>CM053572.1:141085400-141280888 GCA_028646485.1 Cryptoprocta ferox
GTCTATGTACAAAGAAACAAATTTCTAAAGAGCTTCTACACCTGCCCTGGAAGAGTCGCTTACTCGAGGATTAAAAAGCCAACTGATCTGTGGTAGTCTTGGCTCTTTACCAGGAGCCGCTATTTTTATTACAAAGGTAAATTCGTAGGAAAAGCATTAAAGTCTCCTATTAAGGACACGCCATTCTGAATCAGCCACAAGACGAACTGGGTGTACTTAATGTCTGAAAATAGTTTCGTTATCCACGGCCGCCTCACAGGAGACAGGGGGCTCTTTCCTACTGCGTAATTGCTCCAGACACCGAGCAAAATCCGCAATCCCAGTTTGAATTATGTGTTACTTTAAACAAACGTTAAGGCCAAAGGAGGGAGTCCAAAGCCAACGTGTGTAACAGATACCTCGAGACCCAACAGTAAACTGACCCCAGGGACCCACAAAGTGCACCCTGGCTCTACTGTTGTGAACAGACACAGATAACCTGCTCAGCAGAAAGAGTCTTTTCTCTGGTGCCGTTTACAGTTAAAGACCTAAAACACACCGAGGGTGGGGGTGAGGGGGGTGGCGTATCCACTAGGCCAAAACTTCACTGATGATGGCTCACCCCTTCCCCTTCCGTTTCTGACCAAGCAAGGCATGGGGTTGTCATGGAAATGCTAGGCTGGTGACACCAGCCGAGAATGCCAGGTGACTGGAGCCTCGAGCTGGCCAGACTGGTGTCCAGCTCTCGGGAGCCTGCCTTGGCCAGGAGCAGGGGAAGCACACGTAGGAAGGAAGTCTTCGACTTCTCCTCCTGGACGTGCTTCTCTGCCTAGGATGCTCTTACCTAAAGACACCTTATTTTCTATAAATTCCATACAGTAATCTGAAAATCTCCTGAAACTTTCAGGAATTTTCAAGATTTTAGAGAACTAAAATTTTTATACAAAGCTTCTTTTGAAAACTGTCTGTGGAGGGACAAATACAATCTGGATAATTACATCCCACGGGAAACATGAAAGAAGGCAGGGGGAGATTGAGTAGGTGACCTTTAAATAGAGAGATAATGACCTTTCTCTAGCAATTTCACAGCCAGAAGTCATTTTTCAGGATTTCCTATCACTTACATCTAGCGCCCTCTGGTGGTCATAAAAAGTCCTTTGTTCCCAGCGTTCGTCTAACCCATCACTTCGTCTACAGACCATTCACCAACTCTGCAGTAGGAGAATCCAAACAGTTAAGGCGCAGATCTAACTCCTGTCCTTGTGAAAGATTAAAAACGATCTTCAAACAGTTTGAATTACTGCGGCGCCTGGGTGGCTCAGTCGGTTGAGCATCCGGCTTCGGCTCAGGTCATGATCTCGGGTTTGTGGGTTCGAGCCCCGCGTCGGGCTCTGTGCTGACAGCTCAGAGCCTGGAGCTGCTTCCGATTCTGTGTCTCCCTCTCTCTCTGCCCCTCCCCTGCTCACGCTGCCTCTCTCTCTCTCTCTTTCTCAAAAATAAATAAAACATTTAAAAAATTTTTTCAAAAAAACCCATTCTTTATTACTAATTGTAATCTTCTGGATTTTCTGAAAATATGTTGGGATAATCCAACCTAGCTCTTCCTCCAAAATACTGACATTTGACACGGCAGTTTATTGTTAGAAACGTTGCAAAGTACAAACGCTGAACAGACGCCAAGGGCCTGGGTCCGGATAAAGAGCGCCGCGGAAGAGGCCGTCCCACACCTGCCTTCCCCTTAACCTAAGGGACTTCACGCGAACACGACAAACGCAGCAGTGGAGCCGCGCCCGGCAAACGGGTCAGACGCGGTTTAGGCCGCACGTGGCTCGGCAGGTCCCAGGCGCCAATCACCCTTCCCCGCACTGTATTTCAGTTCCGTCCCGGCCCTTGAAGGGCGTCCACTTCCACACTGACACGAGTGCTGAGCAAAAATGGCTTTCTTTTGTCCCCTGCTCTTCAGTCCAGGACGACAGCGAGACACCCCAGTTTAAAGAGCCGGAGGAGGATGAGGACGGGGTGAAGGCGTGGAGAAAAGGGGTCCCTTGCGCTTTACAGTTTCCAGAATGCGTCAACTAGTAATACCTTAGGCTACTCCCTGCGTTTTAAGTCCTCTTCTGAACTCTGCGTTTCCTGCTGCTTTCCGCAGCGCCGCGCGGAATGACGCGGGGGAGCACGACCTCGCGACAAGGGAACTCGGCGCAAACCCCGGCGGCGCTCGGCTCCCCCGAGCTCGCGCCTCCGGCGAGGCAGCGCGGCTCGTCCTGCGAGCGAGTCTGCGCACTGCGGCACGTCCGCGGCGCCTCGCACAGCAGCCGCACGGGCGGCTCCGTGGTGCGGACGGGCCCCCCTTCCCCGCAGACTTACCGCCCGTCGCCGTCCAGGCCGGCCACTCCGCGGACCCGGGAGGTGGCCGGGCGCTCGGGCCGCCCGGCGAGGCCGCTGCGGGTCCCACGGAGCACGCAGGCGCCTGCTGGAAAACGGCCGCGACGCCTCGGTGAGCCCCGGGGGGCGCGAGCGCGGCCGCGGGCACCCCGCCCCCGCCTTCGGGGCCTGCCCGCGCACCCACCTGCGCCCGCAGCAGCAGCAGCACCCAGAGCGCCGCGCGCCCGGGGCCCCCCATGGCCGCGCCGCCCCCCGCGCCCCGCGCCCGCCGCCCGCGCTGCGCCCCCGCGGGGAGAACGCGCCGCTGCATCCAGGGGCGCTCGGAGGGGCCGGCGGCCGCGGGCTGTCCCCCAGCCGGGCTGCTGCAAGTGGGCACCGACGACCCGGCGCGCAGCGCTGCCCCGCGGCGACTCCGCCGCCCGAGCGGGCTTATCACTGCGCCTCGGAGCGCGCGGGGGGCGGGGTGGCGGCCGCGGCGGCGGGGCAGGCGGTGGCGCACCAGCCCGCACCGTGGGAGAGCGGCGGGAGGAGGAGGGCGGGGGAGGGGAGGCGGGGAGGACGGCCGAGGGGAGGGGAGCGGGGAGCAGGAGGGGTTGGCGGGGGCGGCGGGCTGGGGAGCCGGAGGGGGGGGACCGAAGGGGGAGGGAAGAGGCCGGAGAAAGCGGGCGGCGGGGTGGGGCAGACGGGAGGAGGGCTGGGGAGGATCCCCGCGCTCCCGGCCGGCTTTCGGCGCCTCGCCCACCTTCCCGGGGGCGCGCGGGTGAAGAGGTGGTGAGTCTCGGAGGCTCCGAGGGGTGAGCAGCTTGGGTCACTTTCCAGGCGCCCTGGGTACCCGCGGTCCCGCTGCGCCCGCCGGGCGCTCCCCTCCCCGCACCCCCTGGGCCTGACCTGCGCCGCCTCGGGCGCCCACACCTGCCGAGCGAGGCTGGGCGGCGCCTGGGCCCCGCGGCGTCGGCCCTCGCGCAGCTGGTGGGAGATCGAGTGCAAGGCAGCGGCGCGCAGAGCTTCGGAGAGCCGTGCGCATCTGGGTATACGCTGCGTGCGCTACGCTCGGCTCCGGAAGTGACGGGAGACAAGGGGGTCGAGGAAGCAACTTCCATCTCCTGGTCAAGTCCCGGAGGTTGTAGGGGCGCCCCTGGCCTTGCCCTTCCCTGGCCTTGCCACGCGTGCCTGGGTCGCCGTGGCTGCCCGCGTGTAGCCAATCCATCGGGAGACCTTGGGGTTGCTACTGGTGTGGGCCCAGGCGGGGGGCTGGGCTGCCAAAGGCCCAGGCAGCAGCAGGTGCCCCACCGACCCTGGCCTGGCAGCAAGCCCAGTCGGCGTTCTTCCACCGCATGTGTGCGACCGCGTGTGTGCCCTTGAACGCGGCGCCCCTGCGCATCAGTACCCAGTCGTGTGCGCCTGTGGATGCGCGTGTGTGCGTCCGTGCAGACGTGCGCCAGCGCGTGTTCTCACGCCCAGGGGGCCTTTGTTCCGCTGTGGCGCCTCTTCGTGACCGCTTACCTCCTGCAGGTGCTGGACCGCAGGGCCCAGAGTCCTGTGGTGCCAGTGACCCTCGCGTTTATTTTATCCCACATTTGCCTCTTTTGCACATTTGGGAGAGGAAGATGGGGAGGAAAAGGTGACCGTGCTCTCTGGCTTCCTTTGCCTGGCTAGCTTTGAGCCCGCAGGTGTGTCTTACCTCCTTAGGTCCTGAAGTGTCAGATATCCCGGGCTGGGACAGCAGAGCCCCTGGCTGCGCAGTGGCTGACTCTCTCTCTCTCTCTCCCTCCCTCTCTCTCTCTCTCTCTCTCTCTCTCTTTCATAGTCATATATTTGAAAACACTCTTCAAAATAAAAATAGTTTTACAGAATGGCCTGTTCTGGGGGTGGTTTTCAAGACATTTGCCAGCTCCAGCCCCTTCCTCCAGCTCAAGACAGCTCGAGACAGTCTCGGTGCCCTGGGCAGCGAGCTCTCCCGGAGGAGTCCTGGGCGTTGGGGTTGCTTGGGCAGCACATCAGGGTCAGGCCAAAGTTCTGCAGGAGGCTCGGGCTCCTTCCTGAGCTTGATAAATACAGATCTCTAATTATTTCTAATTATGGTGAAGGTACGTGCAGGGGAATCAGATTTTCCAAGTCTAGCTAAGATCACGTGAAGACAAACAGGGGCTCCCTTTTTATGTTGAAACAGAGGGAATGAAAGAAAAGGGGCTGGTATAAAAGGATTCTGTTTTAGGAGGGTTTTTTTTTTTTTTTCCTTTTTGAGTAATACCAAATGAGTCTCTTTCCATTGTAAAGAAACAATATCCTCGACGATGATGAGTGTTCTCCAGTTCTTTTAGCTGCTCACTGAATTCGGCTCATCCCAGGCCAGGAATGTGTTGAGATGACACAGAAGCAAACCCCAGCCTGGGGCCAGGTTGGGAACCCAGAGGAGGGAGCCTTGGTGTGTAAGAAAGGAACACGGTAGAGTGATGTGAGCCAGTAACACACACAAAGTCGGTCTTTCCGTTTTGGGCGCACAAAGCGCCTAGAACCCTTGGAATTTCCTAAGAAAATAGAGCCATAAAAGTGTCTTTTGTGATGCTAATAAGGTGACTTTGCATCAGTGTAGGGGGCTGGTTGCCGGGAGCACCATCCTTGTGATTACTAGGTTGGAACTTTCAGTGCCTCTCTGAGATCCATCTCCTGCCTCCCAGGGGAGGGGAAAGGAGCTTGGAGGTTAAGTGCGAGGCCTAGAAGAGGGCTAGGATGTAAGCAATCGTGTCCAGGTAATGGAACCTCCATAAAAACCTCAGGGGGCGGGGTGAGAGAGCGTCAGGCTGGGGGACTGGTGAGAAGCAGAGGGAATGTGGTACCTCGGAGAGGGCTGACGCTCTGTGCCTTTTCCCCAGACCTCATCTGCTCCTCTCCTCATCTGCCTATTTCTCAGTTACATCCTATGATAATAAACCGGTGACCTCGTAAGGGACACGTTTCTCTGAGTTCTGTGAGCCACTCTAGCAAGTTAACTGAACCTAGGAAGCGGGTCCCTCCACTCTGTAGCCATGTGGTCAGAAGCTCAGGTGACCAGCAGATTCCCAATGGGGACATCACTGTTTCTGGGCCTGAGCTTGGGTCAGCTGGGTCTGAAACCAGAAATTCCCAAAGTGAAAGATTAGGACAGGGCCTGTGTCTTGTGGGTTATCTGTAGTTTATTGCTTGCCCTGGAGTCTGACTTAGCACAGTTTAGGAAATCAGGAGATGCTGGAAGAGCCACTTTTCCAGAGCGGTTGGCCAGGCCTAGTGCAGCCCCCGCGTTCCCTCCAAAGACCCCAGCGAGTCCTAGCTGGCCCCGAGCAAGTTGGCGTGCTAGGCTAACACGGTGCCACCCCCTTGGTCAGTGGGCCCAGGGTCCTTCACAAGCCTTCGGTATCTGATTCCAGTGTGGATTCTGTCACTGGCCTCCTCTCTCACGTTGAGGCTTTACTCTTAGAGAAAAGCAGAAGGGAAACTGGTGAACCAATGAGACAAACAAGGTGAGATATCCTACACTCACAACATGGCATTTATAAGCTCCTTTCCTTTTATTATTAAACACATAGAAATTTACCTCAGGGGCGCCTGGGTGGCTCAGTCGGTTAAGCCTCCAACTTCAGCTCAGGTCATGATCTCACGATTCGTGGGTTCGAGCCCCGCGTCGGGCTCCGTGCTGACAGCGCTGAGCCTGGAGCCTGCTTGGGATTCTGTGTCTCCCTGTCTCTCAGCCCCTCCCCCTCTCATGCTCTGTCTCTCTCTGTATCAAAAATAAATAAAAAATTTAAAAAGAGAAATTTAGCTCAAATATTAGATTGTTATATAAAATATTATTTAGTATTATAATTCTTATTTATGGTAGGCGGGTAATCATTATTATGCATAGATTAGTTGTTATTATCATTGGTAGTTAACATACATTCCCCACGGTTCTCTCCTCCAATCGCCAGTGCTGATGTTACTCATAAGGTAACAGGTGTCTGAAGATCAGTCACTTGGAAACCTCAGGAACTAAGACCCAGCACTGTTCCGCCATGTCATCTGGTCCATACTCACTCTGGCTCCTTCTACGCGTATTTTCTTCTAATGAACACAAGGGTCAAACGAATACGGACGTTTGGGGCAGCTGTAGATGCATGAGACAGCACCCGCAACATCACACGAGAAGCCTTTCTTTTTGCTCAAGGACCTGCATGCTGGCTGCTTACCTGGTGGCGGACACCAGGCCCGCTGACGTCAGCTGCCTTCGTCATGAGTTCTGGAAACAGGGAGAAAGGCCGTGGGAACACAAAGGCAGAGATTTTGGCGGTGCTGTACATGCCGAGGAATGTCCAGGATTGTTGGACGTCCCTGGGACGCGAGGGGAGCAGCCGGGAACAGATTCTCAGGAGGAACGAAGCGTGCTCACACCCTGAGCTTGGACTGCTGGCTTCCGGATCCGTGAGGCCACGCACACCTGTTCAAGCCGCCCGTCTGTGGTGCTGTATAACAGCCCCAGCCAGCTAGCGCGGTCAGTGAGCCTTCTGGGGCCCAGGAAGGAATTATGACGCGAACATCCGTTCATGGTCCTCTTCATCCCGAGCCCTGACTGACCAGGCCACACCGGAGTCCAGCCTATAACCTCAGAGGGGCAGCCCCTCACCAAGGAAGCGGTTCCAGGGCGTTCGGCCTGGAAGAAGTCAGCTACACCCCCAACACCTGCAGGTGCCCCCTTCCTACAGGGACCCCCAGGTTGGGGCCCAGTGATCGCCTGGAGAAGACTCCTAGGGTGGTGGTCCTTCATCTGAGGTGCCTGTGCAATCTCCCAGAGGCTGCAAACATCCAGGTTCCCAGGGGCCATCACTAGGGACTGATGTTGCCGGTGTGGGTGGGGCCTGGGCACCTGCATGTAGAAAAGCCCTAAGAGCAGCCCAGGCTGAGATGGAGTTTACCAGGCAGCCCCTTGGGACGGAGGGCCGGGAGGGGACAGCTAGGGGACTCCCTGAGTGTTGGGGGGAGGGTTGTACAGCTAGGCCGGGCCCCGTCTCTGAGATGGCGTGCTGCTGGTATGGGGAGCCCACCTTGAAATGATTCATCTGTGTGTGAGAGAGAGTGTGCGTGCACGTGGGAGTGTGTGCAATGATAGTCTGGCTTGAGTGTGCAAGCGCGTGTGTTGTGTCCATCTGTTATCTCGCTGAGGACCCGCCATGGCGGCCCTTTCTCCGTTGAGTTTATAATTCAGTGGGAAAGACAAACATTGAACAAGTCTTTTGAAAAATAGTTGCATTTAAAAAAATTTTTAATATTTATTTTTGAGAGAGAGAGAGAATGAGCAGGAGAGGGGCAGAGAGAGAGGGAGACACAGAATCCTAAGCAGGCTCCAGGTTCTGAACTGTAAGCACAGAGCCTGACGCGGGGCTTGAACCCACGAACCATGAGATCATGAGCTGAGCCGAAGTCGGAGGCTTAACCGACTGAGCCCCCCAGGCGCCCCAAGAATAGTTGCATTTTATGAAGAAATACAGGGAGCTGTATGAGTGGTTGCCTCGCATCCTACTTGTGTGTGAGCAAATACATCAATTAATGTGGGCTGCTTTGGAATTGTTTCACTGATGCGCGATAATGCTTTTTAATGTAAATATATGGGTCTTCCTTATTTTTAAACTTTTTTTAATGTTTCATTTATTTTTGAGAGAGAGAGCGGGGGAGGTGCAGAGAGAGGGGGGAGGGGGTTGCCAAAGAGGGCTCTGTGCTGACAGCGTTGAACGTGATCGATGCCGAGCTGGATCTCAGGAACCTGGAGCTCAAGACCTGAGCGAAGTCAGACGCTCAACGGACTGAGCCATCCAGGCGCCCCTGTGGGTCTTTCTTACCTGAATTTGTAGCTCAATTCCCCCTAGTTGTGATCGGTAAACTTTTCATTCTTCTCTGCATTTCCTCAACTGTCAAGTTCATTCTTCCCAAGTTAACGTTTCTTAAATTGGGTTTGTATCTTACAGCCTCCCTGAACAGTTCACAGGACAGGGCCTCCACTGTCCTTGTGCCCCATCCTCCTCCATCCTCCCAGAAGGAGAACAGAGCCCTGGGCAGTCCTGGCTGGGCTCGTGCGGACAGGGTCCTGGAGGAGAGTGTGTCCAGCACCTCTCAGTCCTGATTCTGCTCCGTTTCATGTGGAAACCAGCTGTCCACATGCTCTTCTGCGCAACTTCTGACGCCACTGAAGTTTCTTTTCTCTTATTTTGTTTCCTCCATCACGTGAGACAGGTTTAAGGTTTGTTTTCTGATGGGTTTAGGGTGCGCGTTCTCCGTGTAACTGCTCCACTGGCTGTGTTCTGTTACTGCAGTTTTAGTTGTCACGACCAGTGAGTATTTGATAACTGAGTAGATTGTTTTCTGTATTTTTCACTTCCATTTTGTCCCCTGTTTTTTCAAGATCCCCTGTTCTTGTGTCAGGGAAGGCAGGTCCTTTCCTGGAGAGGAGGCACCAAGAGTTTCAAGGAACTTTCTTCTGGCTCCTGAGGGAGGTCACGTTGAAACCTTAAAACATAAAGTTGAACAAAAAACAAAATGGTGGCACTAATGCTTCAGTGAGCTGGATTTTAAACTAAGTAACCTTTTTCCCCTTTCGAACACCTCCCCTTGCATACCTCCCCTCCTTTCCTGACCCTTTGTTTCCGTAATCGGTGCCACCCTGAAAAGGACAAAGGAGGCTGCAGGCACATACTCGAGTCCAAAACTAGATCTGCCTCTCCCTCTAAAGCCCCCCAGCCTCTACCTCCAGGCAGGCTGCAGGTTTTTGAAGACCACAGCCTGCAGCAGCCTCCTTTGCCCCGCAAAGCAATAAAGCTGTTGTTCCTCTTTATCTTGAACTTGATCTTCCAGTTATATTTTGGCTTCTTTAAACACAGAGGGTGGTTTTTCACAACAGTGTCCACGTAGACACTACACTGTTGTGTACACTGTTGTCAGGACATCCTGTGCTTAGTCCCAGCCACGTTCACCACCACCCTCTCAGCTCAGGCCGGAGCTGTCCACACTGGTGGCTGCTGGCAGCCGGCTGACAGGGTCCTCTACGTCCTCCTCAGCAGCTGTCATGGTGTGTGTGATCTGGTTCCTTCCAGGACACTTGCATCTCCTGGGTCCCACTCCGCTCTCCTCGAGCCCACCCCCAGGCAGTCGTCTGCCCTCCTGCAATGCTCCGAATCACTCTAGAACGTGCAAGTGTTCATTCCCAAAGGCCACCGCTGCCAGTGTTTTTCTCATTTTCGCCTCTGTTTTGCCAGCAGACTCGAGGGAGCTCACCTCACACATGCCCTGGTCACGGCCAGCTCCTTCCTTGCCCCATCCTCCTGTGGGATGCTCTTCTGAGTTTTCCGGATGGACGAGGAAGGCCATGGCACAGGATTCCAAGAGTTCACGTAGGGTGTCATAGGACCAGAGTCGAGAAGGGACTACAGAGCTGGGCAAGACAGGGAGAGACCAACATGGGCTCCTGTATCAGGAAACAGGTGCGAAATGACGGTGCCCCCCACAAGCATGAGACAATGGGGTTGTGGAAAAATGGGCCATGCTAGGTTCATCTAAGAGATAGCACTGGCAGAAGTCAGAAAGTAGATAATGGTTCAAATGAAAGCAATTTAAGAGTAATCAAGACATTATAAATAAGTAGTTCATTGCCAGGACAGAAAACACTGAATGCAGAGCAGAGTTCTAGATTTTATGATCCAGTAAAATTTCCAATGGAAATTCTAATAGAAAACCAACCTCCAGTTGCCAGGTTTCCATTTTTCAAAGGTAAAAAAGTATATATATGGTCAGCGCATTGTCTCAAAATTAAGAACGCTTTTTAAATGGAATGCTTTTAACTGAATGAGGTGCTCATTATGTTGACCTGAGTGTTCTTATTCACCACTAACCATCCTCAGTCTGTAAACAATTAGAAAAATAAATTCATGATGGGCAGAAAGTACTCAGTCAGGACTCAGTACTCAGTCAGTACTCAGGACTCAGCATGACTCTCCACAGTGTTGTGATCTGACAGAGCCAGAACCTTCAAGGAGCATCTGGGAAGCGAGCGCTAGAACAGAGGGTGGGAGGAATCCCACATGGAAGAGAAATCACTGATGAAGGCGTTCGGAGGTGCTCTGTGCTTGTCCTTGCTTCCCGGTTTACATCCCGGAATCTTCTGAAAGTGTAAACAATGAAAATGGCATCTCTGCCCCCGCGCGCGTGAGGTAGGAGGCCACAAGCCACACCTTGACTGAACGCCTCCTACCTCTGCGCCAGACTCTGCCCTTCCTCCACAGGCTCTGTGCGCCAGGGCCCGGGGTCCCCAGAGCTGTGGCCACCTGCCACTGTCAGAGCACCCAGGAGCCTGAAGGTCAGCTGGTTCTCGCTCTAGCAGTAAAATGGCAGTTGGGTTGGCACAGAAAATGGAGCAGCCCAACCAAACACCTGCACGACCTGAAAGGTGCCCAGACCCTAAAACATAAACCCCAAAGCCTACCCAAGCCCCCTCCACATGTACTTATTGTCCCCACAATTATATCGACAAGGTTCCTAGACATTGAATTTACTCTTCCCACCAACCCCTGCCCTGTTTTGAAGGCACTACCAGAGGGACCAATAATATTAAGGGCACAGGCTCCCAAGAAGGAGGAGGAATAGGAGGGTCATCAGGCCCAGTGTCTTCTTCCAAAGTCCCCAACTGAGTAAGTGACCCACTTCCTGGGGACACTGAGTGGCAGACGGGGTGGAGATGAGCCCGGGGGGTCAGCTTCCCAGAGCTTCCTTCCGTTGAGGAAACAGGAGGGGAGGGGGCGTGCCCTTGCACATGTGGGAAAGGAGACGTGAGTTCAGAAATGCTCTTATAGCAAGGGGTTTCTTGTTAAGTGCCCCTCATTCCTGGAATGTGTCCTTGTTCCAGCAGTGCGGTGCCAGAGAGCATCACGTGAGGCTGTTCCCGACACAGTGACTGGGAAGTTGTTCCTCGAAGGTTTTAGGAAAAACGAAAACAATGGGAGCCTTGAGGAGGCAGCTACAGAGGAGAAAATATCCAGAAAGTTGCCTCTAGAACAGCAGGTGGGGAGGAGACGTTCTTTTCTTTCCAAACTGCAGCAGACACATTTTTTTTTTAGTGCAGTAAGAATGAATTACTAGAACAATGAAATGAAGTAGACATCGATACACAATCCTCATTTCTTAAATGAATCGATTCAGGTGGTATTAAGTGCCTCTGTCGAATTGCTTGGAAAGCTTCTAGATGCGAGTCCCTGCATTTTCCTCATCACAGAGTGGTAAGCGTCAGTCCGCCAGCGCTGACTGGTCTGGAAAGCAGGTGTGGTCCAGCCTGGAAGGGATCCCGGGATCCACCGTGGGCTGGCATCTGCCATCTGGGACTGGCGTGAGGTCCACTGAGTGGCGGCACTGAGCAAGGCGCCCATGGCCGATACACCACCGCCGGTGCTTCCCCTCTTGTTTCCCTTTATAAAACTCTGTTTTCTTCTTTTCCATTTTCCTTCCTTTTTCCTTTCTTCCTTTTCCCCCAGTTCTCTTTATGTAACCACACACACAGCGAGTCCCTCAGTGAATTCCTGAATGGCAGCTCCAGCAGGGTGCGGTCTCCACCCCCTCCTTCCAGACTTAGGGTCGCCCTGCGTCCTTACCTGTGTGTCCAGCACTCCATCAGGACCTTTCTGGCTGACCTGATCTCTCGGGGCCTCAGTTTCCTTATCCAGGGGCAAGAGCGACAGCAGTGCGTTGGGGTTAGAAGCCATGGCCTGACCCTGGAGCACAGAAGAGCCTCTGCCCCTCCCCTCGTCCCCCTGCAACCACAGAAATAGAGGCCACCGTGGGGTAATGTCCCCAAGGAAGATGATGGAAGAATTTGAGCAAGTCGCCTGTCACTGGGGAGGGACATCAAGGGCCAAAGATGCAGTATGATTCTGTCCCCTGAGTTATGACACCGCTGGCTTGGAATAAATGTCCAAACCACAGCATTTTTTTCTTTCAAGGATGTCCCTATTGTGATCTGGCATCTGCTTTTGCAGAGGAGAAGTCTGGAAGCTTGGTTTTATTTTCGTGGTAGCCTGTTTTGCTCTTCAACCTGGGCCCACCTCAGAGAAACACACATCTTGGTGTTTTCTCAGGATGTGTCTGGCTGTGCATTTTGTCACTGATTTTGCCTGGAATATCCTAAGTATAGATTTTTTTTCAGCTTTAGAAAGATCTAGATACATACGGGTTTGTTATTTGGGAGACGCAGTATCTCATGAGTAGTGTTTAGCATTAAAATAGGTACACAGAGTCTGGACGACTATTGACATTACAGAATGACTAAGATGATTATTGAAGAAGGCACATACATGCATATGTACGTATAACTCTAAATGAGGTTAATAAAATGAGTACATTTCCTATTTTTCATGCTATTTTCAAGAAGCAGAAGGGGAAGAAGGGGCAGAAAAGCAAAGTGAAATCCTCTGAAAATTTTACCCTGTCGATGAGGGACTCTGTTTTATATACATGTTCTACTATTTTATTCGTAACTTTGAAGATCAGAGAATGAAGCCAAAATCCTTTTGAAAAGTTGAAAGTAAATACCATAGTAAAGATGGGAAGGACAGGTGAGGAGAGAAAAGTACCAAGATTTTGAATATATAGAAAAAAACCAGGGAATAGCAACAGAAAAATGAAAATCAGAAGGCACAGGTGTGACAAGAGAAGACATAAAAAAGTATATGAATACCTAAAATACATTAAATTTGCTCATTATAAAACAAAATATTAACCCTTGAAACTAATGGAACATGGTGTGTCAACCATACTTAAACAAACAGTGAAGTCTTAGATCGTGTTATAGAAGTAAAATTCAGTCATCTACTCTTTTTTTTTTTAACTTTTTAACCTTTATTTTTGAGAAAGAGAGAGTGTAAGCAGGGGAGGAGCAGAGAGAGAGGGAGACAGAGAATCTGAAGCAGGTTCTGGGCTCTGAGCAGGGCTCAGACTCAAACCATGAGATCATGACCTGAGCCGAAGTTGGACACTTAACCAACTGAGCCACCCAGGCGCCCCAATCATCTACTCTTCAAAGTACACCTATACGGCAAAGGAAAACTGAAATATAAAATTAATTATTCAATTAATATTAAATTAAAGTATTTGAGGAGAGCTGGGGTAGCTCAGTTGGTTCAGCCTCTGACTTTGGCTCAGGTCATAATCTGACGGTTCATGAGCTCAAACCCACATCGGCCTTCACACTGATGGTGCAGAGCCTGCTTGGGATCTTCTCTCTCTCTCTCTCTCTCTTTCTCTCTCTCTCTCTCTCTTTCTCTTCCTTTCCCACTCATGCTCTATCTCAAAATAAGTAAAAACAAACTTAAAAAAATTAACATACTTGTCAGATAAATATAGTAAGATGGAGAACACCAGGACAGGACCATGGACACGTTTCCTAACTTCCAGACTTCATTTTCCTGTCTTTGTAATGGGCACGATAAAGGAAGAGTCTACTTCAGGTTGATAAGAAGATGAGATGTTAATATTTATAAAGGATCTAAAACAATGCCTGGAAGGTAGAAATTGCTCTATAAGTTTAGGAAAAATTCAATGTCACTGAAATTTAATGCACTTAAGTGAAAAAGAATACAAATTCCTTGGGAAAAAAACATAGCAGGCAACATCAGATCAGCAAAGACCACATCCAACAGGAGCATCAACATTTCCCTTGCTCCAAATTTTCTTCCAAATCCAGTTGATTTACATGGGAAATAATTCTAGTGATCCTTCCAGAATAAAGATGGTATCTCTTAAACAGAATTTAGCATTTCCACGGACCAAAGACCACAGTCTGCACAGCAAATCTGTTGTGACCAATTGGATTCATTCCTCCCATATCACAGCTCATTTCTAAATACCTTGAATCACTGGAAAATCCGCCCATCAGGCTCATGAAACTCGTGGGAGAAGAGAACCCAGTCTTTGTCTTTGCAAAACCATCTGGGAAGAGTCTGGACAATTTTCAGATAAAGAAGCTCATCTACACTGTTGCAAGCACCCTCGTTTGTGCTGCGCTTAATGCCCTGGGACAGATTCAAATGGAAAACCCTGCCGTGTACAGCTAATTAGCATCATGACTCCATTATTGAGCAATTTTTGTTCAGCTGTTTCGTTCTGTCTTCACGAGACGAAAAAATCCAAGTTCCCATATTACGAAATTCCAAATCAGTAACCACATGATAACTGTTTTACAAACTAAGACCAGAGTATTCGTCACCACATTCTTAATGTTTCACAGACCCACTGCTCCTCACCAGGATACAGACGTTCCCACTGATTTCTAATAACTGAACAATCGTCTCTTTTGGGGAATTTGAATTCGCGATTTTTACTGAGTAGCGGATGTAGAAGCGTCTCACTCTCGCACTTTCTCTACCTGTTCCCTCCAAAGAACCAGTGTGTTTGGTCTGGTGTTTCTGAAATGTCTTCGAGTCAAATCCGGCTTGGTAAGCGCACAAATCTGACCGCACCCATCGACACAATCTGGAATTTGAAAGTAAACGAAATATATAGTAAGACAAATTAAGTCTTGCAAACTCAACTGCCTCAAACATCCGGCAGACCCTTGCCAGCATTAATGAAGCATTAATGTGGACAGTGAAAAGTCACTGCCGAAGAAAGTACTGTTCAGATGGTCTTGGGCAACACCGTGATTTCCTCCTGTCATTGTACATCGTAAGGTTGTCACAAGCGCCTTTCTAGAACAGATCATCTCGTCCTATCCTCTAACCCAACTTTCTTCTCTTCCCGTTACCCGGCCTCACAGCATCATGTCTGGCTCGCTCTGTGTCTGTCCCACTCAGGGGCCCAACACTCTGGAGGCTTCCCTACGTCAGCTACCTGCACGATGAAACAGGCCCACATTCAAGTTTCTTACACCTGTTATGATTCCCAAAAAAATCCGTGATTCTCGCTCTCCCGGGCGGTTACAGAGGACCTGGTACCTTCCAGCCTGTCCCAAAAAACTCCATCCTTTGAGGCGGAAAGTACGAGCCCTTAGTTTTGGCGTGCAGATTGTTGGAAGACTGACATTATTTTTCTGCCCAGAGAGGGGGTGGCTAGCGTAGAAGACATGTCTGCCCAGCTGGGTTGCTTGTTAACTGTGGACATTTCGTCTCCATGTCCTTTCGCCCGTCCATTTGCTCCGCACTCAGTACAGAGAAGAGGATCTGAAATCTTGTATTTTAGAACACAAGCCAGATGTCAGCCTTTCAATTCAAGAACATTTTAAATTATTTGGGCTTCTCCTCTGCCATGCTTCAGGGCACAGACAGACTAGAAAGGAGGAAAGATGGATCGGATTCCGGGAAAAGGTCTAAACCAGGGAGGCCCGAAGGGCTGGTGGACCTCAGCGGACACCAGTGTGCAGAGCCAGGCCACGCAAACATCACATCCGTGCAGAGTGGTGGCGGCATGGCCAGAAACGGCTGCAGGGCTGGGGGTGGGGGGTGCACTCAGGCACAGAGGCAGATGCTTAGAGAGAAGGCCCATCAGCGCCAAGGGCAGGTTTAAGGAATGAGAGCCCGGCCGAGGTGACAGTGGGAAGGGGGGGTCTCTGCCCTCGGAGATGCCACATGGTTTGGAAGAACTGGCGTGGGGCTGCTCTTGCACAGTCAGCAACCTGCCCTGTAGTCAGCCCCCAGCTCTGGGCACCATGCCCGGGCTTTGGTCAAGTGCCAACAGGCTTGGGGCTCACAGTCTCTGCAGTTCACAGAGAAACCTACCCAACTGGGCTACATTCTGGCAGCTCCTAGCTTCTTGCCGAAGGAAGATCAAGGACTGGAGCCCTAAGGGAGGCTCTGGTAAGACCAATGCCCGCCCCCCGCCCCCCTTCCTGCACACGCAGCGCCATCCAAAGGACCAAGCTTCTGACCCTCGCAGGAACCCTCCCTGCCTCACTTCTGAGTCACTTGCTTTAACTCACCACGCCTCAGCCTGCCCCCATTAGCCCAGACCCGGGGACATGCCCTCAGGCAGTATCAGCACTGGCCTCTGAGGCCACTGGCCTCAGCCCCCCTCACCTCTATCGGCACCCCTTGCTTGTCCCCCTTACCCCCCCTGGAATGAACACTCCCTGGTTCAGTGGTCAGGCCCATCCCTGCAAGCCTGCCCTGGGCCCCAGGCTCCTGTCCCCTGTCCCTGATTGAGTGCAGCCCTCTCCCACCAGCTGCCCGTCCCATGACCTGATTCTGACAGCTGGAGCAGGGCAGGCGGTGGGAAGGGCATGTTGGTGCCCCAACAGAGCAGGCTGATCAGTCCAGGAGGACACCTCAGGGAGGGCCTCCCAAGAGGCAGGGGCTTCCTGCACGCTCCGGACCACTGCACCCCCCGAACCACTGCACCCCCGCATCTCAGGGACCTCACTGGTGTCCACAGAGCGCCTCCCCACTGCCACTGCCCCCCGGGGCAAGTGTGGCCAGACCTCTGTTACCCTCTGGAGTGGCGGTAGGTGGCCTAGCAGCATATACAGGCCATGCTCCTCCGACGCACCCCAGCCAGGAAGGCCCAGCCCCAGTTACAGGCCTGGACCTCCACTAACACCCACATCATCCAGCCCCCAAGAGCCCTGGCGTTGAACTGGGTCCCCTGCACGGTCCCGCCTTCCAAGACGTCAGATTTCTGGTCTGCCACAGATCTGTCTGTGAGCCGCAGAAAGTGCCACCTCGAACCATCACCAAACATCGCTGCACCGGCTGGGAGGTGGGGGGGCTGTGGGAGTGGGTCGGAGGCTATGGACGCTGCCACGGATCAAGTTCAGGGATCAGATGGGACACAGCCCAGCCTGACAGGCATCTGGCAGCAAAGCTTCTCACAAGAAGGAGCAGAGAAAGCAGCTTCTCAGGGCCTGGCAGCAGCCGGGCCACCGCGACAGCCCTTTCTCCCAAGGTCACCATTCAGATAAGCGGAGCCTCCTCCCCAGGGTGCGTAGTGGGGGCGGTGGAGACAAGCCGGTTGGTGTGTTTGCCCACTTCCCCTTCTGGGGGGACGCTCAGCCATCAGCCTTCTCCCGGGACACGAGGAATAGCCCGGAACTGTTCCCGCAGATGCACAGGGCTGGGTCAGCTAACTCAGGAGGGCGCGCCTGAGGTTCGTGGACCTGGGGCGTGGCTTCCTGGGTGACGATTTCTGCTGCTGCCTCCATGGCAGGAAGTCTCACTGCCCCGTCCTATGTCGCCGAGACCGCTGGCGGGGTGAGGCCGTGGTCCCGTAGGGGCGCTGACGCCCGTCAGAGTCGCCTGTTAGTCAAATCCCCTCCATACCTGTCAGCATGCAGTGACTTGAGTGGGGCGGTGCAGTGTCAGGACCTGCGGACCTATGACTCGGTAGCTGCGACTTGTAAGGAGAATCCGTATGGCAGCCTTGGGCCAACGGGGCATGCGGAGGAGCCAACGCAGAAGGCCCCCCAACAAGGCCCCCCCAACAAGGCGGGGGCTCCCACCTCCGTGGAGGAGAGGTTGCAGCCCCCGGTGGGGGGAGGTGGCTCTGTCATCTGGGTCACAACTTCTGCAAGTACAGAAGGCCCTTCTTCCAGTGGATCCACTTATTAACAAGGCCTCCCCTGAGGAGGGGGGGGGGCACGTCCTGGGGCTCTGCAATCGGAAGCCGTCATGTATCACTTAACTTAGAATCAGTCCCTTCACCAAACATCTAAGCACCTACTGTGTGCCGGAATTGTGTGTGTGGAAACGGTAAATGAATCCAGAGTCAATGGGAGAGCAGGCCTGGGGAGAAGTCCCCAGAAGGGACCCCTGGATGTGTCACAGCCTCACAGGAGGTTGACCTGGACCCCCAAATGCCCCTCCAGCCAGCCCGGCACCCTCCCTATGCCTGCACCAGACCCTACATCGCGTGAGGCTCTGGGACCAGAGAGCCGGGCTGTGGTCCTGACTCTGGGCCTTCCTGGCTGTGTGGCTATGTGGAAGTAGCTATTGCTCTCTGGGCTTCCTTTGCCTCATCCACAAGCCGTCACGCTTGATAATAGCCCAACCCAGCCTCGTAAGCTTCCGGTGATTACATGGCTTCCCACATGTAGGCCCTGAGAGCGGGGTATCCCTCTCCTACTGTCCCTGTGACAATCCACCCACTGGACTTCAGACAACCCACATTCACTCTCTCACAGTTCCGGAGGCTGGGGTCCAATGTCAGTGTCACTGGACCAAAATCCGTCCCCTCTCTGCCTCTGTGGTCACATCCTTCCCTCTTCCGGGTTCAGTCAAAGCCTTTCGTCCAAAAATGTCTGAGTTTGCATCTAGGGCCATCTGAGTGACCCAGCACAGTCTTTACATCTCACAGTCCTTCACTTACTCACATCTGCAAAATCCCCTTTTCATAAACGCTAACAGCCACAAGTTCCCGGGGCCAGGGCTTAATGTCTTTGGGGCCACTATTTTGCCTACCACAAACAGTAAGTGCTAAATAATTGTTTCCTATTCTTTGTATTGCCTGTCTTTTAGTAGACCTGGCTGAAAAAAAAGTGCACCCAGAGTCCTTCAAAGCCTGGAGAGTGATCCAAATGTTTGCTGTGTCCAGGAGAGCTTTAACCTGGGGCACAACATTTCTCAAACAATGTAATGCTTATCCCAGCACCTGCTCAGTAGGTCCGTGCCTCCCTTGTTCATGCCAAGGTCAGCTGCCTGTGTGGCCATCTGACATGACTGCATGTGACCTACATTGGTTACGAGCCAAGGGCAGAGCTGTGAAGCCAGCACCACCAGGAAGCACCTCCCTAGTGGCCCCCAAAATGTCTCCAGCCTGCTGAGATCTGTGGCCCCAAACACTGTTGGTTCCCAGAGTCCATTCCCATCTGTGTGTGCCAGGCTGTGCACGGGACCCTGGAGTTTCAGGGGGACATCCACTGGGTCTTCTCTTCTCCTCCCAAACTCAGGTCTTAGAAAGTGCTAGACAGACAGAGATCCAAAGTTAGTTCTATTACAGGCAATGTCTGGGTGGGCACCAGTGAGGGGCCTCAATCAGGGTTTATTCACACCCACCTGGAAGGACTGACTTACACTTGTCCATACCCGGACTCACAGATGGTTCTGGAAACCTACCTCCTGACGGGGCCAGAGCCCACCCAACTAAGGAACAGGGAACACGTGCTCGCTCCAGAAAAGGGGACTCCAGAGGGTGCACAGAGAACCCCAGGTGGCTCGCTGTAGCCGGTCAGCCGTTAGGTCACCCCTGCTCCCTGGGGATGAGAAGGTATGAAACCAGGTGGGGACCCCGTGGGCGGATATTCCTTCTGCTGCGGGAAAACGGGCTTGCCCTCCGTAATGCGCAGTGAGGGAGGGATCAGAGAGGGGAGAGACTGGGAAAGGAGGTGGCCAGCTAGGGAGGGTCTGGTGCATCCCCGAAATCTGTACTTCTGCCCCCTAGGGAGCCCGTGGTATCAGTGGCTGGTGGCAAGGGGCGGGCCCCTGCAAGAGTCCTGGGTTTGCCTGCAGTAACTGGAAACCCCTTACCCGTGTGTGCGTGGGGGGGGGGGGAGGAAACTGGTGGTCAGCACCTGCTGATCCCACCACACACGCCTGGGCAGAGGCATAGATTCAGAGTTAGTTGATTGGGACAATCCAGCATTGGATTTCACAAGTGCTGGCTGAGTCCTTTGTGTAGACAGGCTTTTGTCATAAGCCCTAGGCAGGGAGGAGTCAGGATCTGATGCACAAAGAATTCCTGTTCCCTGGAAGGAGAGAAAGACCTTTCCTGGGCTGGGGGGACGCCTCAGGGGAGAAAGATGTTGGAGGGACCTGGTGGCCAGCAGGGAACTTGATGTCAGTAGGAGCCGGTGCTGCGGGACACCTTGCACTCAGAGCCCCGTGGGTCAGAGGAGGATGGGTGCGCGAGAGCCTCCAGGCTCCAGAGCGGAGACAGCACCACACTTGACCCTTAGGGAGCCTAGGGAGTGAGGACGGCCTTCCCCATGAAACAGAAGTCCTCCAGAGGAGGACGAGAGGGATGTACCCAAGAGAATGAGTCACAAGAGGGGCCAGTTGTGTATTTTAAACTTACACAACCCTCAGACCTATAACACAGGTCTGGAATTCATGCTGGGATGGCTCCTATTCCGTTGTCTGGGATATAAACTAGGGAAAACGAGGGCACCAGCACAAGGCGGCCTCCTGCAAAGAGAAGAGACAAAGGCTCCGGTCTGCTGTGCATCTTGGTTATTTCTGCTGGTTTGGAACGTGCCCGGGGAGGTCCAGCCAGCAAGTTGGGGGTGCAGACACGGAAACCTAAACCTAACCCTACCCTAACCCTAACCCTAACACTAACCCCTAACCCTAACCCTAACCACTAACCCTAACCCTAAACTCTAACCCTAACCCTAACCCTAACCCTAACCCCTAACCCTAATCCTAACCTTAACCCCAAACCCTAACCCCTAACCCTAACCCTAACCCCAAACCCTAAACCCTAACCCTAACCCTAACCATATGAAATTATTTTCATTATTAAAAAAATTTGTTTTAATATTTATTTTTGAAAGAGACAGAGCATGAGTGGGGGAGGGGCCGAGAGAGAGGGAGACAGAATCCGAGGCAGGCTCCAGGCTCTGAGCTGTCAGCACACAGTTAGATGCGAGGCTCGAACCCATGAACCGCGAGATCATGACCTGAGCTGAAGCCGGACGCTTAACCGACGGAGCCGCCCAGGCGCCCCTGACATTTCTTTTCACTCTTACTCCTATTTCTCCTCTCTGTGCTCAGGAGCCTGGCTCTTGGGGGAGCTCAGCACCCCCAGCAGCAATGGGCAGAGTCGACTTGTAATTCTCCGTAGTTCTAGAACTCCCCGAGCCCCAGCGGGGCCGAGCTGCGGGAAGGAACTTGGCCCTTCTTAGCATAGTGCTACGGTGTGGCGAGCTTGGCCCGGGAGCACAGCAGGACACATGGCCATCCTCATGCCCCGTGCCCTCGCAGAGGTGTCCGCGCGATGCTCGCCGGGCAGCCTGCTTCCCTGGGTTAGTAGCTGGCTTGTAGGGGAGACGCTGTTGTCCCTACTCTGATCTGAACAGTTTTTTTTTTTTCTCTAACAAGCTCACCATCTGTCTTAAAATTGTGTGTGTGTGTGGTTCTGGGGTAGTGAATCTAGGTCGTAAACTAGGTTCCAAAATCCAAATATCACACATTTGCTGTAGACTTTAAGCTTTAAGTAGTGTCTTTAATTATTTGCCGTAGGTCAATAAATTTCAGATTTCTCTGAGACCGTTAAAAAAAGAAGGTTTGGGAGCGCCTGGGTGGCTCAGTGGCTAAGTGGCCAGCTTCGGCTCAGGTCATGATCTTGAGGTCCGTGAGTCAGAGCCCCACATCGAGCTCTGTGCTGACAGCTCCGACCCCGGAGCTGCTTTGGATTCTGTGTCTCCCTCTCTCTCAGCCCCTCCCCCACTCATGCTCTGTCTCTTTCAAAAATAAATATTAAAACAAAAATGTTTTTTAATACTGAAAATTAAAAAAAGAAGATTTTGGCACCATTTTCTTTTCTTTTCTTTCTTTCTTTTTTTTTTTTTTTTTTTGAGAGAGAGAGAAGCAGAGGGAGAGGGAGAGAGAGAGAAAATCCCAAGCAGGCTCCACCTTCAGCGTGGACCCCAACGTGGGGCTCAATCTCATGAACCATGAGATCATGACCCAAGCTAAAATCACAACTTGGGCACCCAACCAACTGAGCCACCCAGGTGCTCCTTGACACCATTTAAAAATTTTTTTAATGTGTATTTTTGAAAGAGAGACAGACAGAGCATGCTAGTGGGGCAGGGGCGGGGGCAGGGGAGAGGGGATCCCAAGCAGGCCCCGTGCTGATAGCAGCAGCCCCGATGTGGGGCTTGAGCTCACAAACCATGAAATCATGACCTGAGCTGAAGTTAGATACTTAACCGACTGAGACACCCAGGCGTCCCTTGGCACCATTTTAAAGAGTTGAATTAACTCTCTCTCTCTCAAAAATAAATAAATAAAAATTTTCTAAAAAGGGTGGGCGGCTGGGTGGTTCAGTTGGTTAAGCCTTCAGCTCAGGTCATGATCTCATGGTTCATGGGTTAGGATCACATCGGGCTCTGTGCTGTCTGCGCGGAGCCCGCTTCAGATCCACTGTCCCCCCCTTTCTCTCTGCCCCTCCCCCATTTGTTCTCTCTGTCTGTCTGTCTGTCTGTCTCAAAAATAAATAAAAATTAAAAAAAATAAAGAGTTGAATTAAAATTACTGTGAACTGGGTGCCCTTTTTAATGCCAAGCATTGTCAGACAAAAGCAAGCCCGTGCAGGCTGCAGACGTGAAGGAACAAGGCCCTGTGAAGAGCAAGATGGAGTCCCTCATGTCAGCCAGTAACTCACGCCAAGCAGCCACACAAGCAGCCAAGGGCAGTGCAGCTAAGACCAGACACCGCCAAACCAGCACCGGCGGAGGTCACACTCAGATCTGATGACCAGCAGAGCCAGAGGCCGTCTGCAAAGCCCCAAGACTGATTAAATCCTTTAAAAGGGATGCTATTTGCAGCAAAATGTCAGATTTTCTTGACATCTGACTATACGGAAAGGCAGCTGCCGCCCAAGGCTCTGCCCGACTGGTCTCCAAACGGAGCAGAGGTCTTCTGCTGCCTGAAGGTCATAAGCAGGAAGTGCTGACCCTGACCTGACCCAGGCCTCATCAGACCTGAACGCTCAAACCCTGACTTCACGTTTGGTTCCTTGACTTCCCACCCCCTGTTCTACCCGTTTGTCGTGTGACTTGTCTTGTGCTCTGCTTTGTGTGACGTCCAGAAGCCGAGTTAATTGCGCGGTGAGATGTCATTGAGTCAGGAATCCGGAACCTGCTTCATGGGAATGTTATCCCTGCTCTAGGACTAAGTAAGGCTCACGCAGTGGAAGGACCCCACTCGTGTGTGCACCTGCATATTACTTAACCCAGTTTTTAAGCTCACAAAATAACTCAGCTGGCATTGACTGACTGGGCTATAACTGTTAAATACAAGTTTCAGGTATTTACTCTTTCCCGAACGCAGCTGTGATTGTACCGAGTAAGACATGAAAGCCAAGGCTTAGCCTGTGGGCATCAGAGCCCCATTCCTTCTTATGTGTGACCTTTTTGCTCCTAGAACTGAGGAAATTCTAGAATGTTCTGGATGTCTCTTCTTCTTGGTTATACCCTTCTCCTCTGTGTGTCTTTTGAATCCACTTTCCTCTCCCAGGCAAGTAGGGATTTGTGCATGACCTGGGCTGAGCTTGGTTTCCAGAAGTCTGGGGTTGGGGGTACAGGTGAGAGAGGAACTTCTGCTACGGAACCAAAGTGGGTCCATCTGGGTGAGTCACAGGCAGGACCATGCCAGGTGGAGTTGCCTCACAAGGTCATCTGTATTTGTAGCAAATAAGGGGATCACAGGAATAATTTCCAAAGCTGTGACTCCTGGAACAGGGCCAACAGTCTCCTTTTACTGGGGCTTGGGCTGAATATTCAGAGAGTAATTTTAACATTATAATGAGGCTGCCGTGACTGTCCATTCTTCTGTCGAAGGACACTTCGTCTGTGTCCATGTCTTGGCTATTGTAAATAATGCCACAATAAACAGAGGGACGCGTGTGTCTTTTTGAATTGGTGTTTTCGTCTTTCCTGGGTAAAAACCCATTAGCGGAAATATTGGATCATATG
Source organism: Cryptoprocta ferox (assembly GCA_028646485.1). Lineage (NCBI taxonomy): Eukaryota > Metazoa > Chordata > Mammalia > Carnivora > Eupleridae > Cryptoprocta > Cryptoprocta ferox. The sequence continues at coordinate 141,109,429 of CM053572.1, forward strand.
GTATTTCTATTTTTAATTTTTTGAGGAAACCTCATACTGTTTTCCACAGCGGCTGCCCCATTTCGCATTCCCGCCAACAGTGCACGAAGATTCTTTTTTATTCCACATCCTCGCCAACACCTGTCATTTCTTGTCTTCTTGATTTTAGCCATTCTGGCAGGTGTGAGGTGGTATCTCATGGTGGTTTTGATTTACAGTTCCCTGATGGGGAGCGATGGAGCGCCTCTTTTCATGTGTCTGTTGGTCATCTGGACGTCTTCTTTGGAGAAACGTCTATTCAAGTCCTCTGCCCATTTTTTAAACATATGTTGTGTTTTTTGGTGTTGAGTTGTATGAATTCTTTATAGACTTTGGATACCAACTCTATCTGATATGTCATTTGCAAAAATCTCCTCTCATTCTGTCGGTTGCCTTTTAGTTTTGTTGATTGTTTCCTTTGCTGTGCAGAAGCTTTTTATCTTGATGAGGTCCCAATAGTTCATTTTTGCTTTTGTTTTCCTTGGCTCAGTAGACGCATCCAGAGAAATGCTGCTATGGCTGATGTCAGAGAAATGACTGCCTGCGCTCTCTTCTAGGATTTTTATGGTTTCAGGTCTCATGTGTAGGTGTTTAATCCATTTTGGATTTAGTTTTGTGGGTGGTTTAAGTAAGTGTCCAATTTCAATCTTCTGCATGCTGCTGTCCAGTTTTCCCAATAACATTTGTTGAAGAGACTGTCTTTTTCCCATTGAATATTCTTTCCTGCTTTGTCATAAATAAATTAATCATATAAATGTGGGTCATTTCTGGGGTCGCTATCCTGTTCCATTGATCTGTGTGTCTATTTTGGTGCCAGTACCAGACTGTCTTGGTGACTACAGCTTTGTTCTACATCTGGAATTTGGGATGCCTCCGGCTTTGTTCCTCTGTCTCAGGGTTGTTTTGACTCTTCGTGATCTTCTGTGGTTCCATACACATTTTAGTATTATTTGTCCCAGTTTTGTGAAAACTGCCGTTGGTGTTCTGGATGGAGATTGCATCGAATCTGTAGATTGTTTGGGGGAGTATTATTCAGCCATGAAAAAGGATGAGCTTGTGCCATTTAAGACAACATGGATGGACCTAGAGGGTGTTCTGCTAAGTGAAATAAGTCAGACTGTCATTGTGCCTGGGGGACTCAGTCGGTTAAGCGTCTGACCCTTGATCTCGCTCAGGTCATGATCTCGCTCAGGTCATGATCTCACGGTTGTGAGTTCAAGCCTCGTGTCGGTCTCTGTGCTGACAGCATAGAGCCTGTTTGGGATTCTTTCTTTCCCTCCCTCTCTCAAAATAAATACATAAACTTAAAAAATAAATAAGTCAGACTGAGAAAGACAAATGCCATATGATTCCACTCATCACTGGAGTCTAAAAAAACGAATAAACAAAAAGAAAACGGCATCAGAACTATAAATACAGAGACAGAATAGTTGCCAGAGAGGACGAGGTTGAGCAAAATGGGTGAAGGGGAGGGGGAGACACAGGCCTCCCGTTATGGAATGAGTACATCACGGGAATAAAAGGCAGAGCATAAGGAATACAGTCGCTGACCCTGTAATTGCGATGTAATGGGACAGATGGTCACTACACTTGTGATCATCGCATAATCCATAAACTTGTAAATCGCTAAGTTATTCACCTGACACTAATGGACCATTGTGTGTCAACTATACTTAAATACATAAATACATACATACAAACATAAAAAAAGAAAGAACCTGATAGGTAGGCAGAAACCTCTAAGAGTCCCCTGAATTCAACGGGACAGGCCAGTGACACTGTGGGTTTTATTGAGTCAAAGGAAGGATCTGATCTGAGGGAAAAATTAATCCTCGAGAGAAGCCTGGAGGGCTGCACCAAGCATTTGTGGAAGCGGAGCCCAACTGTCGATCACAGTTAGGGGAGGGGCAGCGTGACGGACCCGAGTGGATTCAGAAACCCAAGGCCAGACGTGTGGCCAACATCCCTCAAAGACTCTGATGTTGACACCCATCAGTTTCTCAGACCGTGCACTGGAGGTGCTGCAAAGTCAATACATCTCTGCCTTTTAGGTGACAAGGCGTGACCTCACAGCATTACTTAAGTTGTCTCTCACAGGAGTCACAGCACCCAGGGTGCGGCAGAACCTCCAGAAAATAAAATTCCCTGAGTTCTTTTCAACCCACCTTAGAGCTGGAGTGACAACCGCTCTGCAAAATCAAACATGAGATATAGTCCGAAAAGAAAGTTCATAAATTCTTTTTGAACTTTCTGGGAGTCTAAGCCATAACTTTTCTACCTGGTCAGCACGTTTATTTTTTATATCATCTCAAAAGCCAAAGAAACCTTTGGTTAAGAAGGTGTGGGCTTTTCTCCCCACCCTAGCAGACTACTTGTTTGGGGCAAAGATCATTCCAGAATTGGTATTACTGAGCATAACCGCAGTATGGAGGGCATGGCAAGGTGATAGCACATTATACAATGTCTTTTAAAGGGCTGAATGCAATGTATGCTCTTCTTCTCTCTCTCTTTTTTAAAGTTTACTTATTTATTTTGAGAGAGAGAGAGGGGGAGAGAATCACAAGCAGGCTCTGCACTGCCGCACGGGAGCCTGACAAACCGTGAGATCATGACCTGAGCCGAAACCGAGTGTCAGAGCTTAACCAACTGAGCCACCCAGGCGCCCATACAAGTTCTTCTTCTTCTTAAGTGCGAGTGTTCATGTATTTATTCCACTGAAGTTACACATAGTTAAACCCCAGTGCATTCATTTTGAGCTAAGGAAAAACATCCCCCCTAAAAACAAGGACAAACAGGTCTCTGATGCCCATGTGGCATTTCCCTGGGGGAAGGAGCATCATGGAGGTTGAATGGTGACCATCGCCCATTCCACATGCCTTTCCTCGCTGTCATTCTCAAGTTCCCCCAGAGGAGAAACAACATGGCGGTCATCACACCCCATGCATGGTGCAGCATCGAAACGTGATGTGGATGAGGAGAGTTGATAGAAAAGATGCAGGGACCACGGGCTGACTGCATGGAAGAGAAATCTCGTTATTGTATGTTTAATTTGGACAAACTGCCACCGTTTGCAACTCACAATGGTCTGTCTTCAAGCATGGGGAACTGGAGATTGCATTTGGGGCACTCACATATGTGTCCATTCAACAAACATTTGTCACCTGACTACTGTGCACCTGTCCTGTCTTGGGGCTGGAGGCTGGCTTAGCAGAGTGACAACACGTCTCTGCCTGTGGTGCTCGAATTTTGAATTGGATTTGAAAGGATTTTAATGTGTGGGGGCATTTCTCTTCCTTCTTACCTGAGAGGGAGGTCCCCCAGGTGTTGACGATTGGAGACCTTTAGCGACTCCCAACAGAGGATGAATTCTTTTGAATCAGAGAAATCTTCCGGAGGAGATGAGCTCAGATCCAATTGTCACAAATAACCCCAGGCAGAATAATATCCAGGAAAATAAATTATAAAACCAAAAGGATAAAACCGGATGATCCTGTTTTTACAGATCATCACATTCATTTAAAAGCACCCAAAGTGACATTGGAGTGAACGATAATAGTGGAATAATAGTCGCGCACCGAGAAGAAGAAATGATAAGAAAGGTGTGTCATGAAATGAAACAAGTGACTATGAAAAAGGATGAAAAGAATTTTACAAATGAAAAATGATTACTAAAAGTAAGAAAAAAGTAAGAAAGCAACTTAACGACAATAGAGCGTGAACTAATGAATTGATATCAGATGAGTGTCTTGGTCTGTGCCATAAAGGGACACAAGCTGCAAACAGTAAAAGATACAATGGGTCCACTGGCCACCAGGTTCCAAGTTGAGGCTAACAGGAGTTTTAGAAACAAAGTATGGAGTCATGATAGTTACGGAGATAATCGCTAAGGAAATGTTAGAACTTCACACCTTCCAAACCTTCTAGTCAGATCCGTGTGCTAGTAAACCTGTTCTGCACCAGGCTTGCACATTTGGAAATCTTGTAACCCTAACACTCTTCCGTTTGGCATCCCTACATGGGACAGGAGACCGCCTCCTTCACATGTGGGTGGTAAATAAAGAAGAGAAAGATCATTTCTGTAAAGGCACATGGCACTTGTTCAGTCCATCTTCCGTCCTCCCTCCCTGTCTGGCAGGGCTGGTATATTGCAGGTTGTGTCCTGCAATCCACACTGGGCAATGAATCTGTGTGGTCGGTTCCACGAACCCATAAGAAGCTACCTGTAATGTCACTCCAGTCATTGGACATCTTGCTGAGCAGGCATGACTTCCTACTTTGGCTTCTGTTCATGCAGTTCCTTTGGACACAGCTCCCTTCCCTCCCTGCCTTTCAAGCACCTCCAGTGTTCTATAGATGGCTCAACGCTAAGCCTTACTCACTTACTTCTCCATCACTCCATCTATCCCGTTGTCTCTCCCTCTGTTTTAAAATACAAATTTTAGGGGCACCTGGGTGGCTCAGTTCGTAAGCATCCCACTCCTGGTTTCAGCTCAGTCATGATCTCAGGATCTGTGAGTTCGAGTCTTATATGGAGCTCTGTGCTAATGGCACAAAGCCTGCTTGGGATTCTCTCTCCCTCTCTCACTCTCTGCCCCTCCCCCACTCACTTGCTCTTACTCACTCCCTCAAACTAAATAATTAAACTTAAAAAACATTTTTAAAAATACAGGTTTTATTATTTTTATTCAGGTAAGCCAAGGCCAACAGATCAGGAGATGACTGTCATTGTAAATGCAGTTTGTTCCTCACAGACCCCAAGAGGTGGGGGTGCACCACATGACGGGGGGGCACATGGGGAAGCAGCAGGGTCGGCCAGGAGGCAGAGGGACTGGGGGTGACAGGTAAACGTGGACAATATGCTTTATTGTGGCTTCCTCAGGGAGGGGCAGGATCTACTGTGCAGATGAGTTTAGGCTAATTTAGCTTATGTAGACTCATTTGGGTAATTGCAGAGGGCTCTGGGGTGTAGGAACTGTTCTTAGTTGTTCAGTACTGGGGGCAACTAGTTTAGAGAAATAGTGGCCCGAAGGGTAAGCACCCGGTCGAGGGAGTGGCCGGGCATGGGTCCTAGGTCGGTCAGCTTACACACGACAAGCGCTCTTGCGGGTGAGTCTTTCACTATGTCTTGGAATGGGCTAGCCCTGCGAGGGACATCTACTAGTGTCGACTGCTTATAGTAAGTACCCAATAGATATTTGTCCAGCGAAAGACAGCAAAACAGACATTTGACCTGGCAAGTGGCAAAGAGGGGAGAGAGCCGGGGAGATGAGGAGGATGGTTATCAAGTGTCGTGGGGATGGGAAACCAATAAACAAAATGAAACAGAACACGTAAGCTTTGTCTGCAAGACTCACCATCTGACCTCTAGATGCATCATCTATCAGCAATAGTGTGTTGTGTTGAGTCTCCAAGGAAAATCCCACAAAATGCAGGAGTGCTAGTGATTGGTAAAAGAACTGAAAGGTATTCTCTCTTTGGACAACTCCTACCTTCCCACACCTAGTTATTTATTTAACACCTAGGTAGTTGCAGTCCTGTCTTCATTGTTAGCCCCGCCTAGAAAATCCAACAGTAACTGGACTACAGTTAAAGGCACAATGAGATATTCTGGTCAAATAAAATGCACATTCAGTACAAGTAGGGGTGAGACTGAAAGCTGGCTGACTTCCTTTCCTCCTAGTTGTCCCGGGAATGGCTGGCTTGGGTGGCAGTGCTCACAGTGCTCAGATGATTTCAGGAGACAAATGCAGAGTCAGGGACCCAGAAAACCGCAAACGCTGGGAAGGTTGCCACAGCCTTACTTCAAACCAACCTTTCAAATTAGATTTGCAGATGCCTCTTTTACTCAGTAGGGAATTTGGAGGATGCTGGAACGTTTGTACAGTGTGTATTAATCTAATGATCCATCTCCACTTAACAGCTTCAAAGCGTCGCCAACACAAGACACTCATTAACGCTTACCAGTGAGGCATAAAGCCGGCCGGACGATTTTAACGCCGAGCTTTGACAGCAAACTCCTTGGGGAACCTCGTTGTCTCTGCTCTGACTGGGGAAGGGTCTAGAGAGAGAGAGCTTTGCACTTTCCTTCTGGGCCCAAGACTTGGGGAACAGGTTCAGTGCGAGATTTCAGAGGAGCTGTCCAGAATGTGGGGCTGATGGGGTCAGAGGACATGTTCTCATTTAGCCGCACCTTTGCTGGGCTGGTCCTCTGGCTTTGCTGAGGAGCACCATGAACTTTACGTAAGAGTCTCACACGGAGAGTCTTCAGGGCACATGTGTCGTGACGGTGACGGGGCCAGCTGTCATCCGCTCTCGGCTCCTCTCGCGTGCTCTCGTCTCAGAGGGTCTAGTGCTCCTCTCCACCTGTGCCTCCCGCTTCCTCAGCTCTTTCTTACATCCTCCATGGTTTCCTCTTTCATGGCTCCACTCCTCCTGTGGACAACCCGCTCAGCTCTGACCTCCTACAAAAAGTATCTTCTGGGTCCATCTCATGCTTAAGAAGGACCCGTCACAGGGTCCTTCTCTCTACCTCCAAGAGCCAGAGCGTCTTCCTTCCTCACCTTGCTTCTCCCAATGGCCCCCTGAAACTTCTCTGGGGAGGTCCTCTCCATTGCCAAATACAATGGTCTTTCTTAACTTTTCTAGCCAGGCTACTCCTCTCGTTCTTGCTCCTATAAAGGCACGTCTTAAACGGCCCGTTCTCCCCTTCCTCGCAGATGGTGTGTAAATCCGGAGTGGTGTATCCATGCGGTCTGCCCCGGAGCACAGACAGGCAGTGGAGAGGAGCAGTCTGGGCCACAGACACCAGAGCCCCTGCCTGTTGGCCCCGGGCGACTTGCCCGCCCCCATGCCCATCTCTAAAGTAAGCTTAATAACAGCCCCTACTCAGAGGATTGCTAGGCCATCGGATGTGTTAACATATAGAAAGGGTTTTAGACAGTTTCTGGAGCGCACAAGGTGTGAGTGTGTTTGTTACATGCTATTCCTTCTTCCACTTCATCGGGTCTGGCCTCCACTTCCCTCTGGCCACACCCTGAGGTCGGGCTTTTGACCTTGAACACAGGCTTTCTGCAGGCAGGTGGCCTGTGGTTCTGCTCATCTCGCCACAGAGGGATGGCCATCCTGGTTGCCCTTTGTCACCAGGAGTCGTGGATCTGGTTTCTGCAGAGAGAGAGGTCTGCCGCTTGGCAGGTAGGTCAGAAGGGGATCAATGTGGAGGCTGTGTCTGGGGCCGGAGGGATCCTCACCTGCTCCGATCCCAAAGTTTTGAGTTCAATTCAAGCAGCATGGTGAGGCTCTTCCCAAGGTCCCAGACATGGCTAGCACTTGTTGAGAGCCACCTGTTTCGTCCACGTTGCCCGTCAGCGCTAATTGGTGGTCGTCATTTCCCATTTCACACAGAGGGAAACCTGAAAGTCCCCAACCAGAGAATAGCTATTTACCGGTTGGGTCTCATTTCATTTCATCAACCATCAGGAGCAAAACCAGTTTGAATCTTAGTGATTGTAGAAAGGAAGCGAAGAAAAGTGGAGACAATTCCGTGGGAAAAAGATTCCTGGAATGGTCCGAGTGCTGACCTCCGGAGGGCAGCCCGATGACCCAGTGCCCGGCCTGTGCCCACCTGCCCCGAGGGCTGGTCCTGGCAGGCAGCAGGTGCCACTCACAGAGCACTGGGACCCTCTGGTTGTGGTCCGAAGCCACCCAGTACAGGTGGCCTTGGAATTCGTATGCTCCTCCTCCCCCCCGAATGAATACAGCATGCACTTCTAGTCACTTTTGTTGACTTCCAGCGTCTCTATTCAACGTTATTGGGGAGAGAGCTTCTCTAAACAACTAACACACAATGACGAATTTTAATATGTCAAGTTAACAGAACTTTTATACCCAAATATAAAACGCTTAAACCGAGCAATCAGAAAATAAAGTTTTGGGGAATTAGAGTATTTGGCAAACATTCCCAGATGTTGACTGTATATAAGACAACATAGACTTTATATAGAGTTTATATAAGACAAGGTTTTTTTTTTTTTTCTTTTCTGTAACCAACCACTTAGTCATATAAAGAATGGTTGGTATTTTATTATAGTAACACAAGAAAAACAAAACGTATGTATTCATTTGGTTTATTAAACTCAATCAGTGTAACATACCCAGCAGTACATTTAAGATTCTCAAGTAGATTTTGAGTTCTTTCGGGTAGAATTGAACTTTGACCACATTTTCCAGCTTACATAAGTTTCTCTTGCTGCATCTAAGACACTCGCTCATGAAATTAATACTGATTGCTTGTCTGTTACGGGCTTCCCCTGGCATTTCAGCTGGGGTGTCATCCACCCCCTGAGCGGGAGACGGGGTTCCCGGGGCCACTGGGCAGCGTGACAGGGAAGGCAGGCCAGGCGGCCAGAAAAAGAGGGGCAGGAGACCATTTTCATTTGTGAGAATTACAAGTTCATTTATTTAGTCTGTCTTAAAAACCAGTTCTTTATAATTTCTAAGAGCTCAGTATTATTAAAAACAGAAACATTTTATTTCTGACAGACTGCATTACACGTGTTTTCTTCCCAGTTGACAAGCAGCTTTTAGCTTTTTCCATGATGTGTTAACCATGCAGGTCATCAGGCATCAGTGTTTGCCCACGTGGGTTTGCTGTCACTGTCTTGCTCATCCTCCCCAAGGTCACCTGCTTACTGGTAAGACCCTCCCCGCCCCCCCGCCCTCCATCAGGGGAGTGTGGACAAGTGCACTGTTTATTCATGGCTTGATGTTCTTTGGGAAGGTTTTATAGTTTTGTTCAAAAAGATGTTGCATTTCAATTCTGTGCCTCTTACAAATATTGTTTTCCATAACATTTCTAATAGTTACTTCTGAAATACAGAAACATATAATTCTTTTTCATTTAGTTTTTTTCCATCAGTCACCTTGATTTATTTTTGTGTCTGTGTGTTTTTTTCCAGTAGACCAACTCAGTATTTATGTATGTATGTATTTATTTTTTATTTTTCTAAATTCATGACACATTTTAATGTTTCTTTATTTACTTTTTTGAAAGAGAGAGAGAGGGAGAGAGACAGAGCCCAAGCAGGGGAGGGACAGAAAGAGAGAGGGAGACACAGAACCTGAAGCAGGCTCCAGGCTCCAAGCTGTCAGCACAGAGCCCAACGCCGAGCTTGAACTCACTGTGAGATCATGACCTGAGCCAGAGTCTAACGCTCAACTGACTGAGCCACCCAGGTGGCCCCCAACTCAGTATTTATAAATGATGATTGTTTGTAGAACTTTCTGTTATTTGTGACATATTTCTCAGATCTCTTCAAGTCTTGTGAAAATGGTGACTGCTTAGAGAAAAATGTGAATTACAAAATGGATGGCAAATAACTTGGCTCCTTCCAGATGTTACTGGGAATGACTCTACAGTTCTGAGTTAGCTGTGACAATAGTGACGTATTCCTCAGTCACCAGGCGAGTTTTTCAGGAATATATATGGAATTTTACCCCAGGTTTGGGAAGGTACTGAAACGTGGGTGCTGTTCTTTACTCTTAGATCCAAAGATGTGGTGAGTTACATTAATTTCCTAAAGTTGAACCTCCTTCACTCAACATAGAATTCTGGATTTACAGAAGATTTCCCCTCAGAACGTTGTTTTGCCTGATTATCTCGTTGGTGAGAAGCCTGTTCTCAAATGAATGATGATTTGGTGGCTGGTACCTGTGCTGTCCCCTGCAAGACTGCCATGTCCAGATGTCCATGTCACGCACTCTGTAAACTAACAAGCCAGCCCCAAACCAGTCAGCCCATGAGACTGGGGGCAGCAGACTTTCAGCTTTCTGCTTTTCTGAAAACATGGATTTACTTAAATTTATTCTTTTCAATGTTTGGTGTACCTGAGGAAGCTGAAGTCTCCTGTCTTTTTTTCCTTCTGGAAACCTCTTACCACTGTTGGCTTCAATATCATCTCTCCTGTCCTTGACTGAAGTCCTCTCTATTCATCCTCAATCTCTTCGCTACTTTTCCTATTTGTATTTTGTAATCTCTTTATCTCCCTCCTTAGCTCCTCTGTCTGTTGCTCTTGCATTTTGTTTTCATTTTCTTCACTCCAAGAAAATTCTTCACAACCAGGCAATTTATTAACTACCTGTAATCAGCTAGAGCCCCCGCATCTATTGATAATTTTTATTTTAACGATTATATTTTCATTCCAAGTTTGGTTCATATTTTGCAGAATACTTTAATTTGAACAAACTTCCTGCTTCGTTAAAAAAATTTTTTAATGTTTATTTCTTTTTGAAAGAGAGAGAGACACAGAGACAGAGAGAGAGAGAGAGAGAGAGAGCATGAGTAGGGAAGGGGCAGAGAGAGGAAGACACAAAATGTGAAGCAGGCTCCAGGCTCTGAGCTGTCAGCACAGAGCCTGACACGGGGCTCAAACCCGTGAACTGTGAGATCATGACCTGACCCAAAGTCGGACGCTTAACCGACTGAGCCACCCAGGCGCCCCCAAACTTTTTACTTCAGATTAGTTCTAGATTTATAGAAGACTTGCAACGATAGTACGAAGAATTCCTTTATACTCTGAATCCAGATTCCCTAATGTTAGTAAATAACCTCCATTGGTATTAAACATTTGTCACAAGTAATAAAACAATAATGATGCATTATTACTAACCAGTTTCCACATTCAGGTTCCCTTGGTGTTACCTAATGTCCTTTCTTGCTCCAGAACCCCCCATGGGATATCAATACTGCATTTGATCATAATGTCTCATTAGGTTCCTTTGGGCTCTGACATTTTCTCAGACTTTCCTTATTTTTGATGACCTTGGCAGCTTTGCAAAATACTGGTCAAGAGTTTTATAGATTTTGCCTCAATTTGGATTTGTTTGATGTTTTTCTCATGATCAGACTGGTTATTACGGGTTTTGGAAGGATTACGGGTTTTGGAAGGATTACCATATATGTCAGCCCCAAAGGTTCCTCATGTCTGTTTACCTTCTCCCTCTTTCCCTCACCCACCACCCCTCACCCACCACCCCTCACCCACCACCCCTCGCCCACCACCCATCCCAGACAACCCAGCCTTGGCTTCTTTACTCACCATATTATTTTGAGATTCATGGATGTTGCTGTATGTGTCAATAGTTAATGCATTTTTATTGCTGAGTAGTATTCTGCTGAGTAGATATACTATAACTTATTTATTTTTATTTATTTAGTTCATTTATTTTTGAGAGAGAGAGAGCATGAGTTGGGGAGGAGCAGAGAGAGAGGGAGACACAGACAGAATCCGAAGCAGGCTCCAGGCTCCTAGCTGTCAGCACAGCCCAATGCAGGGCTCGAACCCACAAACAGTGAGATCATAACCTGAGCCAAAGTTGGATGCTTAATCCACTGAGCCACTCAGGCGCCCCTATAATTTATTGACTGATTCTCTTGTTGTTGGACATTTGGGTTGATTTCAATTTTTTTACTATTAAACACAAACTGCTATAAGCTTCTGTGTGTATATGTGCTTTCATTTTTCTTGGGTAAATATTACAAGTGTTATTTTTGAGTTATGCAATAAGTGAATAACTGTTTCCAAATGGTTGTGAAGGATGTTGAAAGTTTTCTTACTGTTTGTTTTTGTTGCAGTGACAGTTCAACCATGTTCCCATTTACATCCCTAATCACATTTTAGTTTGTTTTCCTTATTAGTTAACTATCAAGCTAATTGCCATTCTGGTCATTCTGCTAAAATCTGTGTTTTCTTATGATTCCTTTAAAGAGCTTCTCTTTGCATTTGATAGGCTTTAATTTTGCTATCCTCCTGAGGATTAGGAGTTAGCATCAGATTCTTTAAACAGCTTCCACCCATCTGCTATTCTTGTCCCAGGTTTTAGTTTCATCTTGGTATTTCAACCCACATATTACAGAAGATCGTTATTGATTTATGCAGTTAAATTATGATCAGTGAGTGCTATCACAGCTTTTCCTTTTTCCTTATCATTTTCCTTGCATTCCAAATATTCCTTCTGGGATAACATTTTGTTCCCCAAAGTGCATGATATCTCTTAGGGAAAATTTGGTAGTAGTTCACCCCTGTTTTTGTCTAACTATCTTTTTTTAATCCCCTGAGGATTTTAGTAATTTGAAATTTTGTTATTATTTTATCTTCGAGTATTGCTTCTCCCCTTTCTCTCTGCTCCTCTGAACCTAATACTTCCTATTTATTGGATCTATTCTATGCTCCTCATGTCTTGTCAGCTAGAAGGGTACATTCTTTACAAATAGTCTGAAACACAAAAGCCACTTGCTTCTACATCTATTTTGTTTTAAGGAGAGTAACCAAGCAGTTTTACAAAGGAAGTTCCAGTAGAAGAGAAGATTTAGCATGGTCTTTTTTTTTTCATTTTTTAAATGTTTATTTATTTGAGAAAGAGAGAGGGGGGAGGGCAGAGAGAAAGGGAGACACAGAATCTGAAGCAGGCTCCAGGCTCTGAGCTGCCATTACAGGGCCTGATGTGGGGCTCGAACTCACAAACCGCAAGATCATAACCTGAGCCGAAGTTGGGCGCTCAACCTACCGAGCCACCCAGGCCCCCCAGCATGGTCTTTTAAGCTTGCATTTACCCATAGGTAGATCAAAGGTATGTGATAGAAATATTCTATCATATTTGGAATAGTATTTGGAAGTAGGAATATTTGGAAGTAGGAATATTTGGAAGTAGGAATATTTGGAAGTAGGAATCTTGGTGTGTGTGCATGAGAATAAGTTGTCAGGAAAATCTCTGAGGCACAAAGTACCAGGCAGGATCCCGTGTGAGAGGCCAGTAAACACGTGGGCTGATGGCTGGACCTCAGCCAGTGCGATGCCTTCTTGTTCCAGGAAATGAGGTCCTTAGTGCACGCTGGCACTTGGTACTTGACAGAGCCAAGTTCTCTGCCTCTCTGATAATTGCATTCTACATCATTTTGGTAAGGTTTTAATGAAGAAGAGTATTTAAAACACACACAATACAAAATAATCAAAGTAAATGAATAAAATTTGGCTTAAAAACATCTATTAGAAATTCTGATATATGTGAATAGATTTTATGGGGAATTTCTTGGAAACGGGGCAGAACATAAGAAAACTGAAGGTGAATGTATACAAAAGTCCATGCACTTAAACGCAGGATTAAGGGAAACCAGAGTGAGCAGCTTATTTGCATGGGGTCCTTTGTAAGAAATTCACGTTGGAAAGGACACAAACAATGTGCTGTGTTCTTGCTCATGGAATCCCAGTGAGGGTTCTCCACACAGGGTCGGGGGGCATGGAAACCTTTTGGGAGTCAGACCTTGGATGACATGAATGCCAAGTGTCATCAGGTGCTGCCCCGAGAAGGTCCGATAAGGGACCCTGCGTGAAGCACCCTGGGCTTTTCCTGCAGCACACAGAGCACCAGTGGGACAGGGGCAGACACACACACACACACACACACACACACACACACAGAATCCGAAGCAGGCTCCAGGCTCTGAGCTGTCAGCACAGAGCTCAAAGTGGGGCTCAAACCCATGAATCAAGAGATCATGACCTGAGCCGAAGTCGGAAGTTTAACCAACTGAGCCACCCAGTGCCCCTACCATGGATTCTTTTTAGGACTTACACTCTCCTTGTTCCTTTGCCTGGAAGCCTTCTACAGTAGACATCATGGTCCCTACAGTTGATCTCAGTGTTGTTCAGGTGACTCCAGTGAGTGGTGTTTGGGTTTCCCGCGCTCCCAACTCCGCTCAGTTGCCGCTGTTGCCGTTGGCTTGTTTTCCTTCAGGATCGAAGCAGGTGCTGTCATATAAAATCTCATGTTTAGTTCCTTCTCTGACAGTTCTCTCCTGGATTCTTAGCTTTGCATACTTACATCTACAGTGCACCCAGCATCCTAACGTCGCCAAGATTAAATCCTCCTACTCCAATGCCAAGTGATCTTCTAATTCTACTAGTTAACAAAAGATGTCCAAGGTCAGCCCCCGTAGATCCTAATGACCCATATATCAAGTTCCATACAAAGGGAATGTTTCTGGCCTCTAAACTTCCTCCTCACTTAAAGGGCTCGCCTTCCCAGGCTTGCCAGGCTCTGGCCCCATGGCCTTGGTGAACAGTCTAGAACTGCTCTGGGTCCTTACATCACCATTTCCTCCACAGTGTGGACCTTATCAGTAACAGAAAATCAAAGAAAAGGTGACGAGGGCATTAGCTGGGAGCAGGCAGAAGGGCGCACCCCACACCCTCGGCATGCCATCTGCCAGCTGTCTTCCACCTCGGACACAGTCGCTCATTTAGAAAGCAGTGCGTTGTCGCAGTTCTGACCCAGACACGATGAATCACAGCGGTGAGGGTCATGGTGATTCAGGGACAGCTCCCAGACCAGAGGCAATGATCAAGCATTCTACAGGCCACTCCCAGGTAGAAAGGCTAACTCGGTTCCAGAATGATGTGTAGTTATCTATAAAGGGGTGAGAGTGAGTAAAGAGTAGATGCTTTAGGAAGCAAAGGGAACAGTACTATCCTGAAATGATATAAGGAGGAATTAATATTCACCTTTAAAATTTTTGTAATGTTTATTAATTTTTTAGAGACAGAGAGACACGGAGTGTGAGCAAGGGAGGGTCAGGGAGATAGGGAGACCCAGAATCCAAAGCAGGCACCAGACTCTGAGCTGCCAGCACAGAGCCCGAGGCGGGGCTTGAACCCATGAACCACCAGATCATGACTCGAACTGAAGTCAGAAGCTTAGCCAAGAGAGCCACCCAGGTGCCCCGACATTCACCTTCTGAACATGAGTGAACCGTTAAAACAGCAACAATGAGTTTTTCTTCATTTATGTTGGTATTCATAGTAAATCACTCCAGCTTTATTAATTGGTGTGGTTCTTACTCTTCATTGCAGTAATCAGAGGGCTGGTTTGAGTGACTGGGTTTTTGTTTAGCATCAGTGTATTACAACTGTTTTGTCCTGGGCACGGGGCGTAGAGCACTGGAATGTGCGTGCTCAGTGGGGAGAGAGGAGTGTCCATTCCATCTGCACACTGTTGTTTTCCGTACAGTGCCTTCCATCAAGCGTGTGGGCTCATGGAAGAGGCACCGAGGACGTAAGAGAGTCCCTTTTGTCTGACAAACTAGCAACAGATCGTGTGAAATAATCTCGGCCCAACCCACACCCAGAGCTGGCTGTTGTTGTTAAGGAGCATGGTGTCACCCCAGTGCGGGGGAGGGGACTGTGTTGCCCAGACGGCCTTGAACCTCAGTTAATAGTTCACTCTCCACATAACCGATTTCTGAGCCCAGTGGTATTTCCAAGTGTTCCGGTGACCGCCCTCGTCACTGAGTAACTGGGGTTAACACAAAACACATCACCATGGCCCCCTCGAAATTCTTCTTTCTTGGGTCTCTGGGCCATATATCATGTTGGGAATTCAATTTCCCTTCAGTGGAAAGATTAATGTTTTATCTGAGGGGAGACCCCTCAACCCCATGGACTCTAAGACCAGCCACCTCGAGGCTTTTGGATGGCGGAGGCTTTTGTGTCTGAAATTCGGTTTCATGAAGGCTTCTGATTCAAGGTGCACCGGATTCCCATTCGGGTGTTTGTGCGTACCTGTGGAGACACTCCACTCATGGGATGTGTTGAAGCAGCCACTGGTGGCCACACCCCAGGCAGAGCTGGGGGGCCTGTGGTCAGGGCAGGCGGGAGGTGGCTGGGGTGGGGGATCTCACTGAGGGGCTTCCTCGCCCTCTCGTTCCTAGAAGTCCCCACCTCCAGCGTGGCTTGTGTGTTCTCTGCTCCCTGTCCGGGTGCGCCAGGAAAGTAAAGAGCCTGGTAAACCAGAGACACTCATAGCCCGCCGTGTGGCCCCTGAGAAAGCCAGGGAGACAAATGCCCCGTTTTGATTATGATTTCCGGGTGACAGCTGGCCTTCCTGTGGAATCTACGAAGCGAAGCGCGTATTAAATCAGCACCAGCACCATCCCTCTGAGGTAGACGAGGCGGAGGGCGGTTGATTCCTGCTTCACGGAGGGGGACACTGAGATCCAAGGGGGTGAAGGAACCGCCACAGCTCCTGAGCAGAGGTGGCCTGGTCACCCGGGGCTCAGCGGCTGTGCCCTCCCAACATCCTCCCCCCAGGATGCCTGCCTCCCCGCTGTAAACCACGCAGGTGCTCAGAGCACTGTGGTCTAAGTGACGCCACCGGCTTCTTGGCTTGGCTGCAGGCGCAGGATCGCCCTCCACGTTCCCAGACCACTGAGCGCCCAGGAGGAACGGTCTGGACAACCGGGATCTGGGCCGGATTGCAACCCTAACTTTTTCGTGGGGGTCATCCACCCTGTCCGTGTCTCCAGACTCTCAGCTTTCTGAGAACAAGCATCTTTTTTTTTTTTTTTTTTTTTTTTACATTTATGACATACTTTTTTTTTAAATTCAAGTTTAACATACAGTGTAGTCTTGGCTTCAGGGGTAGAATTTAGTGATCCATGACTTACATGACATCCAGAGCTCATCACAACTAGTGCCCTCTTTGATGCCCATCGCCCATCCCCCCACCCACCGCCCCTCCATCAAGCCTCAGTTTGTTCTCTATTCCTAAGAGTCTCTTATGGTTTGCTTCCCTCTCTGTTTTTATCTTATTTTTCCTTCTCTTCTCCTGTGTTCACCTGTTGAGTTTCTCAAATCCCACATATGAGTGAAATCAAATGATATCTGTCTTTGAGAAGGAGGCTCTTAACCTCCCCAAGGGAAATGATCACTCGTGGGCTTTCTGATGTTAAGGAGCTTGGAACAGTTAGTTGTTAGGCTAAATACCTGTCTTGAGCTGTTTTTTCTCCTCCCACTAAGGAATGAGGAAAGAAAAGGGAATCACACACTTGTAGTCTGGTTTCCTTTCGGTGCGTTAAAGAATGTGGCTCAGTCTACACAGCAGCCTTCAACACCCACTTGTCTGGCATTTGCACATTTCTTTATGGCACAACTCTTGGTGTGGTCTCCACCAGTCCCGGTCGAGGCTCACCCCCCGGGGGCGATGTGAGAAGTGAGTGCCTGTGATTTCACTTGCTGTAAGCAGTCCCAGATCTGTGCGTGATAGAAATGCTGATTTTGTCCCTGGGCTGCCCTTGCGTGTAGCTTTGAGTCCCCTCTGTGATCAGGCTTGGTCGTGTGCCCTCACAGCGTTGTGCTTGTGCTATTTAGATTGCTCACCTCAGATTAAAAACTACAGCAACAACAAACAGTTTTGGTGTTTTTACTTTGTTTTGTTTTATTTTATTTTATTTTAATTTTATTTAATTTTATTTTATTATGTTTATTTATTTATTTTGAGAGAGAGCACAAGTAGGGCAGAGGCAGAGAAAGGGAGGGAGAGAGAATCCCAAGCAGGCTCTGTGCTGTCAGCGCAGAGCCTGATGTGGGGCTCCATCCCATGAACTGAAAGCAAGAGTCAGATGCCTAATGGACTGAGCCACCCAGGCGCCCCGCAGTTTGGTGTTTTTAATCACAGGACTCAGCAGACAAGTTTCTCTCCACACGAGAAAGCCTCCAGGCCCCCACCAACGGCACGGCTGAATGTGGCTCCCAGCGTTTCTTTGTGGCTTCACCCTGCACGGGGGACCTGGAGTTGCACCTGAGTCAGGAGGGAGGGGGTGGTCACGTGGAGCCCCAGGCAAGAGGGAGAAAGAGAGAAGGGGTGCAGGGAGGCCCAGGGGGCGCAGGCAGCCCCATCAGTGTGCTGTTACCCAGCTGTACCGTCTCAGAAAATGGCCAGCCAGGCGTGGCGTGGCCAGGGCTCAGTCAGACTATTCAGGCACCCAACGTCCATCCCACCCAGCGCCTCTGGGTGACATGAGGCCCCAGATAATTCCTGGGTCTGACGAGCTGCATCGTGGAGAATCTGGCCAAATGTTCGGGAGCGCCGGGAAGAAAACAACATTGTCTCTCCGTGTCAGTGAAAGAGTCGTGGATGCAGGGTGGGCCGTGCGGGGCGCCGGTGGGGGGGAACCCCCAAAGGAAAGGAAGATGCACTGTGGAGTCCACAGGTTGGAGAGTAGCTGTTTGAGATTGCGCCGGCAGCCCTGATGTGGAAACCTACCTCTTCCCGAGGCTCTAGCTCTCAGCGCAGGAGGAGGAAGGGCTGGGACCGTGGTAACGTTTACAGAAGATACCCACGGGCCTTACCGATGAGCAGTGAGGCTGAGGGGGGGCCTTTTTGCTCACTAGTGCCCTTGGTTTCTTATTTCTCTCTCGTAGCGTGATTTGTTTCTTGGGGACCTTGCTTTAAGGTGAAGGGTGTATGGATTTGTCCAATAGCGAGTCCCTAACACAGCAGACCCCAAGCGAGAAGGGGTCCCAGGCAGGGAGTGGCCAACTGCCTCCCCATCCGCACGCTCCTCTTACATCCAACCTCTGCCACGATTAAAATGGCAGCGCCCACCAGCAGAGTGGCTTTGTAGAAGCAAGACTAGTCCGTGGCCAGAGAAGAGAAAGCGGGAAAGCAGAGACGATGGTCCCCGGAGCCTGGTGGCGGATGGAGAGAGGACAGGTCACAGGAAACAAAGGGAGGACATGTTCCGCCCACTTGCACACGGAGGACTCACACTGGAAGCTCAGCTCCTCCGATGGGAAGCAGGCTGTTCAGTTTTGAGATCTTGGGAGACGAATACCTTCCAAGAAAAAGTAAAAAAAAAAAAAAATCCCTCTGGGTTTGCACAGTCCTCGCCCCGGTGTTTACGCTCTCTGGAAAACCTGTGTGAAAACAGGGGACAGTAGTGCCAGGCATTGCGTGAGCGCGGAGAGGCCGTTGGGACGGCTGTCACAGAAGACGCAGCAGATGCCGGGCTTGGGCTGCCCTTGGAGGGGGTGTCGTCTCTGGTCGAACTCCCTTCCCTCTGAAATGCCACAGGGACACTTTTCCCTCTCCTGTGAGCCTCCAGTGGGGACACCGAGTCTTTGGCCCCATGCGCCGGGCACAGGTGTCACGATGCCCAGCGACGTGCCCGTGACTGGGGCGCACAACGTAAGTGTGGGGCAGCCAAGTGTCCCAGCTTCTGCCTGCGCCCAGGAGGCCGCTGCTTCCCTTCCCGTTCGGAGCTGCGCCTTAAACAGCCCGTAGCTTTCGATCCACTTCACGCTGGCTTTCCGGCTCTGCTTCCCCAGGACGTCAGCTGTTCTCCGGCGCTTTTCCTTCACGCCGCTGTTTCTATCATTTAAGCTTCTTGGTTGTTCCGGCAGCCGGCGTGCTGGGTATTTCCATCTGATATCCGTGATACACGTGACCCACGGGAGCTGCTCTTCACACCTGCCCCCCGTGGCGTTCTGTCGGGGAGCGCACGCTCCGGTCCTCAGGTCCCCCGGGAGGCTGCAGGTGTCTCCGAGGGGTAAGTGTCTGTGCGGATCCGCTGTGGGAGGGAGGCTTCGGACGCGTCGCCCTCCCCGTGCACCAGTTATAACACAATGACACGCTGACAGAGAAATTCCGTCTTTGGAAAAAGGGTGTGACCCACAGAGACTTTACAAGCAAGTGGAAACGTGGAATCTCCTAGAAATTTAAATCGCATCTCCATTGTGGTAGAAAAACATTTTTTTAAGGGACGTGTGTTAGCAGCCTCTTGAAATTCTTCCTCATCACTCCAGCGGAACAGGCTGAAAATATACTCAATTCCTATGCCTTTCTGCGTTCTGTGCTGGGTATTTGATCTTTGTTCATCACCTGCACGACTTACAATGTTATTTTGTAGCACGTCACCCAGGGTCTCACCTGGCTTCGAACTTGGAAACTTCCCACCTGATTGGTTTTGGTATGGCTAATGGTGTTATGTATGTGTGTGTATGTGCCTGTGCATGTATGTGTGCACCTGAGTGTGTGTGTGCCTGTGCGTGTACGTGTGCACCTGCGTGTGTGCGCCTGTGCGTGTACGTGTGCACCTGTGCGTGTATGTGTGCACCTGCGTGTGTGTGCCTGTGCGTGTACGTGTGCACCTGCGTGCACCTGCGTGTGTATGTGCCTGTGCGTGGACGTGTGCACCTGTGTGTGTGCCTGTGCGTGGACGTGTGCACTGCGTGTGTGTGTGCCTGTGTGTATATGTGTGCACCTGCGTGTGTATGTTCCTCTTTTTATTAAAAGCCCTCCCTTTGTGTTACCCCCCCTCCCCTGCAATTGTGCTGTGGGGGAGCCTCCCGCTGTGCGAGCTAGCGGGAAAGGACGGGAGTTGTCTGGGGAGAGGATTTAAGGAGTCTTTGTCTTTACAACAACGGGTAGCTTGAGCTGCGGCCCGTTCCCCTCGGCAGAACCGCCGGTGCTGAGAGTGCGTGCCGGGCGCCCGGATCTCGGAGGTCCCACGACGTCAGGCCACCGAAAGCACCTTTTGCTTCCCCTGAGCACCTTGCTCGGAGGTAGCAGTGGACGCAGAAGGGTCAGCACGGGCGACCCTTGACGGCTTTGCCAGCCGCTTGAGTTGACTTTCCCTGGGTTCAGTGCAGCTGCACGCGTGTAGGTCACACCTTCCTGGGTCGTCTCTGAGGATGGAGGGAAGGCGAAGTCGCTTGCCAGAGTCAGACAGCAGGTGTGTGAGGTCTGGGGAGCCTCCGAGGTGGGGCGCGTCCAGCGCCGGCTCCGCCTCCTCAGCCGTGTCACCTCGACTGCCCTTCACCTGCCCCAGCGGCCGTCATTCTCATCGTCCTCTGAGGAAGTTGGGGCTAAATCCTCTGTACGCGCTTTTGCATCTCAAACAATCACAATTCTGTCCGCAGCCCGCTAGTTCTCAGCGTACAAGAGATGTATTTTTCTGAGAGCAAATTAAATTCAACTCAACGTGGATTGAATTCAATTCAATTCAATGTTGAATCGATGTATCCATTCAGAAAATCACTGCGTTTCCCTTACTATCGAATCCGCCGTGAATTCCTTGCACACCAGGCATCCCTACCGCTCGATTTCCGTGGTACCTGAGCAGCATCTTCCTGGGCAAGGAGCAGGGTGTGAGTGCGTCATCTGCCGTCCACCTCTTGAAGATGCCATGACAGTGAGCAACGTCTTTTCTTTCTCCCCGCCAAGATGTAATTAGCCTTTAATAATTATGTATTTTTTCTTTTTAAAATTGTATTAAAATTCTAGTTAACATACAGAGCAATATTGCTTTCAGGTGAGCAATTTTTTAAATCTCAGTTGCCAACCTTCCGATTGAGGAATCTATGAACTAGTGGTTTTTCCATAGTTTTCTTGAGACAAAAAAGTGACTTAGATTTGTGCCCTGGGCTCCTTAACTGCCTCTGTTTTTCAATTTTAAATAAATTGTTCCTTCTCTTCTCGGTTTCTTAATCAGTGTTTCTCAACCTTGGATATAGGTTAGTACTGCATGGAGAGCTTTAAAAATACCAAGGACACGGTTTGGGACGAGGCCAACTCAACCCGGATCTCAGGGGGGGAGCGCTGAGTCTTTCCTCTCCCGGGCAGGGAGGCAGCTGTTCTGGTTTTCAGATTTGTGAGCTCCCCTGGGGTTCTTATCAGTAGCTGAGCTTGGGGGCCACTGCTCGTGTAATCATGCTTTCGCGGTCCTTTCCAGGACTCCCCCCACAGTCCCTGCCCTTGTAATTTACTGTCTTAAGTGTGATTCTCAAAGTGTGGTGCCCTGACTAGCAGGAACAGTGTCGCCTGGGAAGGAAACGTCAGTTCCTAGGCCCCATCCCAGCTCTGCTGATTTAGAAACTCGGTCAGGGTGGGCCCAGCTATCTGTGCTGTTATCTGTCCCCCAGGTGATGCCAGTGTGCGCTGAAGCTTGAGAACACCTATCTGAGGTACCAACTCCCCCCTCTCCATGAGCAGTTTAAAATTTCCAGCTTTGGCTTCATTCTGTCCGTGCCAGGTGTCCATCTAGATGTCCCAGCAGTGCCTTGCAATCAGGTCAAGCTCGTCTCTTTAGCTTCATATACCCCTCACCACGACTCTGGACATCCAGGCTCAATATCTGAGTTTTCTCAGCCTCATCTTGCTCTTTCCCCCAATTTGTCCCCAAGTCTGTGTGCTTCTCCTTCACCACTGTTACCAGTCCTGGCTTTACCCTGATCATCTCAGACACTCTTCCCAAAGGAACTGGGACGTTTCCTCCCCTCCCTTCCCTCACTGTCATCATCTTTGCTGCTGCTCTTGGAAAAACCTCCCGGATCTCATCAAACCCCTCAGCCCACACTGCATACCAGAAACAAACACAT
Source organism: Cryptoprocta ferox (assembly GCA_028646485.1). Classification (NCBI taxonomy): domain Eukaryota; kingdom Metazoa; phylum Chordata; class Mammalia; order Carnivora; family Eupleridae; genus Cryptoprocta; species Cryptoprocta ferox. Next base: position 141,131,655 of record CM053572.1, read on the forward strand.
CCATCAATTCATCAAAATGAGTGCAAGATGCAGCCCCTCCTCCGCATCTGACTTGGTGACACGCATCCCTGCCGGTTTCCCCTCTTGTGCCCCATAGTCAGACCCTGGCAGCTGGGAGCGTGAACAGTCTCATGGTTTCCTGCCCCTGCATCTCGTATCACACTGCTGCTTCTGCTGACATCGCTTCTCTGTCTGACCCCGTAGACCCTACCATCAGCCATCCATCAGCTAAGCTTTGTCCCCCACCTGCAACTACTGATACCCTTTTTGATCCTTTAGCTTTTTCTTTGCAACGTTTATAACACTTGACATATTAGTATGAGTTGCACTTTTTACAACAGACAGAACATAAACTGGAAAGTCTCCCCCAACCCCCTTCATCAGAGCTTCACAGATGGATTAGGCATTGGGTAATTCTTTTTTTTCTCTCTTAGATTTCTCTTGCTTCCTTAACTACCTGCTTGGGTGTCTGCCACATACCTCAGCGTGCCTTACCACGGCCTGTCCAGACGCGTCCCTCTCCATTTCTCTAATTTTCTGAATGTTATTCCTACTCACAGGGACCCGACCTGGATCCTTGCAGACGCTTTCCCCACTCTTCTCTCCCAGCCCCCATACCCATCGTCTGCTTAGACACGTTGATTCTTCTTTTTCTTGTTGTTGGTGGTTTACATCTTCCTCTCTAGTCCTTATGCCGTAAACCTACAAGGTCCCCTTGTCCTTTGGTGCCTGGTAAGTGTGTGGCGAGCACAGGCTGGAACAGGTGTTTAGGTAGGGGATGCCCTTGTCCCGTTAGAGACAGCCCTGCACGCGGGGACCATGCTTATGGACCTTGCGCAAGCCCGCCTACCTCAGGACGCAGCTTCTCAGGCTGTGGGAGAGGTCAGTACCACGCCCTAGGGGTTGGGACCAGAGTGCCTCTGCTCACTTGGCCATCAGGAGGGCTTTCGCCAGCTTCCATGTTTATACCCGCCTGGGTTAGAGCCCAGTGTTGGTCTCCTATGCCCTCCAGGAGGTGCGTGCTCTGTTCTCTCCCCAGCCAGGCACCCAGCCAGGGAGCTTCTGCGGCTGAGAAAGGCCCAGCAAGGCGGGGTGGGGAACTACCTGCCTCCAGGAGGCGCATGCTCCGAGTCTCCACTGCAGCGGGAGTCTCTGCTTTCCGACCATCTCCTGCCAAGACCCTCATTTGTTCTAATGTGCAAAAGGAACGTACAGAACTCTAATAACGTTGCTCAATAAATCCTCAGTCTGTTTTTTTTCCTGTAACGTTCTCTTTGTTAATGTTCTCTTTTCTACTCTGGAGGTGAGCAAGTTCAGGGTCTCAGACCAGTTCTGGGCCATCCCATATACTGCGCACAGGATTCACCATCCGTCTTCAGGATGTAGCATCAATGAGACACTTCTCAGCTTTGGGGCGTCCGCTGAGACCAGAAAAAGCCTTATTTAATATCTGGCTGCTCGGTTGTTGCAAAATGCATATGTCACACTCTAGAGACACAAGTTCATGTACAGATCAAGGCTGACCCACTCCAGAACCGGTGAGGCCCCATGTGTCCTTCCACTTGGTGGCCTCTCCCGACACTGCCCGCACCTGCTTGCCAACATCTCCTGTTTCCACGAGAGCCTCTAGCTCCCCACGCGCATCTGGGTGTGCGCACAAGCATGTGTACACTTAGCCAGGCACGTTTCCTCAGATTTTGCAAATTCCCTTGATCAATATTAAAATTCAAAAGGGGATTTTTTACCAATTCTGTTTCCAGGGCAATTTTGCCTCCTGTAAGATTTTAAAAATATTTATTATCCGGGAATAGCTTTTCTCTCAATTTGTAGCTCCCTGGAGCTTCTATTTTTAATTCATTTTAATTTAAACATCCCAGGGCACACTGCTCTTTCGCTGCCTGATCGCACTGCTGGGCTTGGGAGCGGCCCCGGGGGAGCCAGAGACTGGAATCTTCTTTTCCCAAAGCCCCACTTCTTAGTTTTCACATATCAAGTAATTTTAGTTTGTTTCTGGGCAGATTGCTGGCTGCTATGGACCATCAGCTCAGTCCTTTGTCAAATTCTGGGACATTCGTTAGGCATCTTACCTGATATGCTTCAGACTGAGTGATGTAAGTGTAATCCCGTGTTGTTAATATTGAAGGGAACAAAATTCTATATTAAGGTAAATTCAAATGAAATATTTCAATTTACTTATAATTAACAACCATGCTTATCTAATTTGCTCATAGTAATAAACAATTTTAAAATGAAACTCTTTACGTTTACAGCACACATAACGAAAAAAATCTTCTGCAAGTGATAGGAAATTAATTTAGTCTCATTGCAGGCCGAGGTAGTCAGCCTGATGAGATGGTGCGGGTGACATTGGCCTTTGCTTCTTTTGCTAAGAGGCTGACCAAGAATTGCATGGGAAAAAGTCTGTAAAAAGAAAGCATGCATCAGAAAACTGCCGGATAGCACTCAAACTGTATGCCATTAGCATCTTTCCTTCTCTTTTGCCCAGTAAAGTTTTAAGAGAAAAATGGAATCAGGATCTGGAAGAACTCGGGGCAGGTGTTGTAAACTCCCACCTGGAGCAGGTAGGGACCAAGGCAGCTGCCTGCTGATGCCTAAAATCCTCTTCGGAGTGAAAGAGACTTAGTTCCCTGACACATTTACACCTATGGTGCTATGCGCGTAGGACCCTGTCAGGAACAAGCCTACGGACGGTACACGATTTCAGTATTAGTGCTCAGATGTGGGGAGTATCCGATTGGCCAGCAACAACCCCGATTAGCCTAGCATTTAATACTTTACAAAATGTGGTCGCCTCCCCGACCGCATTCCACATCCAGCACAGACCCTGAGATTTACGTGGCTGTGGCGATCCTCTCCCTAAGGCGCGTGCGAAGGCTCTGGAGGTAACCAGCCCAAACCACGGTCACACGGTCCTGGGTGACCAACTCTGCAGGACCCAGGCTCCCCTGCTAGTTCTGGTTTCTCCAGCCCTCTCTCTGCAAAATCTTGATCCTCCCAGCAACCCCACGAAAAGGTCCAAACTGGACTCCAGGACATTTATTTCAGCTGATGTGGCTTATCCTATCTCTGTGTCAGAGCTCTGGGTAACTTTGTTATACTGTTATTTATGTGAATGGAAGGTAAGCCCTCGTTTGTCCCAGGTCGTGTTGACATGGGTTTCTGATTCTGGCGCCCTTTATGTGCCTACAAACGCATTGATTTGTAAGTTTGTTTCCTTTAAAACCAGTAGCAGAATGAAGTCTCATTCAATGAGATCTTCGCCATTTCTGCCCATATCCATGTGGCTAGGACTACTTTGTATTTTGTAAGTTATAGAATGTTTTCCTTGTTGTATCAATTTGGGTATTTCAGCAGTAAATTGGGAGAGGGCAAGGGTTCAGCTTGATGTCCTTATATATCTTCTAGGGTATTCTAAAATTATCCTTTAGAGTTGTTCAAAAACTATTGGTGTTTTAGAATCGTCTTGTGTGTGAGAATGTTCCGCTGATGACATACAGAAATGGACACATGGCTTCAACTCAGTATAGTAACAACACTTGAAATAGGACACGAGATACAATACACACAACACGAAATATGAGGTCTATTTGTATTTGCTTTGGGTTTTTATTTTTTATTTATTATTATTATTTTTAAATATTTGTTTATTTCTGAGAGAGAGCATGCACACAAGCAGGGGAGGGGCAGAGAGAGAGGGGAGCCAAGAATCCCAAGCCAAAGCAGGCTCCTTGCTGGCAGCAGAGAGTCCTACACGTGGCTTGAACCTGCAAATTGTGAGATCATGACCTGAGCCAAAGTCAGACACTTAACTGACTGAGCCCCCCAGGTACCCCTGTTTGTTTGTTTTTTTAATGTTTACTTTTGAGAGACAGAGAAAGACAGAATGCGAGGGGAGGAGGGGCAGAGAGAGAGACACACACAGAACCTGAAGCAGGCTCCAGGCTCCTAGCTGTCAGCACAGAGCCTGACGGGGGTCTTGAACCCATGTACTGTGAGATCATGACCTGAGCCAAAGTCAGATACGTAACGGACTGAGCCACCCTGGTGCCTCGTATATAAACTTCTTTAAAAATAAATAACCCTGGGCCCTGTGTGACTTTGGTTCAGTTACTTTACTTCTCTTTGCCTTTTTCCTCTTCCATAAAACAGAGAAAATGATCAAACCTCCTCCATACAGCTTTCGTGAAGATTAAATGAGTAAATACATCTAGGGGCACCTGGGTGGCTCAGTCTGTTAAGCGTCTGACTCTTGGTTTCAGCTCCTGTCATGATTTCACGGTTCATGTGTTTGAACCCTGCATCGGGCTCTGTGCTGACAGTGCAGAGCCTGCTTGGGATTCTCTCTCTCCCTCCCTCCCCCTGTCCCTCCCCTGCTTGTGCTATCTCTCAAAATAAATAAATAAACCTTAAAAAAGTAATCCTTGGGGTGTCTGGATGGCGCAGTTGGTAAAGCATGTGACTCTTGATCTCAGGGTTGTGAGTTCAAGCCCCACACTGGGAATGGAGCCTACCAAATCAATCAATCAATCAATCAATCAATCTTGGCGTGGGCTGTCTGGAAAATCATGACTAATAACACTGCAGGAAATACATCTCAGCTCATTCTAAGCAACAGACATTAATTACCTGAATTCCTTATTTCCCTGGTTGGGGTGGTGGAGGTGTATCTAGTTGCAAACATAAGGCATGTACCCAGCAAAAAACTCTTCTTGGTTCAAACCATTCCCTCTGGGCCCTTGAGCCAGCTCAGCCATAAAGTCTAGAGAGGTCTGGGAGGACACTCTCTACCATTTTACAAGACCGTTTCCCCTCAATGAAAATGAAAATGAGAGGCTCAGTGGAAAACCTAGTTGAAGCAGTTATTGGAACTGGAATTACTTGGTCTATGAAGAATCTAACATCCTTCCTTTTCCCCTGACTCTAGCAATGGACACAGTTAGATGTGGGGGATAATGTGGAATTATTACTGTGAAATAAATGTCAGCAGGGCATCATAATCAACTCCCATTTCTCCCAAATGCAAGTAAACTATACTTTGATTCTCCATTTCCTGAAATACACCCTCTGTCACATATATTATATATTTTATAAATATATAATGATATATAATATATATATTATATTATTTTAAAAATATATAATGTATATATTATATTATTTATACAATTATATATATATATTTTACAAGAGTAAAACTGTAAGTAAACTGACACAGTCTTGTAAGAACTCCTTTATTTTGCAGCGAACATTGATTTACATATTTCTTTTTTTTAATTTTTTTAATGTTTATTTATTTTTGAGAGACAGAGACAGAGCATGAGTGAGGGAGATGAGAGAGCAGAGACCGAGCAGAGAGAGAGGGAGACACAGAATCCGAAGCAGCTCCAGGCTCCAAGCTGTCAGCACAGAGCCTGATGCAGGGCTCGAACCCATGAACAGTGAGATCATGACCTGAGACGAAGTTGGACATTTAACCGACTTACACATTTCTTGACCCTGAGACCTTGTAGGTTTCCAGGCTCCCTCCCCTCCCATTTTTCCGTCCCTTCCTTCCTGGGACAAACAGTGACTGTGCGTGAGGTACGGGGCCGGAGCTGCAGAGCCCTGGGAAGAGGCTCAGTGTGTGTGCTCACGGGGCTCAGGAGGTGACAGGGTGACTGAATGAAATCATGGAGGGCATCGAGGACAGGGGATTATTTCTGCCCGTGACTGGGGGGGACCCTGGAAGGTTTCAAGGGCCTAACGCTTTCTGAACCTCATAATTAACATCTCACAGATTAAAGACCGTGCAGGGAACAGAGCAGCCACAAAAGTTAGGAGAGCACAGAGCTCCTTTCTGAAGACGCTGGTGCTTTCCTGTGCCACCATCACATGAGATGGTGGTGAGGGGCTCACCTTCCAGATGTGGCTTGAGGTCAGGTTGAAGCAATTTAAGCTAAAGCAGTGACATTTATTTTGAAGATAGTAGGGACATTTCACATTTCCAAGGAGGGACCTTTTGTGAACTGATCTGTGTTTTCGAAGGCAGCTCCCAGAAGTTTGGGAATAATCAAAGGGAGTGTGTCCGGAAGCTTGATTGCTTTCTCTTCCACATTTAAGTCTGTGGTCCAATTCGAGTAAATTTCGATCTCTGCTGTGAGGTAGAAACCAAGCTCATGTTTTTTTCTATACAGATCTTCGATTTAGCAGGTGTTCCCTGTGTAAATGTCACACGTCCCCCTGATTTGCACCTGTTCCCTCACGGCTAATCAGGTCACTCTCGGTGGGAGGCTGATTGGACAAAGTTCCCAACTAACGGTCTCCCTATATCCACTCTTTTTACCCCATAACTTTTACTTCTCCCCGATTTTGCTTTGGACACAGCCATGTGACTTATTTGGACCAATTAAGAGTGAGTACAGACTTCAAAGGACGTGAATTTCCAAGAGCTCTCTTGCATGGTCACACAGGCTTATTTAGATCTCTGCATTTACTAAGATAACATGGAGGTGTGTAGGGGTGTGAGGGACCCATGGCTGAGATCCCGGTCATGTGAGCTCTCCTTGCTGAGGCCATCAGACCGACAACAGCCAGCTGACCCCAAACATGTGAGACAGCTCGCACCCCAAGGCACTGACCAGGAACCCAGCTGGGATCAGTAAATCTATCCAAATGACCACTGACACATGAGCAATAGTAAGTGTGCGCTGCTTTACAGCATTGCATGCGAGGATGGTTTACAAAACCTCTTTTTTACGGAAGTAGGTAACTGTTGCAGAAATGGCTGCGTAGGAACAAGTATTACTATAACAAAAATCTAAAGTACCTGCCGTCCACTGGGACTGGGTGGAGGGCAAGACTGGAAAAATGAGTTTTTTAGGAGGCTGGAATTATGGTGGCCCGTGTCCTTTAGAACAATTTGTGGGACCATCATATGTGGTAACTCGAAAGATAACAAATGTACCAAATAAACTTTTGGAATCGAACAATTATATCTTGAGGCAGACTGCTGAATGTTCAGCCGGCTCCTGTGAGCTACGTAATGAGCTAAAGCAAGAACTGGGCATTATACAAGCAGAATGTAGAGGAAATATGGACTCACTAGACATTTTGGGGTTGGGAAGTAAAATGGTTTCTTGTCTCCAGTATTTCTACCAGATAAAACTCTCAGCACAGCGAGATTTCTCAGCGACATAAAGCATTTTACATAATAGAAGATGAATCAAAATCCAGAAAGGTAACATGGGTATAATCTAGTATAATCTACCATTGTATCCCTGAATTCCCAGTATATATTGAAATTGTACTACTTTCCCCAATGATGTTCAACGTAGCTACTTTTCTTTTTTTTCTGCTGTAGGATCCAGTTCAGAATCCCACATTGCACTGGATGGTGGGAATGGATATTTAACCCCCTTTAATCGAGGAAATGCCCTTAGTCTTCCTTTGTCCTCTATGATCTTGACGTTACAAATTCAGCTTGGTTATTTTGTAGAATTTGGTTTTGTTGCACACTTCCTCAGGATTGAATTCAGGTTATGCTTTTCTTTTTGGTATAATTACTATGGAAGTATTGTTTTCTTCTCAGAGCATATTATCTGTAGGCACATGATATCAGTTTCTCTCGTTATTGGAGATATTAATTCAGAATACCTGGTTAAAGTTGTGTTGGGGTAACCTGCCGAAAAGCTGTTATTCTGTTTGTAATCAGCAAATAATTTCGAGTCCATGTATCTGTTTATTGTTTATCAAACCTCCACTCATCAGGTTTTGCATTCACCGGAGAATCCTGCTTGAATCAATTATCGCTATGATGACATTGCATTTTCTTCACCATGCGTAATGTCATCAGGGTTGTGGGTACACACAACAAATCCATTCTAGATAGTTTAAACAGGAAAAAAAAATACTGAAACATAGTAGAGACACTCAGAGAGTGTCGCCCAGGGCCAGAGAACCGTATCCTTTGACAGTGGGGTCGGGAGCGGCGTCCGCAGACCCTGCATGATAGTCCTAGTGGAAGAGTCCACTGCCTGGCTCCGCTCAGCCAGCGGGGACATCCATCCCCGTGTGCCCTGGCTGGACCTGGTGTAGGGGCCCCGCTCGTCCCCTCCCCCACGGGAATCCACAAGGCATCTACTCTTCAGACTCTCTGGCTTCTGAAGGGAAGCCTTACTCATGCTTCTTCAAATACTGTGATCGGTGTACAGTGCTTACACCGTAGCTGCAGATGAGTCTGGGGTGAGTTCTGGTCTCTTCCTTGTGGGGGCAGGGCACCAACTCACAAAATGAGGGATCCACCAACCACTGGAAAGGGATGTTTGCAAGGTGTTTTTAAATGATTAACTTTGTTTTTATTTTATTTTTAATTTTTTTAAAACATTTATTTATTTGTGTGTGAGAGAGAGAGACAGATGGAGTGTGAGCAGGGGAGGGGCAGATAGAGAGGGAGACACAGAAACTTAAGCAGGCTCCAGGCTCTGAGCTGTCAGCACAGAGCCTGGTGCAGGGTTGGAACTCAAGAACTGATCATGACCTGATCATGACCTGAGCTGAAGTCAGACACTTAACCAATTGAGACACGCAGGTGCCCCTTTAATGATTAACTTTAACAGCCATATATTTTTCTTGCTTTCTTTGTTTATTTTTTCTTTTTTTTAAATTTATTTTGAGAGAGAGAGAATCCCAAGCAGGCTCCATGCTCTCAGAGCAGAGCCTAATGTGGGGCTCGAACCCACGAACCGTGAGATCATGACCTGACCCAAAACCAAGAGTCAGATGTGTCGTCCACTGAGCCACCCAGCTGCCCCGTTTATTTTTTCTAATATTACTTTCTACTAGTTTGAAACAATGCCTTTGTTCATTTTTTCCTTCTTTAATGTTACCCATCTTTTAATAAATATCATTCACTCTATATGTTTGTAACAATGTTTGAAAGAATTTAAGATCGCTCGTCTCCTTCCACAATAGGACAAGGGAGCATGGGGTGTTTCAGCCACCCACTCACACCCCCTCAAGCCTGCTTATGTGGTGTAGACTTTTAACCTGAGCCCCTGAAACACAAAAACCAGGTTTAACACATAGTTATAGCATCTCGTGTGTGTTCTCAGGGCTTTTGCAGAACAGAGTCGGATTCCAGTCCGCGCCTCCAGGTGTATTTCCCCCCTTGTTATAATAAATGGTCCCTTCTTCAAATGTAGACTGTTGGTAACTTGTGTTAGAATTTTGAAACTCCACGTCTTTATCACCTGTGAACCGCAATGGTCGTTGACCAGCACGTGATTCCACTTTGGTCTCCTCTCCCCCAGAAATCGAACATCCTGTCCCGCTGTTTTCACCAACTTTAACGATGGGAAGTCTGCCATTATTTTAACAGATATTTCTTTGCATTAAAAAAAAAGATTTTACTTTTCCCCCTTTGCCTTGCTGTTCTAAATTCCCCTGCCTTGTTTTCAGGTGGGTTTGTCTTTTCAGCTTACTCTGAACTCAGATTAAGTCTCCTATAGAAGGTGCAGGGCTTTCCTTAAGTGGAAGACCGTATCGGCCATCAACTTAGACTACTGTACGTCTGTCATTCTGTCATTTTCTCTCACCTTCTTCTAGAGTTGCCACCGAGTTTATCAGAGTCTCTCAATCTCTCTTCTGGGTCGCTTAATTTTCCTGATCCTTTCCCAAATCCCTTCCTGATAAATTCCTCAGCAATTGTCTGGGAAACTCAACTGTATCTTTTTTTCTGCTCCATCGGCTGTCTGACTGTCTTAACTTTGTTATTTTATCTACCACACAACGGCTTACAGAGATTCTTCTTCTCATCGATTTGCACATTCATGTATCTATACATGTTTTCAACAGGAATTTATTGAGTATCTATTGGCACCATACTCTGTGTTGGGGGTGACTATTCCATTTACATGAAGTCATAAAATGGACCAATTTTTTTAAAATATTTTTATTATCTTAGTTCAAGGTAAGAAAAAAATGTGGTTATTAATAATGTAAGTCTCAGGCCACCACTCTCAAAAAATCATGAATTAAAATTTCAGAAACTGGCTCCTAACAGGAAACAAAGCCTCTTCTCTCGGACACTTTATTCCTTGTGTGTGGGAATCGGACGCTTTCCTTCTGTGGATCCCACACTCACACCTGTCCCGTTAACTATCCCACACTGGACACGTTCAGACACGCGAGCGTCTTTTTGTTTTCCAAGTCATTTACTAGAAATAATCAATATTCTTTTTTTGATACTGGCTGTGAGTATGTCATTCAAAAGATCTACTTTTCTCCTCCTTCCTCTCCTCCCTCCCTCCCTTCTTCTGTTCTTCCTTTTTCTCTCCTTTCCTCGTTTGGATGAGTGTGTGGTGTCTGCACTGTGCTGGCTGTAGGCATCCTCACAACAGACTCTATGATCCTGTCTTCACATTCTCACCAGAGCAGAGCTCACTGTTTCGTCGGGGCAGTTGTGGATGTGGAGGAGGTGAGCTGTGAGATCTCTTGACGGATCAGGGCAGCTCTGCAGAAGAGATGTGGAATGAATGGAAGCTTTGAGGAAGGCCCATGGGTGGGGGGTACCCGAGAGAACACGAGCGCTGGCAGAGAGGAGGAGAAACATGGGTTCAAAGCCACTTCTTCCTTTGGTTGGCAAATGTTGAATAAGCCACTTAGCCATTAGAAGCTCAGGTCCCTCCTTGGCAACGTGGGTTAGCAAGCCCGGTGCCCACAGAAATGCTGAGAGGAGGGAACCAGATACTGCCCTGGGAGAGGATGGCACGGCGCCCGGGGGAGGGGGCACCCACTCCAAGCATGCTCAGGGCAGCCAGGACTGCTCTGCGCTGGGGGATGGCCAGCTGCCCATGTCCTTGTCCTCCACTGAGCCACTGACTCACGACTGAGTGTGTCAACTTTGCTGAGGTTGTGAGTTCACTGGAATAACGGTGTGCCCCCACCTGCAGGCATTTAGTGCCCTGTTATGATGGCTCAGTGCTCCCTGGGAGGCTGTGCACGCGCTTGCCAGCCATCATCCTTCTGTAGAGCAGGTGCTCCCGCTCAGCTCCCTGCCGGGACCAGTGAAGCAGTGAGTGAGGGTGCAGGAATCACCAGTCAGATGATACCCCCGGGGCAGCAGCACATGTCCTGCAGGGCTGACCTTGAGCTGTGCGGGTCGAGCTCCTTGTGGGAGGGAGCAAAGGACGCCCAAGGTCAGCCCTGCTCCTGGCAGCTCACCCTTGCCTTGTCAAAGACTTTGCACAGACCCGGATCAGAATCAACCTGCTGCGGCTCTAAAATGTTGACCCTGGGCTTCCCCCCTTCCACATGTTTTCCTGGCAGCAGGAAACAACTTCAGGGTCATTACGATGAACTATCAATCTGTCAGCCAACCTGTCCATTAAATAGAAGCTTCTTTGACGCTGCATTCGAAGGGAGATTGAATGAGTTAGAACAAGCAGAAACCAAGTGCTTTGTACAATCTGAACCCACTTTACGGTAGAACTAGGAACAAAACAGCATTTCTTGTTAAAAAAAAGAAACCCTAGGGCACCTGGGTGGCTCAGTGGGTTAAGTATCCCTCTTGATCTCAGCTCAGGTCACAATCTCACAGCTTGTGGGATTGAGCTGCTGACAATATGGACACGGTGGACAGTGCTGACTGCATGTGATGCTCTCACCTTCTCTCTCTGCCCCTCCCCTGCTCTCCCTCTCTCTGTCTCTCTCTGAAAAATAAATAAATAAATAAACAAAAATAAAAGAGAAAAAAAGAAAAAGAAAAAAGAAAGCCTAACCATCTGCACAGGATAAAGGCCTTTATCTGTTTAGAGTGAGGTGAATAAGGGATTATCAAAGTGGAAAAAATAAAAAGGTCTGTGTCTCAATCATAGCCACTCATCCATGTCATAAGGGGAAGGAAAGATGGGAAACAGTTCTGAGTCACCCAGACAGGCTCATCACATGCTCAGGCCAGGACTTACTGTGGTGGTTCTGTCCTAGGCCTCTGAACAGAGGACAGGGCACCAGAGAGCCCGGGACTGAGGACTGCTGCCCAGTCTGGAAGGCTGTAGCCAGCCAGAGGAATGCAGAGGCCCACCATCTCTCCACCTCTTGGGGACAATGGAGTCAGGGCCCTCAGAAGATGACAAGACTGAGGCTCCAGATGCCTCCGGGTGTATCTGACCAAAAGGTGCTTCTGTGTCACTTATTGGTTAGCTCCTCCTCACCTGGACTTTTCTTATTTAAGGTGAAATCATAAGTCAGGTGTACTGAAAACTCACAAGTGAATTCAGAACACGATTTAGGCTCTCTAGCGATTCAATGACGTTCAGTTGGGTTGCTTTGGGCAACCAGAGATGACAGAAGAGACTTAATGAAGCCACAGTTTCTACCTTTAGCTGGAGAAGCCCATAGATCTCTGATGAGACAGCCTCTGTGTCTGGAGACTAACAGAAGATACGGAGGTAGGTGGACAGCAGGATGTTCCAAGATGAATCGGGGGTAAAATCTGCGTAGAGATTAGGGAATAAACAATACATCTGCTGATATTACTAAGGCACTTTTAGGACAATTAGGGTTATGGTCTGAATTGTGTCCCCTTAGAATTCTCATCAAGTCCCTAACCACTGGCATGTCAGGAATGACTGTCTTTGGAGATAGATCTTTACAAAATGATCTAAGTAACACGAGGCCATATGGGTGAGCCCACGTCTAACATAACTGGTGTCTTTAGAAGCAGAGGAGATCAGGACATGGACACACACAGAGGGACACCCATGTAAGGGCTCAGAAGGCAGCCACCTACAACCCAAGACAAAGTCTCACCAGAGGTCACCTCTGTCGACACCATGAGCTTGGACTTCCAGGCTCCAGAACTGTGGGAAAATAAATTGTTGTTTCAGCTCCCAGCCTGGTATTTTGTATGGCAGCCTGAGCAGACGAATACATTGAGATTGTTGTATTGAATTAGACTAAGATTTAATAGCCTTCAGGGGAAACCATTTAACTTTGTTTGAAATTGGACAGTTCCTTGGCTGGCCAGGGAGGTTTACCTACAGAGGACATATGAAAAACTTTAGGGAAAAAATACCTCCAAAGCAATTATGGATTTGAGTGTGGTAGGGATTGTTCCTTCAGCAATCAGGCCCCAGGCAGAACTGAAAAGGAGCTGGGACAGGCATGCATAGCCCCCTTTCACTCCTGTGCAGGGATCAGATTCGGGCACCTGACAAAGGGGCCCAGGAGGGGATAGCCTCTTTGCAAAGTTTTCCAAAACCTTTGAATCAATTCCCTTTATGTTTTCAGGTCACTGAGATTTGCAGACACAAACCAAAGGGATGGAAAAGATAGGTTTACAGGGGAAAAAACCAGTGAATTTCAAAGAAGTAGAGCAAGATGCAATTATACTAAGGACACACCCCCACGTTACTAGTTCTCATGTTCTCTGCTCTTCTCCAACATGAGACCCAAACAGATTCCTCTCCATCATTAGCGTTGTCCGCAAAAAATAAGAAAATACCTTACTTTTGTTTTAGTCGGGGCTGAAAAAAATCTTACTAAAATTTAGGCAATTCTTTTTTAATTCACAGTAATTTTTTTTTAACTAAAAGGAGGAGTAGGAGCCAATAATGATTGCACAAGCTGAGCAACGTGGGGATCCCTGAGCTCAGTTGTCCCATGAAGCTAAATTCTTGTCTAAAGATCAGAAGTAGCTGGTCTGCAGCAGGAGTCAACCGAACTTCCAAACCTCACTTAAGAGCTGCTTCTGTGGAAGTTCTTCGTAGCCGGAAGCATGAAAGAACAGCTTTCCACTGAAACTTCCACTTTTGGCCCAAGACTTAGGAGAAACCCATCAGATTGTCAAGGTCCCAGTGACCGAGAAGCATCTGTCAGAGCAGACCCTCATCTGGATGTTCCTGCTGCAGACATGAAGCTGCCAGTAGACACAAGACATAGTGACAAGAGCTGAGGATGATGACTGAGGTCACACAGCCATCCCAAGAATAGAACCAAGGGGAAAACGTCACTGTTGAGTAACCTGGCTTTTCTGTAGTATTGGACCGAAACTGCCGTGTCTATCAAGCTGTGGCCTTCAGCTTCAAGAATTTCACCTCCTTATGTTGGGGACAAGGATACAGCAGAGAAGCAGTGTTTCTGCTGGGTGCAGGGGACGGGGCACCCCAGATCTGTGATGGGGTCAGTGCACAAAGCCTCCTCTCACCCAAGCCCTCTGACGTCCCCTTTCAAGGACTTGATCTGTTTCTAGATATGAATGCAGATTTAAAGATGGGAGCAGGAATTCCAAATGGTGACCATTGGAAAATGCATACAATGGAAGACTTTCTCGAAAATGCAGTTATTAATAATAAAAAAGGTGAAAAGAAGTCATTTGATGTACATCAAAGCAGAGGGTAAATAAATGGGTTAGCATGTTGCCAGGCATTTCTGGGAATTTTTTATTTTAAATGTCCTACATCATGACATAAAGGGCAAGACTCAACTAAGGATGGCTGAGAGGTGTCAACACACAGATCTAGAATCCCTGGAAGACAGGAAAAAGGAAAATAAAGTTCAGATTTGCAGACAAGGATGAGATGGGAAGGGTAGGCTGGGTGTCTTCTAAGCAGACGGCAGAGAGTCACTATTAGGCCAGCTCAAACCTGCTCCCCACACACACTTGACTGGAATTCTTAGCCCACCACAGAGGCATGAGAACTCATGGTGTAGACAGGGGGAAATTGGGCCTGAGGGAGGGTCAAGTGTCACAAAGAAAACCTGTCCCTGACTTGGTTTCTCTGAGTCAGGCTGGTGCCCCTCCTTCCTGCTTTCCTACTGAGGAAGTTGGGGTGTATCCTCTGCGACTACAGGGCCTCCTCATGTTTCTGAATGAGTGAGTCCATCTAGGCTCTGCTCTGCTCCCAAACCTTGGCTCTGGGCCCCCACTTCAGGCACCTTATACTTACATGGGGTGGTCAGCTCACCCCAATGGCTTGGCCAGGACCTTCCCCAGGGATTCCCTCTGGTTCAAACCCTGATGGCTTAGATAAAAAGCACACTATGGACACGACACAAGGATGCAGGCAGAGAGTGCAAATGTTGATTATGGCAAGCATCACTAGTGTCCATTACAGTGCTAGAAGGTTCTCCACATTCATTACCTCCTCTTTATCTCTCTCTTAGCCTGGTAGGAGGACCATCACTATGGCTGTTTCATAGCCTAGGTAACCGGGTTCAGAGTTCGAGGGCTCAGCCTCCCACCCGAGCTGCTAAGGGGGCTTTTGTGGTGGTCAGAGATGAGTTGTAGGGGGCAGTTGCTCAGTAATATCGGTTGCCCTCTTGGCAACTCTGCTAAGCTCTGAGTTACACGGCATGGCTGCCGCTAACGGACATACAGAGGCCGCCTGGTTCTACTGATGCAGGATCCTCTTCGTCCTCTTGGGGCTTAACAACTGCCTGTGTGGTTGTGAGTCACCCAAGCTCCTTGAGCAAGTCTTTGAAAACTTGATCACATGATTCTTTACCAAAGGAACGGGTGAATGGAAAAAGCGAGAGAGAGAAAGACCGAAAGATGCATATCTATTAACAGGCATGCACACACAGATGTATGTGTATATATACATAAATACATGTGCATATAAGTGTGTGTATACACATATCCACACATATACACATCCTTGACCATTGGCCTGGCCTGGTTGCATGGATGGATGAAGGGTTGATTGATAAAGTCTATACATAATCATCCATTGATACCTTTGGCTTTATTATGAAACTCTGAGAGTTCATCTAAATGCTGGTAATACCATTGTTGTCATGTGGGCTGTGCCCTTTCCTACATTCTTTCAAAGATGCAGGATTCTATAATAATATGGTGGACCCACTTCTCTAAATTCTAAATCCCATGAGAAAAAAACTGAGCACAGAATTACGGAATTACCTTCAGGACAGGACAATGACACTATTAAAATATATCAAAAATGTTCTTATGAAGGACTCTACTCATACTTTACACTGGCATGTAACCAGCTACAAATGAACAACAGAGGATATGCTAGATAAGAGTACAGTGAAATAAAATGTTGCTGTTTGGACATAAGTGTATTTTTAGCAGGTTCTAAAATAGATACCTACCATATTTCAAATTCCTAGCTAATCTTCACTAAATATTTGGACTATTTAAAGTTTAAAACGTTTCTTTTGAAATTTACATGCCCACACACACACATCTGTAGCTGTATATTTATCAAACATACACGTATGAGTGTATATAAGTTAATGGTCACTTTGAATACGCATCGAAGCAGCACAAATCCAAGCTGGGATGTTGGATGCAAAGTCTTTCTTCCTTTTTTTTTTTTTTTTTTGGCATAAATGCTGCTATGGACCCCTGCTTGGCAGGATCCCAATAATGCAAAGGGATCCTGGTTGTCTCAGAAGCAGAATGCATCCTGCTGTTTTGCTGTCTTAGATTACAAGAATCCCTGGGTGATAGACAAATTTAGAATGTATTTGTAAACTTAAATTCATTGTAGGAAATAAACTGGTCCTCACTGAACTTTCCCAGTGGGCATATTTCCATTGCAGTGTGGGAATTTATAATTACATTACTTTTCTCAGGAGTGTTTGAGGTTCAAGCTGAGAACGCTGGATTATCCAATTTTCCATCCACATTGTGGAATTCTGTGATAACTCCTTGGACATCTATTCCCCAAGCTTCTGTTTGTCAGTCCAACCAGGGTCTGAGTATGAATCCCATGAAGACACTTCTGAGATCAATCACTTACTGAGTTTAAAGTTGCCAGAGATTTTAAGTGAGGCAAGGAGAGTAATTTCATATTTTTATTGAAAAAAGTCAATCCCATCTATCTATGTATCATTGATATCAGAAAAGCCCTGTACTCTCTAACCCCCGCAGTGGGA
Source organism: Cryptoprocta ferox (assembly GCA_028646485.1). NCBI lineage: Eukaryota > Metazoa > Chordata > Mammalia > Carnivora > Eupleridae > Cryptoprocta > Cryptoprocta ferox. The sequence continues at coordinate 141,148,557 of CM053572.1, forward strand.
CCTACACTCATTCTATTTTCCACAGGAAGCTGTTCACTTTAAAGTAAGAAGAGAATGGTTGCCTTTCTGGGTGATAACCTAGGTCCATGGAACCCTCAGTTCTAATGCCAACAACAAGGTCCAGGGACGCTCTGAGAAATGGCCTGTTTATTTGATCTGACATTGATGTTCAAGGTTCACTTATGAAACTGTTTTTCATCATTTCACCAAACTATTTTTACTTTTTGGCATTTCTTTTTTAAAACTTTAATCCCAGGATAGTTAACATACAGTGTTAAATTGGTTTCAGGTGTACAATATAGTGACTCAACACTTCCCTACATCAACCGGTGCTCGTCACAAGTGCCCTCTTTAATCCCCATCCCCTATTTCATCCATCCCCCTTCCCTCATCCCTCTGCTAACCACCAGTTTGTTCTCCATGTAAGAGTCTGGTTTTTTGGTTTGTCTCTTTTATCCTTTTATCATTTGTTTTGTTTCTTAAATTCCACATATGAGTGAAATCTTTGTCGTTCTCTGACTTATTTTGCTTAGCATTATATCCTCTAGATCCATTCATGTGGTTATGGCAATGTTTTATTCTTCTTTATGATTGAGTAATATTCCCTTGTATATATATAACACATCTTCTTTATCCATTTTTCTATTGATGGACACTTAGGTTGCTCCCATAATTTGGCTATTGTAGATAATGTTGCACATTGGATGCATGTAAATTTGAATTGTATTTTTTTGGGTGAATACTCAGTAGTGTGATTACTGGATCACATGGTAGTTCTATTTTTAGTTTTTAGGAACATTCATACTGTTTTCCACAATGGATGTGCCAGTTTGAATTCTCACTAACAGTATAAGAAGTGTTCCTTTTTCTCCACATTCTTACCAACACTTGTTGTTTCTTGTGTTGTTTTTGCCATTCTGTCAGGTGTGAGGTGATGTTTCATAGTGGTTTTGACTTTCATTTCCCTGATGATGAGTGATGTTGAGCATCTTTTCATTTGTCTCTTGGGCATCTGTCTGTCTTCTTTGGACAAATGTCTGTTTGTGTCTTCTGCCCATTTTAAATTAAATTATTTGGTGTTTTGGTGTTGAGTTGTATATATTCTTTATATATTTTGGATACTGACCCTTTATTGGATATGTCATTTGAAAATTTCTTCTATTCAGTAGGTTGCCTTTCTTATTGGTGTAAGATCTTGGAGCTATGAGCTGTGTAATTCTATACTGCTCTGTGAAGTAACACCTCTTTTTTTTTATTGTAAACCTGCCTAACTCAAGTTTAAAAGTTCTCTTAACAAGCACACCAAAATACACTTAAGACCTACCTTCCTTTATTTATTGATTTATTTACTTACTTAGTTAACATTTTTAAATTTTTATTTTATTTAATTATCTTTTTTCCCTCCAAACTGATAAGACATAAGAATTCACCACAAAAGAAATAACAGGCAATAGAACTCATGGTCAGGCATTTAATCAATACAGATATAAGTAAGATGTCTGACCAGAATTTGAAACAACAATTATAAGGATTCTAGCTAGGCTTAAAAAAGTATAAAATACACTAGAGAATCCCTTCCTGCAGAGATTAAAGATCTAAAATCTAGTCAGGCTGAAGGAAAAATGCTATAAACAGGATGCAAACCTGAATGGATGCCGTGTCAGCAAGGACAGATGAGGCAGAGGAGCAAATTAGTGATACAGAAGACAGAATTATGGAAAATAACAAAGCTGAAAAGAGAAGGGAAGCAAAGATAATGAATCATGAAAGTAGACTTAGGGAACTCAGCGACTTATTAAGATGGAACAACATTCATATCATAGGAGTCCAGGAAGATAGAGAGTGAGAAAAGGGGAAGAAGTTTTATGTGAGCAAATTATAGCTGAAAACTTCCCTAATCTGAGAAAGGACTAGACATCAATATCCAGGAAGCACAGAGAACTCCCATTAAATTCAACAAAAGACAGCCATCTCCAAGACATATCATAGGCAAATTCACAAAATACACAAAGAAAGAAAGAATCCTGAAAGCAAAAAGGGAGAAAAAGTTCTTAACCTACAAGAGAAGACAGATCAGGTTCACAGCAGATCTGTCCACAGAAACTTGGCAGGCCAAAAGGGAGTGGCATGATATATTCATTGTGCTGAATGGGAAAAATATGCAGCCAAGAATATTCTATCCAGCCAGGTTGTCATTCAGAATAGAAGGAGAGAGAGTTTCCTAAACAAATAAAAACTAAAGGAGCTGGTGACCACTAAAACAGACCTGCAAGAAATTTTAAGGGAGATTCTTTGGGTTGTGGGGTGGTGGGCAAGACCAAAAGCAACAAAGACTAGAAAGGAAGAGAGAACATCACCAGAAATACCCACTTTACAAGTAACACAATGGCACTAAACTCGTATCTTTCAATAATCACCCTCAGTGTAAATGGACTAAGTGACCCAATGAAAATACATAGGGAATCAGAATTAAAAAAAAAAAAAAAGAGAGAGAGAGAGAGAGACCCATCTGTATGCTGTCTATAGGAGACTTGTTTTAGACCTAAAGACGTTGGCAGATTTGAAAGTGAGGGGATGGAGAGCCATCTATCATGTTAATGGGCATCAAAGAAAAGCCAGAATAGTCATACTTATATCAGACAAACTAGATTTAAAACCAAAGACTATAACAAAGATGAAGAAGGGCATTATATCATAATTAAGGGGTCTATCCATTAAGAAGATCTAATAATTGTAAATATTTATGCCCCAAACTTAAAGTACCCAAATATATAAATCAATTAGTAACAAACGCAAAGAAACTCACTGATAATAATACAATAATAGTAGGGGACTTTAATATCTCACTTACATCAATGGACAGATTAAGCAGAAAATCAACAAGGAAACTGGCTTTGAATGACGCACTGGACTGGATGGACTTAACAGATATATTCAGAACATTCCATTCTAAAGCAGCAGAATACAGGGGTGCCTGGGTGGCTCAGTCAGTTAAGTGTCCGACTTTGTCTCAGGTCATGATCTCACGGTTTGTGGGTTCGAGCTCCGCGTCGGGCTCTGTGCTGACAGCTAGCTCAGAGCCTGGAGCCTGTCTTCAGATTCTGTGTCTCCCTCTCTCTCTGCCCCTCCCCTGCTCATGCTGCCTCTCTCTCTCTCTCAAAATAAGTAAAACATTAAAAAAAAGTTTAAAGCTGCTGAATACACATTCTTTTTGAGTGCACACAAAACATTCTCCAGATCAGAGATTGTATACTGAGTCACAAATCAGCCTTCAACAAGTACAAAAAGATTGAGATCATACCTTTCATATTTTCAGACCACAACACTATGAAACTTAAAGTCAGACACAATAAAAAATTGGGAAAGACCACACATACTTGGAGGTTAAAGAACATTCTACTAAAGAATTAATGGGTTAACCAGGAAATTAAAGACAAAATAAAAAATACATGGAAGCAAATGAAAATGAAAACACCACAGTCTAAACTTTTGGGATGCAGCAAAGGCAGTCCTCAGAGGGAAGTATATTGCAATACAGACCTACTCAAGAAGCAAGAAAATTCTCAAATACATAAACTAACCTAATACCTAAAGGAGATAGAAAATGAAGAGCAAATAAAACCTAAAGCCAGCAGAAGATGGGAAATGATAAAGACTAGAGCAGAAATAAATGATATAGAAACAACAAAACAGTAGAACAGATCAACAAAACTAAGCACTGGTTATTCAAAATAACTAATAAAAGTAATAACCGCCTGTACAGACTTATAAAAAAGAAGAAAGGACTCAAATAAATAAAATCATGAATGAAAGAGGAGAGATCACAACCAACACCACAAAAATAAAAACAATTATAAGAGAATATTATGAAAAATTATATGCCAAAAACTGTGAAATCTGGAAGACATGCACAAATTACTAGAATTGTACAAACTACCAAAACTAAAACAGGAAGAAATGGAAAATTGGAAAAGACTGATAACCAGCAAAGAAATTGAAACAGTAATAAAAAAATCTTCCAAAAAACATAAGTCCAGGACCAGATGGCTTCCCAGGGGAATTCTACCAGACATTTAAGGAAGAGTTAATAGCCAGTCTTCTCAAACTGCTCCAAAAAGCAGAAATGGAAGAAAAACTTTCAAACTCATTCTATGAGGCCAGCATTACTTTGATTCTAAAATCAGACAAAAAAAACCCCACTAAAAAGGAGAACTACAGGCCAATATCCCTGGTGAACATGGATGCAAAAATTGTCAACAAATCGAATTCAACAGTATATTGAAAGAATTATTCACCATGACCAAGTGGGATTTATTCCTGGGCTGCAGGGCTGGTTCCATATTCACAAATAAATCATCGTGATGCACCACATTAATAAAAGAAAGAATAAGAACCATATGATCCTGTCAATAGATACAAAAAAAGATTTTTTTGACAAAATACAGCATACCCTCTTGATAAAAACTCTCAACAAAGTAGGGATAGATAGAGCATGCCTCAACATCATAAAGGCCATATAAAAAAGACCCACAGCTAATATTACCTCAATGGGGAAAAAACATTTCCCCTACGGTCTGGAACAAGGCAAGGATATAGATTCGCCCAATTACTATTTAACATAATACTGGAAGTCTTAGCCTCAGCAACCAGACAACAAAAAGAAATAAAAGGCATCCAGGGGCACCTGGGTGGTTCTGTTGGGTAAGTGTCCAACTCTTGATTTTGGCTCATGTTATGATCTCATGGTTCATGGGATTGAGCCCCTGTCGGGCTCTGTGCTGATGTTGAGAAGCCTGCTTGGAATTCTCTCTCTGTCCTTCTCTTTCTGCCCCTCATATTCTCTCTCTCTCTCTCTCTCTCTCTCTCTCTCACTCTCTCTCTTCCTCTTTCTCTCAAAATAAATAAATAAACATTAAGAAAAAGAAGTAAAAGGCATCCAAATCTTCAAGGAAGAAGTCCAACTTTCACTATTTGCAGATGACATGATACTCTAGATAGAAAACCCAAAGGACTCCACCAAAAAATTGCTAGAACTAATACATGAATTCAGCAAAGTCATAGGATATAAAATCAATTTACAGAAATCTGTTGCATTTCTATACACCAATAATTGAGCAGCAGAAAAGGAAATCAAGGAATTTATCCCATTTGTAATTGTTCCAAAAACAGTTAGATACCTAGGAATAAACCCAACCAAAGAGGTAATAGATCTTTCCTTTGAAAATTACAGAACACCTAGGAAAGAAATTGAAGAGGACACAAAGAAATGGAAAATCATTCCATGTTCATGGAATGGAAGAACAAACATTGTGAAAATATCTATACTACCCAACATAATCTACACATTTAATGCAATCCCCATCAAAATACCACCAGCATTTTTCACAGAGCTAGAACAAATCATCCTAAAATTTCTATGGAACCACAAAATATTCTGAATAGCCAAAGCAATCCTGAAAAAAGAAAAACAAAACTGGAGATATCACAATTCCAGATTTCAAGCTATATTATAAAGCTGTAGTCATCAAGACGGTATGGTACTGGCACAAACACAGACACATAGATCAATGGAACAGAATAGAAAACACAGAAATGGACCTACAACTATATGGTCAACTAATCTCTGACAAAGAAGAAAAGAATATCCAATGGAAAAAAGATAGTCTCTTCAACAAATGGTGTTGGGAAAACTGGACAGCAACATACAGAAGAAGAAAACTGGACCACTTTCTTATGCCATACACAAAAATAAATTAAAAATGGATGAAAGACCCAAATGTGACACAGGAAGGAACCATCAAAATCCTATAGAAGAATACAGGCAGTAACTTCTTTGACCTTGGCTGCAGCAACTTCTTACTAGACAAGTCTCTGGAGGCAAGGAAACAAAAGCAAAAATGAACTATTGGGATTTCATCAAAATAAAAATCTGCACAGTGAAGGAAACAATCAACAAAACTAAAAGGTGGCCTATGGGATGGGAGAAGATATTTCCAAATGATATATCTGATAAAGGGTTAGTATCCAAAATTGATAAAGAACTTATCAAACTCAACACCCAGAAAGACAAATTATCCAGTTATTAATGGGCAGAAGACATGAATAAGCAATTTTCCAAAGAAGACATCCTGATCGCTAACAGACATGAAAAGAGGCTCAACATCACTCATCATCAGGGAAATACAAAACCATGATGAGATACCATCTCACACATGTCAGAATGTCTAAAAATAACAACACAAGAAACAACAGGTGTTGGCGAAGCTGTAGAGAAAGGGGAACACTCTTGCACTGTTGGTGGAAATGCAAACTAGTGCAACCACTCAGGAGAACAGTGTACGGGTTCCTCAAAAAGTTAAAAATAGAACTACCTTATGACCCAGCAATTGCATTACTAGGTATTTACCCAATGTATACAAATTACAGATTTAAAGAGGTACACACACCCTGATGTTTATAGCAGCATCACCAACAGTAGCCAAACTATGGAGAGAACCCAAACGTCCATCAACTGATGAATGGATGAAGAAGATGTGATTATACGTGCACACGCGCCCCCCCCCCACGTGGTGGAATACTACTTAGCCCTCAAAAAGGATGAGATCTTGCCATTTGCAATGGTGTGGATGGAGTGAAAGTGTATTAAACTAAGTGAAATAAGTTAGTGAGAGGAAGACAAATACTATATGATTTTACTCATATGTGGAATTTAAGAAATAAAACAGATGAACACATGGGAGGGGGAAAGAGAGAAAAACAAACCATGAGTGACTCTTAAATACAGAGAACAAACTGAAGGTTGATGGAGGAAGGTGTGTGGGGAATGGGCTAGATGGGTGATGGATATTAAGAAAGGCTCTCGTTGTGATGAGCGCTGGGTGTTGTGTGTAAGTGATGAATGAGTGAATTCTACTCCTTAAAACAATACTGCACTGCATTAACTAACTAGAATTTAAATAAAAATTTGAAATGAAAAAGAAATAAAGTTGCTTCCTCATACAACTACCTATAATGAAAAAATAAAATGATAACCATTTCTGTCCTTGTATTTTTTCTTTTATTTTTCTTTTCTTATAATTTATTTTATTTAAAAATGTTTTTAAGTTATTATTTATTTATTTATTTAGAGTGGGAAAGAGAGTGTGTGAATGGAGGAAGGGCAGAGAGAGAGGGAAAGGAAATCCTAAGCAAGCTCCATGCTCAGCGTAGAGCCTGATGCAGGGCTTGATCCCAAGACCCTGGGACCATGACCCGAGATGAGATCAACAGTTGGACCCTCAAGTGACTGAGCCACCCAGGCACCCCAAGTTTTATTTCTTTTTATAGCTCTTCTATTCTCAAAAATAATTAGAGATGATTAGTTCCTGGCTTTCAGCATAGACACCATGCTTGTCCCTCTTTTGCTCATTGGGCTAAGATCCCTGTGTCTCATCCTCATTATAAAACAAGTCAGAGAAAGGCCCATGAGTTTCTTTCTTTAGACTACAGTTGATGCTTGAATAACATGGGGGTCCAGGGTGCTAACCCCAAACCCTTGTCTAGTCAAAAATTTGCGTGTAACTTTTGATTCCTCAAACACTTAACTAATAGTTTCCTGTAGACCAGAGACCTTATCGATAACATCAGCCCTTGATGAACACATATTTTGTATATTATACGTATTATATACTGTGCCCTTGCAATAAAGTAAACGGGAAAAAAGAAAATGTTATTAAGAAAATTATAAAGAAGAGAAAATACATTTAGGATCCTATCCTGTATTTACTGAAAAACATGCACATGTAAATGGACCCCTGTAGTTCAAACCTGTGTTGTTCAAAGGTCAACTATACTAGTGTATTTACCACTTGAACTTGTCTGTGAAAATAGGCGCCGTTATGTGAGTTATAACAATTCTTTACAATATATTTTGGGAATAAAGCCACACAGATGTAACTGGACTTGGCCAAAACTTTGGCCAAAGGTTGCAGAACTATAAAAACCGCTCTTTTCATCCTCACTGAGGCAGATTGGAGATGTGGATTCTGCTGCTGATTGAATGGGCAGCTCTGGCCACCCACTGTAGCCTGGCCTCCAGTCGGAGCAGTAGTACCTCTCCGGTACTTGCCGGGTGCCAGCCAGGCTTCCTCTGACTTCCTCACCCGCCCCGTCCACAGTGTTGCCTCTCCATTGGTCGTCATTACCTTTATTGCTTGTCTCCTCATGCTACAGTGTGAACTACAGGCAGTAAGGGTGTGTCCCTTTTATTCGCTAGTGGTTTCTGGTAGCTGGGACTTCCCAGCGCGAGTTAGGTACCAGCTGGTTGAATGAGTTACCCTTATATTAACTTACTTAATCCTCCCACTATCCTTCGTGAATGTATTGTTGGCCCCACTTTACAGAGAGGCGGGGATGGAGGCACAATAAGTATTTGACTTGCTTTCCCAAAGTCACAAACAGGAGACTGCCGCGCCAGAATCTGAATCCCTGTACACAGTCAGACGTCCGGAGCCCAGCTCTTAAGCACTGGGGCAAGATGCCTCTGCTTCTCCAAGATCTCAGTGTCCAGGGGACTGTGACGGACAAGCTTCATGCCCTCACTGGAATAGCAGCCCAGTGTGAGAGTCAGATATTAAACCCATAACCGCACACACATCTCTTCCTTGAGAGCCCTGTGATGAACTCACCTCGAATGCTCTCTCTGGTGCAAGTGTTCTGTGCCTCTCCCCCTCCCCCACCACCTTGTCTACCTGCTGCAGAAATATCTGCAGGTGGATTTTCATCAATCCCTTTGAACTCTTGGCAGTCGGGGGTGGGGGTCATAAGGGTCTGTGCGCCTCTTAGAAAAAAAAAGATCACAGCAGCAACATTTTTGCAAAAACAGAGAAGATGACAAATCCCGGAAAGAGTGAAGTGTGGCTCATTCATATTCTATCGCTGCCATAACAAATTACAACAAATTCAGAGGCTTAAAATGGCACAAGTGTGCCGTAAAATCGTTCTGCAGGTTGGACACATGCATTGCTGGGCTGAAATGACGATGTCTGCAGGGCCAATTCCTTTCTCCAGGCAGCAGAGAGGAGGATCCGTTTCGTGCCTTTTCTCGCCTTGAAAAGTGGCTCCCAATCCCTGGCACACAGCCCCTCCCCCACATTCAAAGTCGGCCAACTGGTGTTTCTGCTTCCTTTCTCACACCTGTTTCTCTAGCTTTGTCTGAGAAAAGTGTTTTGCCTTTAATGATTCGGGGAATCAGATTAGGTTCACTGTGATACACCTGTAATTTTATCCATATCAGCAAAGTCCCTTTGGCATGTGGGGTAACGTATTCACAGGTTCGAGGAATGAAGATGTGCTCCTCTTTGGGGATCACTATTCTGCCCACAACCATGACTATATATTAGAGTTGTTGCTCCCAGGACATTAAAATCATCCCTGAGGCTTCAGGTGGAAGGACGCCAGATATGGAGCAGCTGATTAACAGAGGATGGGATGATTTATCTTCCAGACCATTCCACAGCTCATGTCTTCCTTTCCATTGTGACCACCAGAGCCCAGATCAGTGACCTGCTGGACAGACAGAGGCTCCCCCTTTCAGATAACCCTGACTTGCATTTTCTGGCCATTCCGATATCAGCGCCACCTTCTGCTGCTGAGGAGTCTAGTGTCCAAACTCATCTTTCGTCATCACGTGAAAACTTTATTAACCCTTTACTGCCCCAAAGAGAAAGTTATTCATTTCTCAAAGAGTTACTCAAAACGTTGGTATGGAATTAAATCATTTGAAAGGATAATTTATGTGGCACTTGGTTTAAAGCAAGTGCTATTTCATTTTTGTTGTGTGTATTCCTATAATCAAGCCATGGGTACTTTTAACCCCTTTGTATATTGGGCTAGGCTATAGTTTTTATCCATGTGTATTTTCTTTTGTTGGTGTTAAACAAGAATCTATTGTGTAAAAATGCATACCACTGCTGAGCTCAAGAAGAGATTTGCGACTCACACCACCCATGCTCTCAAAGGGAATAAGAAGACAGAGGGTCTAGGTCTTTCAAATCAGGAAAACTCACATGAATCAGGGTGGAGGGTAGTTAGGAAGGATGGGAGGCATGCACGAATTACCGATTTTTCTGTCAAGGGACTCAATGAAAGCAATTGGACAAGACTGCCAGCATCTAGCCTAACAGCAGCCCACTAAAATTTCATGTTGGGTACCTAACACAATGTCATAGAGTCCGACGGAATTTTATTTTCAGTTTGAGTATTTTTATTTGGGAAAGTAGATCATAACAACTGTAGGTGAGACTTGAAGGGAAGCAGAGGCAGGAGGGATTATCCTGAGGACGCCCACCGCTTTCCTCTCTCTTCGAGTTACAGGTTCCATTTGCAGGGCAAAGCCAGCACCCAGTGCTGTAGGACAGATCTTTCTGATGAGCTGTCCCCGAGCATACAAGATCTGGACAGCATGGCCTGGCACAACTCAGCATGAGACACGATTCTTGGGGCAATCGGTGCATCCCTCCTCTGCTCTAGTCTTCAGTCTATGAAACTTCTTACCCACCTTCTCGTTTTTCAAGTGTACATTTTGGAACAAGACAAATATATTTAAGATATTCATATAATGGCAATGCTCTTAACCATAAAATGAGTTGTTATTTCTGACACAAAGACATCAAAAGGCAACAACAGAAGCTCTTCCTATATTTCAGCATAAAATTTATTACTATTCATCATTGGCTCCATCCTCACTCCCTTGTTGAATTTTATGAGGAATAAGATGGTCTTTACCCCCCCCCCCCCCATATGTCACTTCAGGGCTAGGAGCCTGACTGATGCAGTCCATTGCATGGCTGACCCTTAGCTCACGATGGACCTCTGTTCAGGTGTCTGGCCTCCGACATTCAGTACACTGCTCACCAGCAGTATCAGCGGGGGTTGGTCCTGGGATGTCATCTGGACTTGTCAAGTCACAACATCTTCCAGTCTCATGTAGGCCCATCCCGAACCCAGAAAGGAGACAAGAGTCAGTAATGCTTTGTATGGTGGACAGATTTTCTTTGCTAGGAATTATCATAAGCTACTTGCTAACATGTTAAACTTAGACTACTTGTATGGATATAATATTGAATCCAAAGATTTAAGCCATATCATTTTCAAGTCTATCTTTAAGTTCTTTGTTTATAAATTACAGCAATGCATTTGAGTCTCAAAATTGTCTAAATCATATACTAATAAATCAAAACCCAATTTAAAATAATGACACAGAAAAATATTTCTGAGTTAACTTAAATTTTCTTTAAAATGATTCTAGTTTAGTTAAAGACGATTTATCTAATGACTGCTTTGGGAGGTCCCGATGTGTCTTGATATATCAAAGTTTACACAGATGAGTAAAAAAAAGCCCTTGTTCTCCATTAAATTCTGGCGTGGATGGTAAGCCAGATGATGCAAAGAAAAAAGCTACAAATGTGTGTTAGATGGTGAGGAATAAGCTTGCTAATGAACTGTTGAATCAAAGGCTGCATGGGCCACGTGAGCTGCACTGAAAGGATAAAGGTGGAATGAGCAGAAGACATGTTCCTGGAGGCTCCTGTGAGAAGACTAGCAAGGGGCCCCTTGGAAAATGGGTAAATTATTGGCTCTCGGAAGAGACACTTTGAGTTAAAACTGGAGAAATGAGAAAGCAAGGAAAAGTGTGTGAGGTAGATGTTGGGGTGGGGGTGGAGGGCAAGACGGGTGTTATTCCTCTAGATTCCAAAAAAGTCTTGTTTTATGAGATTTATAACATCAGGATTCAGTTTTATTAATTTCTGAACAGGGTTAATGAACATAGATACAGTTTTTATTAACATTTGGCTTCAGCTTTTCTTTTGTTATTTCCACAAGGGCACAGATTCGCTTAAGGGAGGAACATTAACATTGTTAATACTATTTACAATGACCATGGGAACGTGTATAATAATGTTCCTTCCAAAAAATGGTTAATGGAGAGCTCCAGAAATTGTTACTTAGCCTCTCCACATCTGTAATTTTATAGGAAATCATTTTGTGTTGTTGTTGGTTCTCACTTGTGATTAATCCCAAATTTTCCTTTCCAGGCTAAAAATACATTTCAGCTATCATATTGAGTTAGAATGCCTCACTCCCTATGTTGTAATTCAAAGCTCATCTCCTGTTTGCTAAATGCACTCTGTCGGTCCAGCTAGGACATGGATTGTGTGTGCGCATGAAGAGGGAAAGAGACTAAAACTCCTTATTGCGACAAAATTAGGGTCTTTTTTTTTCAAAATGATAAAAATTAGGACTCATTCTTAAGCAAGAGTGCCATGTAAGCTGAGTTGCATTTTTGGAAGACAGAGGTTCTAGAGGCAGAGATCAGGGTTGAATGGAAGTTCTGGCAATAAACAAAGGCAAAGTGGCTGTGTTCTGGGACCACGTGGTAGCTCAGCCACGGTGGCCAGGAGAACCAGACACTCTCAAATACAGAAGCCAAAGGACTTTATGGTCCCCCAAACGGGGCTGTGGCAAAGAATCACAGTGTCCTTTTTTTTCTATATACTCATTGGATATTATTTTTCATGATTCACCAGGACTCATTTTATATCTTGAGAATATGCTTTTCTTTTAGTCCCATGAAATTATTGACATTTGATCAGGGTGGCATGGATGAAGCTGAAAATTCCCATAAGTTATGGAGGCTTCAGAGCAGCGAACATCCGCACTGTCCCCACCCATGCCCAGCACCAGTCCCACCACCGTGGCCACCATCCCTCCAACGGTGCTGATGCCAGGCTGGCTGATGCCACGTAAGCAAAGAGAAATGAAGCTGTCACAATTTGGAAACTCTTTTTATTTCTCTGTCTTAGCCTATTTAAGTGTTGCAAGGTTTCAATCAAGTCTATCTCTTGAATAAACCCTAATTTCCTGATCTTGCCTATATGAGAATTTTCTCCCACCTCTGAAAGGGTGTGACTTGATCAAAGAATAGTTAAAAATTGCCAAAGAAGTGATATCTCTTTCAATATAGTTTTTGATATAAATTCTTATTTTTAACAATCTGTGAATGCCATACCTTGGTAGCTAATTTGGTTACTAGTGGTTGTGTGATTATATAAGATGGGTCTACAAGCCAAGTTTCCTTTTTTTTAGTGAATGTGAAGTGTGCTTTATATTATTAATAACACTGGAATGAGGAAACGAGAGCTATAATTATTTTCAGATTTGCTGATTAAATAGCCAGGCAATATGAATGAGTCAGCTAAAAACTAGAATTATAAATTTATTAAAGTAGCTAATTAAAGGAAAGCATGGACAAATGGTTTGTTGTGTACAAAGTGGTTATCTTAAGACATAATCAAGCATACATTAAAGAACTTTATGAATTTAAACATTTAACTATTAAAATCATGTTCTAGGAAAACATTTAAACTATACGATGGCATAAGGAACAGCTGCTGGGAGTAATGATAGCTCGTTAAGCTTCAATGATAACAAAAAGAAGACTCTCACCAAGTAAAATAAAATGAAAGCAACAATAGTAGCTTGGAAATATTCACCTCTGGGTGAAGTCTGGATAGAGAAATATGGTTGATAGTATACAAAATCGTGTTGGAGTTATGATAAAAACATCAGGATGACATTTATAATGATAAAGTTATGAAGTGTTCGTTATGAGTTGTAAAAAAAAACATCTGGGCACCGATATGAGATGAAACAAGGTCAGCTGTTTATTGCAGGCATCGTAATGAACCCTTAACGCTTGGAAGTCAGCGTGCCAGCATCCGGAGAAGGTCTAAAGATAGCCAAAAACTTTGAGCCTTTCAAAAAATCTCTGAAGAATTTATACAGTGGAACTATTTCCCTGGATGTGATGAACCAAGCCTCCCCACCCAGCAGGGTTCCCAAGGTTACCAAACAATTTTAAATATTGTCAATATCTAACATTAAAGGAAAGAGTTGGTTAATTTATATAATTATTTATATCACATCTCTTTCCATTGAACATTTGAGATAGATTATAACAAAATAAATGTCATAATAGCAAAATGTGTATGCAATTATAAAATAAGAAACAGGAAAGAAAAGGCACATGTAATACATACAAGATGTAGCGTGACTTCTGTGAATGGATGTTAGGCGTCAGAATCTACTAGCACCCTAAGTAGGAAGGAACATAGAAATATGTATAGAATTCTGATCATGAGAAAGGAGAGAAATGTCAAGTTCTCAGTAACACAAAGACTTCTTAGTCTTACATTCCAAAGGAACTTTCTCATGTAAAATTTTGACATTATGTTATAAGGAATCATTATGTCACTTCAAATGGAATCTTTTGATGGTCGGACAGGAGCAGACATGGAATAACAGCGCAGAGAGGCGTGTGGATGTGAAAGAGATTCCATGGCCCACGCAGGTTCTAGAGAGGATGCATGGAAGCCCCCCCCCCGGGGGCCATGGGGAGGGAGCGCCCAGCAGGTGCGGAGCCAGGAGTGAGGGCCTTCATGGGGGTCAGGTGGGGCACACAAGCAACAACATGTGAGATGTCACCAGGCCACAGACGGGAAGGACGAGAAGAGGGCTCCTGGCAGAGGCCAGCCTCACTCTGGTGCACCTGCTCACCTGGGAAGGTGCTCACAGTCTGTTAGTGAGGATATCCAGAGCGGCAGGAAAACAGGAAGTTTTAAGAATTTCTAATACATCCTGGAGGCCATGAACCTGTGGAACAGCTTAGGCTCTTGAAAACACTTTTCACAGCACATTTTTATTGAAAATTCAATAATAGTCCCTCATAGCTTTGTCCCAGGGAGCATCCATCCATAAAAATGGACAGCACTCACCTGTAAGTCGGGGTGACCGGAGAATTACAATCATGTAGCTCAGATACACACTGGCTGATGGTCTAAATAGACCTGGATTTAGCGAGAAGAGCATCATATTGTCCGAACCATGTGTTTGTCTTATAGCATCTCATGAATGTAACTTTCCTACACCAGCTCCTCAGGCGCATTCCCTGCTGTGGTCCTGACAGGCTCCATTCTTGATTTCCGAATAAGAATTAGACTGTACATTTTAGAAAAGATGGTTTGATGAATGAATAATTTTATTTATTGAGATAATGGACTATTTATTAAGATGATGAGGGTTATGAAGACCACATAGAAAATGTGATATGTTTGGAAAAACAAATGCCAATTTGCACTTGGGATTTACACCAATATAGCAATGGTCAGCTATTGTCTAGGCAGACTTCCGAGTGTCCTGCCTTGAGAAAGGGAGGGTGATATGGGCACCCATGACACGGTTTCTGTCACATGCCACACCAGCAGAAGCTTTGGGACAGTCCATGACGGTGTGTCAGAGGCACCAACTCAAGGGTGATACCCTGTGAGGGTGTGGTGTCATCTTCCAAAATACAGTGTAGATGCTAAATCGATGACCACTTCATGTCCTGTGTCTTTAAGAAACAAAATCCTTCTTTTTTTAATTATTAAATGTTTATTATTTATTTTTGAGAGCCAGAGAGACAGAGCACAAGCAGGGGAGGGGCAGAGGGAGAGGGAGACAGAATCCGAAGCAGGCTCCAGGTTCTGAGCCGTCAGCACAGAGCCCGATGGGGGGCTCAATCTCATGAACTGGTAAAACCATGACCTGAGCCGAAGTCGGACGCTTAACTGACTGAGCTACGCAGGTGACCCAAGATAAAATCTATCCTATGTCAGTGCCATCAATGGAGTATAAATTAAAATATAGATGTGTACCTGTCAAATTGGAAAAAAAAAGTATTGAAAGATTCAAGTAGTTCTCACATAATGGTATATATATGTGTATATATACACATATATAGATATTTATTTATATGCCCTTAGTCCCAAGTGTAAGAGATTGTGTGATTTGAGCAAAGGGGGAGGTGGTTTTCAAACATGTGACTGATTTCAATTTTTTGTGACTTAATGAGAAACAAACAAAATGCATCACCATGAGTAGCATAGTTGCTTTTGTAAAGGAGGCATATAAAATGTCTTATTTTTCTGTTCACTACAATAAATGTAGAGCGCATGCAAACTAAGACATCACACCCAAAAGCTAATTTGCATCCAGCATTAACATATGCAGTGGTCTGATGTGTTGGCCCTTTGCGTCCTGCATGTTTTCTATCCCTGGGTTCTTGCGCAGGGATAGTGAGGACGTGCACACCTGATCTTGCCCAGCTGGCACCTCCCGGAGCTCCCGTGACCTTGTCCTTGAGCCTCAAGCTGCTGCAGGGATCCTGCCTGTCCAGAGTCCTGAGTCCTTGCTCATGTGCTGGGTGATGGTTATACTGGATTATTTTCCCCTCCGACAGCAAATCCAAGGAATTGTACCAATAATCTACAAGATCACAGGGAAACGGAGTTCTAACAAATGCATCTCTGTGATCCTTTGGATAAACTGTGCCTAGTGTGCCCCTCCGGGAGGGAGGGGCTGGAGGAAGCCCGTAGGGTTAGGAGCCGATGCCAGAGGGGGGCGGAGGGGAGGTGAGACACCAGCTGTGGCCTGTCACTCCTCCCCAGGTGTGCAGTCCACCTCGCAGGGAGGTAATTGGCACCTTGGAAGGGGTGGCCTCTGTTCTTCCCTCTGCTACTTTCCCTTCCGTAGGCCTGGCCGTTCTGTCCCCGTTCTAGTTTGATGACTTTGCCATTCAAAGGTTCTGCTTGCTGCTCTGTGAGTCTGGTATTTTCATATGCAAGGTGAACCCTCAGCTATAATGATTTGTTTATTTAATTGTCTAAAATAAGATACAATCCTTAAATAATAGCTGCTCTATCTGAAGTTCGTGGGCCTATGGACTTTAACAATCTTTATCTACTTTCGAAGCCTCCTTTAATAACCTAGTATCTGCTTTATAATAGAAGATCACAGATTTGCACAATGAGCCTGCTGCGGGCACTGAGCCTCAGCGTCCTCCATGACACTGTCCAAGCCACGGACCCAAGTTCCCATAATGTTGCTGCTTCCCTCGCTGCATCAGACAGACAAGAGGAGGTTTCCAGAAAAGTCTGGTATATTTGTACTGTGGGGTTCACAGCTCTGCCTACGTAGATGGCTTTATCATGGGACTTTGTGCAACAGGGTTATTGGGGAGCATCTGAACTTAACCCGTAGTCCAACACACAACCATGTTGTTGAGCAGGTAATGGAGTCCAACCCCTGGGAGGACTGTGGCCACACGGGCAACGTGGCTCATCCCCATCCCACATCACTGTCGTCCTGAAGGAGCCACCCCCCAGCTGAGATGCCAGCACGGCCTAGTCTGGGTTGTCAAGCCTGTCCTACGCAGTCTATTCACTTGCTGGATACGAACACAAAGGTGGGTGTTCTTGGTTGGATTCTATCTGTCCAAAGCTGCCATGTCCGTGTCCCAACCCCCAAGACCTGAGAATGTGACTGCTTTTAAGGAGGTGATCTGAGTAAACTCAGGTCTGGTTGGGTGGGTCCCAATCCAGTATGGCCGGGGTCCTTATAGGAAGAGACGATTAGGACACAGACACACACAGAGAGAGGGATGACCACGCAAGGTCGTGGCCAGTGAGAAGGTGGTCACCCCACACCCAGGAAAGAGGCTTCAGAAGAAACCAGACCTTCCAATAACTTAACTGTGGACTCGTAGCTGCTCCAGATCAGTGAGAAAATGAACTTCTGCTGTTTAAGCCCCCAGGGTGCACTAGTCTGTGATGGCAGCCTCAGCAAACTAATGTGACTGGGAAAGCAGAAGCGAGCCTGTTTGCTGTATGGAAATTCAGTAACAGGCACCTGCTGGTCAGGGGGCCAGGGTTCTCGTCAGGGGGCCAGGGGGCACTGGTCAGGGGGCCGGGGTGAGAGGGGGAGGCGAGGAACCATCTGAACATGTTACTTAACAAAATGGCACTTGCAGTGACACGCTATGCTCTCCTAATTTTCCCATATGGCCACGTGCCATGTGCTCATGTGCCCCCTCCGCAGTGCTTCTGTGACTGCCACCCGGGTTGAGAGAGGGCACTATTTGTGCACCACTCGGTCTCCCGCCCCTGAGCCGATGCTCTCCTCAGGGGGAGCATGAAAGCACTCTGGTGTGAGCGACGGACCCACCTTATGCCTAAAACCTATCACAGTTATGATTCCCTTGGCATAAAAGCTTACCCAAATCTGGCTTTTTTTGTGGGGTTTATAATAAAGTGAATTCGATCATCCTCAGTTCCTTCTCAACTTTTCCACCAGCGAATCTTTCCAAATTCTTCTTGAATCGTTGGTTACAATGATTTTCCAGTTCTTGCCGAGAAAGCCCTGACGCGTTAGCCTGGCCTCTAAGGCTCTCTGCACGTTTGGTCTGAGACAACAGGACAGACACATGGGGGTCCTGCTTCACTCGGACTTGGCTCGAAGGAGCTCACGTCTCCTGCCCGACGGGCCCCACACGTGTGCTCAGCACCCCACCCGGGCCCCTTCCACGAGCCCCTGGACAAGGACACAGCTTCTGCTGGTTTGGCCGGGCCCGTGCGCCCCACGTGCGGCTGGCCCATGGGCCTCGTTCTAGGAGCTGAGTTTCCATCCTGTTCTCCTCCCCAACACGGCAGCACCAGGAATGCTGTCCCAGTGTCCGCGGTCAGCATCCAAGTGTGGGGGAGACGGTCTGGGGCCCCAAACCAACTGCTCCAAGGCAGAGCCGAGGGGCCCCGGCCCCCCGAGGTGTGTGTGGAGAAAGGAAGTTCGGCTGACCAAGACCCGAGCCCATCTTCCGTGTGGCCTGGCTGCCAGGGTGCGGGGGCACTGGCAGAATGGAATATCTGGGGTGAAGGGTTTTCTACGCGTCCCTCTGGCCTCCCTGCAGGTCCCACATTAGTTCTGGATGCCTCATGTGGACGTTATTCAACAAACAAAGCATATCCGAAAACCGTGGCCAGGGTGAGCGGCCAGAGGAAGCCTGGGAGAGGGGAGGTGGGCGCTGAGACAGCGCTCAGCTGTTCAGAGAAAGTGACCACAAGGGAGGATGCTGGTGGTGCCCAGTTGGAGGGCTCACTAAGGGAGCGGCTCAGGGATCCATGGAGTTCAAACTCCATGACCAGATGCCCCAGTGTAAGAGGAGCTGGGGCTCTCCAAAGATGGGGAAGTCACAGTGCTGGGCACTATTGCTGATGGCTCCAAAGTGCAGCTGTGTGACTACTTAGCAGGGGTGAGGTGGGGGCGAATGTGGATGTCAGCTTATCTAAACCCCCCAAATAAGGGTTTGGTTCCATGAGATTCCTTACTTCCCTAATTCACTGAAGATTTAAGGTGCGGGGGGCACCTGAGTGGCTCAGTCAGTTGAGCGTCCAACTCTTCAGGTCATGAACCCAGGGGTGTGGGATCGAGTCCCCTCTGCACTGAGCATGGAGTCTGCTTGGAATTCTCTCTCCCTTGCTCTCCCTCTGCCCCTCCCTGGCTCGCAGTCTCTTTCTAAATAAACAAATTGATAGGTAGATAGATAGATGAATGAATGAATGAATGAATGAATGAATGAATAAAGTGCACACAGTGCCCGTCCCCCAGACTCCAATGGGTCTCCCCTCTGAAATCTTCCCAGTCTTCACAAAAGGCCCTGCCACCATCTAGAAAGCTCCAAGTCCCATGCTACGTCTCTAATGTCCCGCGCCCACACTCAAGCCAGGCCCATCGATTCCACCTCTGAGGAACCACACATACGTGAAGCACTCATTTCCTCTGCTGGCCCTGTGGTCCAGGCCACCATGCCAACACTCTGCACACAGCATCAGGGTCCTAACCATTGCCCTGCCCCTTTCCCTCCCCTCCCCCGCCTCCACTCCAGGCTCCAGCAGCAGACAGCCGTCTAAGGCAATCCAGATCATGCCATCCCAGACTAAACCCCTTCCTTCACTTCCCTTTGGCTTTAGGACCAGGCCTGGCATCGCCCCGGCACCGCGACTGCGGGATGAGCTCAGAGCCAGCCCATCCCACGTCACCTTCCAGCCATTCCCTAGTCACCAAACACACTGGCTGCCCGCTGGCTCTTGACATGCCAAGTTCTTCCCACTCGAGACCTGTGTACTTGGTGTTGACTCTGGCGGAGCACATCCCCTCTGCGGGGCTTGGTTGCTTTCTCCCCAGCCACTAGCTCTGAAGGTGCAGGTCGCCAGCCCAGCACTGCCTCCCACCCCACCTGCATGGGGACAGCCCCTCTATCATCCTCCTGTGTCCCACCCTCCTGGTCTTCCCTCTGGTCACTCCCCACAGCCCATGCCTGCTGCCTGTTGGTTTGTTCTGCTGTGGGTGATTTGTTCCATATGGGTAGGAACCAACCCCGTAGTGTTCACGAGTCACTCCCCACAGGCCAAGCCACCCCTGACCCCAGCCCTCAACCTGAGTCACCCCACTGTCCTTGCTTTTTTGTGTGTTTGCTGGTTTATTTATTTATTTATTTATTTATTTATTTATTTATTTATTATTTAGTAACACTCAACTCTACCCGGCATAATTCTATTGCCATGTCTCCTGCCACGCCCCGAGCAGAGCATAAGCTCCGTTAGGGAACGAGTTATGCCTCCTTAGCACCGATTCCAGTGTTGGGCACACCTCAGGTGCTTAATAAATGCTCGCTGACTGTGCGTCCTCTGAACGGATGGAGCAGGACGTCCTCTCTAGAGCTTAGCGTACGCCTCTTGTGGAATGGGCACCCGGGAAATATTTAAAGATGTATATAAAGAATGCGGAAGTGGGTGGCAAGATGTCCCCTTAGCTACCAGTGGGGTTCCAACCGTTTTGTGGTGGAGGCAAAGGATGGAGGATTAGGGGCTGGAGACCCAGTGGTTATATCCTCGCCTGGTGTTTACTCTGTGAGACGTTGGAAAAGCCAGGAGACACGGCCCCACGGGTAGTGGCATCACGCTGTCCCACGGGGCTGGGGGCATCATGGGAAACAGGACACGAGGCTCTTGACTCCCTCGGAAACCCTTTGTCACGGGGGTGATGCTCTTCAGATCATCAAGGACATTCGGCTTTGAGTTCTTGTTTGCTTATTGTTTTATTCATGTGTCAGAAATGCTCAAAAATTTTTTAGTCACCGAAGACCTCTTATAATTTCTTTGAAAAATTCTAGGCTTTTTTTTTTTTCTACTTCTCAGTGGATGCATATTCGGGGAAAATCAATTCTATTTAAAACTACCCTGACGAAAGCATGTTAGGATGGTATCTGGTATTGTTGCTATGCTACCAAAAAAACAACAACAAAAAAAGATAAAACATATAAAGAAACTGGAAATTTTGTATGTGACAAGTTGAGAATGTTCTGGAATTGCCTGTGATCTCAGGCTAATCTTGTCCTCAGTATTGAAGGTAGTATTGAAATGGAGTCTCATTAGATTTGAATGCCAGTTACATGACAGAACTTAATCTGTATTCTCTTACTGTCATAGACAAATTGGACGTCAATGCGGTGGGATTGAGGTATCAAATCCCCCAAACACCTCTGCCAGGCTGAAAAGGATGCGCGAAGTGTGTGTTAAAAAGCAGTGGATGTTTAGCCTGATAATAAAAGGTCTTGGGACAGGGAAGACCCAGGGCCTGGGGACGGTGGTGTCCCTGGCTGCCATCGTCACGGGTAGAGGTCAGGGACTGGGGTCCCCACAGCAGCGAGAATTCGGGTCCACATCAGAGAGGCAGGGAGCAGATGGTGAGCAGGACGACAGCTTGGGGGTCCAGCCAGGGGCGGCAGCACCTCCTTGAGAACATGGGGCAGGGGGCCGGCCTGGCAGGCAGGGTAACTCTCCATCTGAGTGGCTGGTAACTGCCCCCTTGGCATCCTGCCTGCCCCGAAACGCTCGCTCCAGGACATTCGGGCGTCAGTACTCTTGTTTTTTCAGGGAAAGAGAAAAGAGCCACAATTAGAAAAATGTATCTAAGGAGACCCGCCCCCCTCCCCCACCAGGCCCCCCGGGGTCTGACAAAAACTACTTTCAGCGGAAAGACACTGACATCCAATTCATGGTTCCTCTGGGAAACTCCCATGATGGCATTTTGGGGCAGCCCAGGAATGTCTGAGAATTTAGTTCCAGTCTGCTGGCACATAGCTGCGTGCCCGATGGGCCAGCCCCACGCAGTGTGAACACACCATGGGGCGTCTCCGGACTCTCTCCTGGCCTCCGCCACTTTGTTCGCAGTCAGTAGGCTGACCGCCCCCCACGAAGCCTCCCTAAACCTTTTCAAAATCCCATAAACACGGCCGTGGCACTTATGGGAAACAGGAGGCCAAATTACACGCAGCGCAAAGAGGGGGAGCCCCTCCTCTGAAAGCTTCGTGCATCTGATGTGCTGACGACTGCGAGGACAGAGAGGGACCCGGGTCATCATTAGCAGGGACATGTCAATCCCATATGCAGCACGGAGGAAAAAGAACCTCAAGTTTTCCGAGAAGAAGAACACACAAGGAGAAACCATTCATTTCCCTGTTGAACGTTAGAAACCCTTAGGTTTAAACATACGTCCTCGGTTAAGGGGAAGATTTAGCCCCGCAGCCGGTGGCTTGCCCGAATTAGTGACGTTTTGTTGCAGCAAATGTCCTGGGGCGGAGAAAGCAAACATTTGTCTGTTTCCTATTTGACAATTACATGGATCGCGGCAGATTATAGCCTAGAAATGTTACCACCGCCAAAGTTTCTGAGCAAATCGAAATTCTCACCTTCCCTAGTGCCTGAGTAACGTGTTGTAGATGTTATCGCCAAACTTAGTTCCCTGTAAGTTCTATTTTGGTGGATTTTATGATTTAAGATTTTTAATTTTATTTCCTCATGGGTTGTAATTGACATCCAAGAGACATACTATCACATTTGTGACACATTTTTTTGACAGGCTGATGTTTTAAAAATTGATTTGGCTCGATTCGTTTCACTGAATGTTTTCCTTGATTCTGAGGATCTTCAGGTGATTACCTCGGTTTTCTCGAAGCTCACAGCCACGTGATCCGCAGCTGTGCGTTCTGGTCGATTTCGGCTTCTGTGCTTTGCTGCTGTTATTTTTCTTATTATTTTCTCTAGCAGTTTTACTTTATACAGTCTGATGCTTTGTTATTTAGCTCATAAATTGTCACCATTGTGATAAATTTATAAAATCAGAGCGGTAGTCACTTGAACGACTCTTGAAAAAAAAAAAGTCCTACCCAGTATTTAATACTGAAACAAATGTTCTGCAGGTTGGAATATAAATAAATAGCACAGTGTGTGCTAAAATAGGAACCATGTCTGTGTGCAGTGAGATGATTTGAATGAGGGACGAAATTGAAGCCATCAGTTAGAACTTTCCAGTAAAGGAGAGGCTGTAGCATCCTAACTTCAATTTTCTTAACATTTGTTTGAAAGCTCATATGTGTGTACATGCATGTATATACACACACAAACATACACGAAAGATGTATTATGACCCACAAATATTGGGCTTTTTGAAACAAGAAGTAGTTTTTAAAAAAATCACGTATTTTTTTTTACTGTCATCGTTTTAACAAATTTCATGCCTTTCAGAGTCAGCCAAAACTCAATTTGTTTTGTTTTCAATACTTGTTTTAGAGAAGCTGAGCCCTCTGTGGTAAGAGTGGGCTGTGGGTGCAGACGGGGGGTTAGCACATGCACCACCCCTGCGGGTCCAGAGTGCAGGGGATAGTGTCACTCCGAGCAGATGAATAGCGGTCGTTGGTCCTGTATTAGTTTCCTTTTGCTGCTGTAACAGCTGCCATATCCCTGGTAGGTTCAAAGAGCCTGAGGTTTCTTCTCTCACCCTTCTGGAGGCCAGGGAGAAGTCTGAAATCCCTTTCACTGGGCCCAAATCAAGGTGTCAGTGTTAGCAGGGCCACACTCCCTCTGCAGGCCTGGGGGAGAATTTGCTCCCACCTCTCCTGGCTTCTGGTGGCTGCTGTGTTCCCAGGCTTGTGGGCACAGCACTCCCATCTCTGCCTCTGTGGTCGCATCTCCTTTCCTTCTGAGTGTGTGGAATATCTCTCTGCAAAGATGCATGTGATTGCATTTAGGGTCCACCCAGATCTTCCAGGATAATCTCCCCATTGAAAGATCCTTCATGGGGCGCTGGGTGGCTCAGTTGGTTAAGCGTCTGACTTGGCTCAGGTCATGATCTCACAGTTCGTGAGTTCGAGTCCCGCGTCAGGCTCTGTGCTGACACCTCTCTCTCTACCCTTCCCTGCTTGTGCTCTCTCTCTCTCAAAAATAAATAAACATTAACAAAAATTTAAAAAAGAAAGATCTTTAACTTAGTCACATCTGCAAAGACCCCCTTTCTGCCACTGAAGTTAACATGTAGAGAGGTTCCAAGGATTGAGAGGCGGCTGTCTTTGGAGGGGGTTGGGGGCATTTTAAAGCCTACCACAGTTTAATGGTTTTCCTTTTAGAAAATCAAAGAATGTGAATATTCCTTTGCAGAACCTTGGGCATAATTGTTAGTGTCAGATTGATCTTCGAAACCTGCACTTGAATTTCTGATCTCATCTAAAGTGTCAGCGTCTGCTTGTTGTGACTGTCCAGGGCCGGCTTCTGGGCACCGAGAGAAGATTCTCCGATTTAACAGGGTGAAACTGGCACCGGTTTCTCTTGGCGGCAGTAGATCAGAATGTTCTGTAACTCACCATGCATCTTACTGTATATTTTTCCTTTCAGTATGAAGTCTCTGGGCTAGGTCACTGAGAAGTTAGAGTAAGAGTCAAGGCTCTGAGTTGGCCTTCTCCAATAACCGTGGTCCAAACACCTACCCATCCGGGGCCTGCTTCCTCCTCCCCAGCAAGCTCCCACCAAGTCAAGAGGAGGCTGTGATCGTTGGGACTCTGCCCATCCAGCTGCTCCCTCTTGAAGGCAAAAAAATAAAATAAAAAACATCTGGAAAAAACGTTAACACTTCTGGCAATTTTTTGGAAGACTTTGACTCTAACGACAAGCACCAACTTTTTAGGAACTGAGAGTGGATTCAGAAGATGCTGCTGCCTTTCCTCTGAAGCCTGATACAGTATGGAGAATTGCATTGCCCATCATGGGAACAGCTCATGTCTGGATCATGTGCATTACACCAGTCATACATCCTTCTTTTCATATGGGTGTTTCTTTTTAAAGTCACGTTATGAAGAAATATTTTAAAGGTACACAAGCGCAGAAGAGTCCGTTACTTCTTCCTTGGGAATTATATTCCCCATGATGGATGCAGGGATTGTCCTGAGACAGATAAACGTGTGCCAGTGAGAACATCACGAAAAATGCTTACTCTATAAACCGCAGATAGGGTTTTCAAAGAGTTAATCGATGTCTTCCCTGTGTCCACATTTGGCAGTGATTAAGAGAGCGAGAAGTCAGAGACGGAGATGCCTTCTCTACTCACATGGCTGTTGGAACAGCACGACTCCGTATCTGGCAAAATGGGCTTCCGGTCCAGCAGCCCCGACGAAACCCTGCCAGTTACTGACGGAAAACTTCAGCCTCCCCCTGCCCTTGAGAACTTAGGACACAGAGGATGAGAGAATGGATGCTTTTCTCAGACAGATTTCCACACAAAGCGGAGCCAAAGGGCAAACTGGATGGGCCCGATTTCTTCCCCGAAGGTTGCCAATCAAATCACTTGTGTTACCTCTGGAAGGAGTGAGTGGGCAGAAAGAGAGGCCAGGAGTACAAATTAATCTAAAAGAAGAGCCTCCCAAGAAAAGATAATGAGTATTTTACTATTAAATTTGACATCATTTCCTTATGTGTCTGATTTATTTTGGGAAGCCAAACTTCACATCATAAAAATGGCAAAATTTCTCCAGCCCCCAAACCACCATAATGAAGCCTCTTCCTTAAAACTAAGCAGGGGTCTTCTGGGACTCTTGAAGGGGGAGACACACTGGTAGCAGTCAGAATATTAACTAAAGCATAACCCCGAGGAAGGAGAAGAGTAATTATCCTTCTTAGATATGATGCAGAACATAGAGTGCTTATAGGCACGACCTTGGGTCACTGGTTCAGGGTTTAACTTGGAAGAAAGAAACCACATCAAATATACATATCAAGGCATAATTGAATGCAGGGAAACTGTTGCACAGGTGAGAAGGAGCTGGAGGGCCAAAGAGAGAGTGGTTGAGACCCAGACATGAGCAGCAGCAATCTGCTAATTGGGGGGTGTAACTCACCTGAAGCTCGCCCCGGTGCTCCTTCCTGGGGATGCTGGGGTTACCACACAGCCCCTGCCATTGGAGCCAGATAGAAGGAAGACCAAGATGGCTTCTCTTCTCCCTGCACCTTCCAGTCCCCCCAGCGCCAGTGCTATGTGGAGCCACACCAGGCCAATAACTGGGGACGTCGGCTTAAAGCCATCAGTTTTGAAGCTCACAGCTTATAGCAGAACTATTAATAATAGCCAAAGTATGGAAAGATGTCAAATGTCCATCAAGTGATGAATGGATAAAGGAGATGTGGGAGATATATACAATGGAAAACTACACAGTGATCAAAAAGAGTGAAATCTTGCCATTTGCAACAACATGGATGGCACTAGAGTGTATTATGCTAAGCGAAATAAGTCAGAGAAAGACAAATAGATGATTTCACTCTGATGTGGAATTTAAGAAACACAACAGATGAGCATAGGGAAAGGGAAGGAAAAATAAGATAAAAACAGAGAAGCAAACCATAAGAGACTCTTACATACAGAGAACAAACAGGGTTGCTGGAATGGAGGTGGGTGGGGGATGGGCTAGATGGGGGATGGGCGTTAAGGAGGGCACTTGTTGGGATGAGCGCTGGGTATTGTATGTAAGTAATGAATCACTGGGTTCTACTCCTGACACCAATACTACCTTGTATGTTAACTAACTTGAATTTAAATTAAATTTTTAAAAAAGGCAGAGCAGAGAAAGAGAGAGAAGTGACAGGAAGTCCAAGATGCCCAGAAGTCATAAACAAGAGGAGTAATTTTCTATCGTACTTTAGACCAGGGAAGCCTGTAATACTTAGATCGATTTCCATAATCGTGGTTATTTTACTTAAATGGATCTAAAGTGGAAAGTTTCAATAATTTGGAAAACAGATACAAATATAAAAGCAGAACAGTTCGAGTTAATTTTGCAGACCAGTGTAAAGCCTGCAAAGCCCTGGAGGTTCTGAGAGTGCCGTTACATCACAGTGAAATGTGGAAATGTATTATCTCAATTTCACTGGACATTAAATAAAATCATATGGATGCTTTATATTCTACTCAGAGTGGAAAAAGTTACAAAGTATAATTTTTACAGGTTTCTCAGTATTTAAAGTATTTAGAAGATGATAAAGTTTCTAGTTTGGACTAAATATTTGTGACCCCCCCCCCCAGGTCCAAATCCATATGTTGGAACCCGGTCATGCAGTGTGACTGTGTCTCAAGATGAAGACTTGGGGAGGTGACTGGGACTAAATGAGATCATTGGGGTGGGATTTGTCATGCCCTCATACAGTGGGGAGACAGCTTGCTCCCTCTTCCTGCTCCCCGCCATGTAAAGACCCAGTGAGAAATCAACAACCAAGAGGAGGAACTTACCAGATCAGACCATGCCAGCAGCTTGATCTTGGACTGGCCAGCCTCTGGCACTGTGACAGATAAGCCACCCAGTTTATGGTGTTTTGTGTTAGCTGTCACAGCCCGCCAAGACAATTCTTTCCTTGACCAAACTCTGATCAGGTCAGGCTTCTCTGAACTCTTCCAACTAGGCTCTGTCCTTGGGTGTGTCCTCAAGAGCCCAGTTTTAGCAAGTATCCTGTTAAACCAGTTTAGCTACAGCGCACCCCCCACTACAACCTTCAATATCTTATCTCCTACCATCCACAACCCCCCCTCCATGTCTGATCTTCCTGGTCTGACGTCAGCAGAATCCTGATGGGTTGGTTTAGCCAGAATCTCCCTTACTCTAGTGCTTCCTTCCTTCCTCTTAGTAATCTTTGATCCACTGACCCCCTCACCCTGCCCTTTGACTAAATTCCCTCTTCTCCTTGTAACTATAGTTGAGCCCAATGTCTCTCCCCTACTCCCAATTGCAGTGGTCCCTGCACCTCTCCTAATGGGCCTGAATAAAGTCTGCCTTACTGTTTTAACAAGTGTCATGAATAATTTTTTTCTTTGACAAGGGATAGCTGGAAAAGTTATGCTCTGTAATTTATTGTAGGTGTCATAATACTATTTTGAGAACGTAATTCAAATGTCATTATATGATATAATTAATAGAACATAAATATTCTTGATAAAGTTAAAGACTAGCTGAATAAATAAAAGAACATTTACAAATGTTTAAAATACTTAATACTTATTCTGGTATAAAATACGTTCTATAGATTTAGGTTTTATTCTTTCGACAAATACCAAGAGTTTACTAACAGCCAAGTACTCTTTCAGGTGAAAGGGTTACAAAAATGAACAGAACACAAAAATCCATGCCCACACGACGCTTCCTTTAAAGTGGGAGAGATACACAACAGGCAACGTAAATATGCAAAAGAAGTCAGGATATTTCAGTTATTGATAGATTTCGTGGAGAAAAGCAATACATAAATAGATAGGAAATGTCATACAGTTGGGTGGGAGAATTCGGTCTTGGGAAGAATTGCTAGAGAAGTCTCAGAAAGAAGATGAGTCTTGGAGTGAAGATCCAGACAGGGAGGTGGAAAGGCATTGAGACAATGGGGAAGAGTAGATGTTGGAGACAATGTAGAGTTTTGGTTCTTCACCCACAGTGGGGAAGTCTCAGGAACACCTTGGAAGTTCACCTGAGACTCCAGAACGCTACATATTCATGAATGAAGATCATGCTTTATAGGAAGAGCAACATGCTAGGACTAAATTGAAGACTGAAAGAGAAGCATCTTAACAGGAAAAAACCGCCTGACAGGGTCCACGGTAATCTGGCTGCCTCTCATAACAGCATTTTTCATCCTTAAAAAGGAGACAACATAAACCTTGTATCATCACTCATGATGTTCGGCATACAATGAAAATTTACCAGATAAGCAAAGAAGCAGGAAAATATGACTCGATACCACAAGGACAAAAAACAATCGAGAGAAAGAGATTTCAAGATAGCCAGATATTGGAATCATTAGAGAAGAATTTGGAAGCAGCATTAGAAATACATTCAAGAACTTTAAGGAAAAGATGGTTATAATGAGTAAGCAGATGGGGAATCTCGTAGTAGCAGGAAAATTGTGATAAACTGTAAAATGGAAATTCTAGAACTGAAAAGACAGTATCTGAAACAAACAAAATCAATGGATAGGACTAACAGTGGAGGAGAGTGGGCAACAGAAAGAACCGGTGAACCTGAAAAGAGGTCAAAAGAAGTCAGTTAGTTTGAGGACAGAGACAGAAAAAGAAGTAAAAACTGACCAGCACCTCGCTAATCTGTGGGACAATATCAAGAGGACTAATACAGATTTAGCATGAGTCTCAAAAATAAAGGAGATGTAGAATCAGGCAGAAAAATAGTTTTGAAAAATCATGGCAAAAGACTGCAAGCCTTGTTGGAAAATATCAACTAAGAGATTTAAGAAGTCAGAAAATGTAATGGAGAATCCATTTAAAAAGAAAACTCCTATATGTATACATATCTGAGTAAGACTGTTGAAACTAAAATATAAAAATACATCTTAAAAGCAGATGGAGGTAGAAGACCCAGGACACAGAGGGTAATAATAATAGAAATGACACCTGTCTTCTCATGAGAATTACAGAAAACAGTGAGTCAGCACCTTTAAAGTTCTGAAAGGAAAGAAAAATCCAACCCCCCCAATAGACCCATACATACACCATCACATAATTTTTGAAAAAGGGGCCAAGTTATTTCAATGGAGACAGGAAAGTCTTTCCAACAAATCATGCTGGGACAACTGAATATCCATATGGATGAAAACGAACCTTGATCCTTAGCTCACACCACATAAAATTTTTACTTGAAATGAATCATTCACCCAACCATTAAAAACTCTAAATATAATACTCTAGATACAAAACATGGGAGAATATAATCCCAATTTTAGGGGAGGCAAAAATTTCTTGAAGAGATGAAGAGAAAGCAGTAAGCATAAGTAACATGTACTGGATTAATTGAATATTGCTAAAATTAAAATTCCACTCCTAAAAGACACCACCATTAAGGTTATGTGACACGTAGGGGCACCTGGGTGGCTCAGTTAGTTGAGCGTCAGTTATGCCAAAGGAGGAAGGAATAACAACCTCATCATTTACACTTATTTAGGCTTGAATTTTGCCCATATTCACCCCGAAAAGATAATTTCAAACTAAATTCATCTTTTTTTTTTCTTTCTTTCTTTTTTTTTGAATTTACCTTTTCTATGAACATAAAGCAAGCTTGTTTGGGTCTTTGACTCTATACTATAAAGTGAGTTCTATGAATTGTTTTACACAAAATCCCATCTACATTTCCCATCTCTCTTTTAGATGTAAAGACTACCCCCTCTCCATGTGTTGTATCTTGTAAACACTTTCCATGTTGGGATGAGGGAATAAGGATCACTCCAAACGATGAAGATTTTAATCACAAACCATAGCTTCTGTACCAAAAATCTTCCCGACTTTTCAAGCTTGTGGAGGCACGGGTAAATGCCACCCTTTGTGAGGTCTCACCTCAGCCCCTGTCCCTCACCTCCCCTCGTCTCTCCCCAGGACACATACCTCCATTTGCTTTTAAGATTGATTTTTATGTTTTAGCTTCAACAGTTTCACTCTGATATGCATACACATGGCAGTTTTCTTTTCAAATGGATTCTGCATGACATTTTCTGAATTCTTAGATCTCTTAGTTGATACCTTTCAACAAGTTTTACAGCTTTTTGTTTCAAATTTTTTTTCTACCTGATTCTACATCTCCTTTATTTTTGAGTCTCATGATAACCCTATGTTAGTCTTCATGATACTGACTCACAGGTCAGCAAGGTGTTGGTCAGTTTTTACTTCTTTTTGTTTCTCTGTTCCTCAGATCGGATGGCTTCCTCTGACATTTGTAAAACTCATTGATTCAATCACACACTTAAGGTCAGTGCATTTCACTATATGTGTACTTGTACCTCAATTAAAGAAAAAAAGATGTCTGTGGCTTGGATGAGAGTGACAGCCATGGGGTCAGGTGGGAGACATCAGAGACTGGGTGTGTTTTAATTCCAGAGTCAGTAGGAGTTGCTGTCACATGCCCCGTGGGGGAAGACAGCAGGGGAGGAGCCAAGAGTCAGTCCACATCTTTTGGCTGATGAAATGAAAGAATGGAATTCTCCTTTACAGAGATGGGAAACAGTAGGAAGGAATAGATTTAGGGGTTAGGTAAGAGCAAAGTTGGGATCACAGCAAGTTTTAGATGTTTAAATACATGTAGTGGGACTGCTGAACCGCTGCTGTGTAGAAGTATCTAGACTTGAGGGGAAAGTGCCAGCCTGTGGATTCAAATGTGGGATGAATTTATATGCAGATGATGTTGAAACCATGAGCCTCAATGAGCTTATCAGTGGGGCGATTGCAGACAGAAAGAAGAGAGGTCCTCGGAGGGAGCTCCTCAGATCAGAGAGATAAATAAGGGGCCAGCACGGGAACTAAGCAGGAGGAGTGACGGGGGCAGTAGGACAGCCGATATGAATGAGCTCTGACTCTCTCACTGTCTCATCATCTCAGCGAGAGCGCCAAGCATTTCAGGTTCCTGTTTACTTACATAGCTTTGAATCTTTTCAGTGAACTCACATAGCTAAGAGAATAGTAGATTATAGAAGTGCCACACGGTGCCAGTTGCTACTGGATTCAATGCGGGTGGTAGGATTTTCTACCTATTCAAGGATACCAAGCCTTGCACTTTGGAGGAAACTGACCCTAAACCGTGGAGGGCCATATGGCTGCAACTGTCCCAAACAGCTCCCAAAGTCCACCAGGGCACTGCCATCAGATATGAAAACCTACAGAGGGTCAAGGCCAATTCTGTGGTATGTTGTTTATGCAGATTATGAATGTAGGGGCTCATATAATAACCCACCTGTGTGCTATTTTAGTTCTTTGGGCCGCTGCAACTGCAACAAAATACCATCAGTAGAGTAGCTTACAAACCACAGAAGTGTAGTTCTCACAGTTCTGGAGAAATACCGCTGTGGATGGTGAGGGCCCCCTTCCCGATCCATAGATGGCTGGGTTCTCTCGGTGCTCTCACATGACAACAGGGTGGATGGAGCCTTCTGGGCTTCTTTTATAAGGGGTGCAAATCCCATTTATGAGAACTCCACCCTCAGGACCTAATTTCTTCCCAGAGTCTCCACCTCCTTACACCATCACCTTGGGGATTAGGATTTAACATATGAATGGGGGGAGGGGCACAAACATTCAGTCCAAGGGAGATGCTAACTGCTGACTATGCATCTTTTCATAGCCAAGGGAAATGTAAATACTTCACTACTTATGTTTTCTCTTGCAATACTGATGAGTTAAATATATCAAGGAAAGAATGTGTTAAAAAAACATGTTTGTGTTTAAATATTTGAAGTAACTAAATGTCTTTCATCAGATGCCTATGTGCAAAAGTGAGCAAGATGTCTGGGGTACATGAGATAAAAGTTCTCATTTCATTCAAGAGTGTAAGAGCAGGAATGTGAGAAAGTGTGATTTGGGCAGATAGTCAAAATGAATGAAGATAGAAATTAACATTAACTTCTGTCTGTAACATATTAAGCCCATGAAATACCGTATACATGAAGCATCTATTTAAAACTCAATTTGCATGCCACCCAGGTAAATGGTGTGCTATTCATTTACGTGCTGATTACATTCTCACGATTCCTTAATCAGAACTGAGAAACACTAGAGCATTTGAAATTAAGAAAGTGGTTTATGAGCATTTAGTAAAAGCTGACAGAAGCAGTTTCTTGAGGGAATGCCATTTCTCGTATTTGCAAGACCTGCCCCCATTTCTCTTTCAGAAGTTAACGCGGCCTCAGGATTTGGTTTGTTTATGGTCAGCCCTGCCATCTCCAGGTAAACGGGGCCTGAGAGTTGGTCAGATCCCCGAGAGCTCCGGAATCCGCGAGGTCGGTAGAGCCGGCTCTGTGTGAGGGTTTCTGGAGAGGCCAGCAAGGTGGCAGTAGCTGATTTCTAAATTCCCACTGACGTAAGATTTTACGGTTCTATTATTTTGTAAAGCAATCAGATGGTAGACATTCGGTATTTCTGTTACCTTGGTGTTCTGTTGGTGCAGAGCAGTGAGTCTCAAAGGGGGACAAGATTGCCCGCCCCCCAAGGGACATCTAGCCATGTCTGGAGACATCTGCCATTGGCAGTGTCAGGTAGGGGGCTGCTGGCATGAAGTGGGCAGAGGCCTGGGGTACTGCTCAGCGCCCGGCAGTGCACAGCCAGCTCTCACCCCCAACAAAGAAGCATCCGGCCCCAAATATTAACAGTGCCAAGGCTGAGAAACCAGGATTTTGAACCAGTGGCCTGAGCGTCAGGAAAGCAGCCACCAGCCATCATCAATGTGGGCTCCATGCGATGAGCAATGCGGAAGTTTCAGGCTGAGGACAGGGGGCTCATGTTGGACCCCGGAATATTTTGGGTTGGAAAACGTAAGTGAGATGTTTATTTATACCACGGTGACATGAGAGCCTTTACAGGAGACTTTATAGGAGGGAGTGAACTCGCTGAACAATGAGCAAGTAACAGGGCCAGAGACCTCTCTCAGAGCCCTGGCCTTGTAACTGAGACCCCATCTCATTTTCTAGTGCACAGAATTCTGGAGAGTTTGGGGAACCTTGGAAATGATGGGAGCACGGATAGCCGGCTGCAGTGTCGCTATCAGTAACACAGGCTGCTTTTGCAGATGGTCCAGGCACAAACACGTTCTGGTTTGAGATTATTTTTTTTTTACTCATTTTTATTGATAATAGTAATAACAAATTACTTTTACTAAAAGAAAGAGTGGGAAGCATCTTAGAAGCAGCTTTTCTGCAAAAGTCCTGGAAAACGCGGGCTCGCTCGTCCTCGAAGCGTATCTGTTGTCCGCGAACACACCTGTGCCTGAACGTGCCTGCCCGTCCTGTTCAGCTCTGGCAAGAATTACCGCCGTGTGTTTAATGCAGATGCTTTTTGGAAACAGATGGCAGTAACACGTCCCTGCTTCCAAATACCAGATCCACTGTTCACAACTGTTGGAAACATGGGTTGTTGGATGAGAACATACGCCAAAACCGCAAAACTGCCACGGTAACCACGAGGGCATAATCGACGTCGATAGCCAGGACGCGTTTATTCGTTCTTTCCTTTTTCATTGTAGATTGTTTATCACACTTTGTTGGTGATAGTGGTTGTCTTCTCAATTTATATGGCTGCAGGTTGTTTTTAAGAAGATGGAGTTAGGGTGTACCGTGTACATGCACACGCGCGCGCGCGCACACACACACACACACACACTGGTGTTGCACAGTGGTAAAGGTAATGCTAAAGGTGTGATGGCTCCAAGGTGTGGAAGCTTATGTCTTACTCTTACACTCTCACATAAAAACCCAAAAGAGTGTTCCTGGTGGGTGAGTTGCTCTTCCCCAATCAGTGACTCGGGAATACATACTCTTCCCTTCTTGGATTCATTATCTCCAAGTTCGCATGCCTGTAAGTCAGCAGATGAAGCAAAAGCATGGAGACTTTTGGGTGGGGAGGTCTCATGTGTTGGGTCTTCACATATTGTTGAGTACCGCATGGCTACTCGTGTCCATGGGCGTGAATTCCATCAGTTCCATGGCCACATCTAGCTGTCAGGGACTCTGTAAAATGCCATGCCCCTGAGTGCTCAGGAAGAACATGGCATGGGTCAGGTGAACAGCTAACTGGTTTGCCATATCTGGTTCCAATTCTTACCTCATCCTAACCAACAGTGTGATGTTGTGTAAAATCCTCAGTCTCTTTTCATTCTGGTTTCTTCGGTAATATATTCAAAGACATGGGCTCCATGAACTTTAAGGGGTTTCATTCAACCTTGAAGTTCAGTGCTAAATTAATCAAGAGTAATGGTCTACCACAAGGGCATGTAGGGAACTGGTGGTCCCCAAACACAGGAAAAAACCGTCACCAATGTACATAAAAATTATTCTTGAGAACTTTCATTTCTGTAATTAAAGGGGAGCAAAGAGGAACAGAATTTAAATTTTGCTGCAAGGCTGCATGGCAAGGCCCATATTTGGCTTGGCACAGGTGAGTGGTGTCTGAGAGCCCTGACCAAGCCCTAAAAGCATTCTACTGGAAAAAACAAATTTAAAGGTCAGCCAAGCCCATATTTTTCTGAAATGTATTTGTAAACAGTTATATTTTCAGTGAGAACCGCTGTGATCTTCTGGGGCCTTGAGGCTTTTGTACAAAGGCCAAGTTTTCCCAGGAGAGAATCTGTCTTTGGTCCGCAGGGGGTCGAAGAACCAGATGCTGCTTTTTCACTGGGGACCCACTGAGTGTGGTGATCGGCTCCAGCTGGTTTAGTTTCAGATGGAAACTGCCAGGTTCACGTTAGCTAGGGAATCTAGAAGGTGGAGGGGGCTGGAGGGTAAATGCTCCATCTGTCAAACTCTCTGATCATTTCTAGGCTGCGTTAGCGAGTCGGGAGTCAGGAGGCGCATCCCAAGCCCAGGCCAGGTTCAAAGCAACTGTTGTCCTGTTTAACGGTTTGTGCTTCTGAATTCTCAGACTAAACAGTGTGCTCCACCGCAAAGCAAGCAGACACATGCAACATGGATTTGTTAAATAATAGAAATACCAGCTTACAGTCACCAATTTATAAAACTACAAAACAAAGCACTAGGATGATTTCAAAGGAATGATTCCTAACGCGAAGCCATATTAAGGTATGTGGTAAAAATTGAGGGGCACCTGGGGGGCTCAGTCGGTTGAGCATCTGCCTCTTGATTTTGGCTCAGGTCATGATCCCAGGGTCGTGGGCTCAAGCCCCGCATTGGGCTATGCACTGAGTGTGGAGCCTCCATAATATTTCCCCTCTCCCTGTCCCTCTGCCCTTCTCCCCTGCTTGCACTCTCTCTCTCTAAAATAAAAAAATAAATAAATAAAATATTTAAAAAAATTTTTTTAAAGATAGGTGGTAAAATTGAAAAAAAGTCACTTGAAAACCATTGGTTGTACTGAGTCCCTTTACAACTGGCTCTAGATTTGCCTCAGTCACAGAAAAGCTCCTCTGACCTAAGAAATGTGGGTGTGTCAGACACAGAGGCTCTGGGATTGGCAAATCTACTTTTATTTAGATGTTAGGAAATGGGACAGGTGTCTCAGATCGGCAAGAGCATATGTGATCGGGGACAATGATGTGGGTGAATCACCCTGGAACAGAAAATAAGATACGGGAGAAAGTTTGAGTTGCTTTCCTAACAGAGTGGAATTTTCTGGATTCCTGGAAGCACACAGTGGTGGTGGTCGAATACAAGAGTTGGGTCCCCTGGTCTGTTGTCCTGTTTATCTGATTTGGGATGAAAACAGGGTATCGATGAGATTTTTATATGTTAAGTTGATGAATCAATTTATCTTCGGCCTTTTTACAGAAATGATTCAATGCAGCTAGCAAAAATCTTTTCAGTACAAGATAAAATGATGCTTAAACTTGATACATGAGAATACATGATACAAGATAAAATGATGCTTAAAACTTATACAGAGAACAAAAGAGTAGGGTGAAAGAGATTAGTGCTCCCACACCCATCACACCTTGCGGAAGTATTCACTCATCTTTCAATTTTGAAAAAAAACGAAAGAGAGCAATGGGAACCTAGTCCTCTTGCCAGCTTCCCTCCCACCCCCTCCAGCTTCCACGACTCCCTCTTTCCGCTAGTTTCCTGCCCGTAAACTGATTCCTGAATCTGCGGGACTCACAGAGCTGCTTTACTCCCAGCGAGTTTACTGCAGTGGAGGGATGCAGGGTAAAATCGGGCAAGAGAAGAGAGGAGGGCCTTGGCCAGGGGAGAGGCAGGAGCCTGCTTCTCCCAGCAACCAGGTGTGACTGTGCTGTGAGGTGCAGCAACCAGGAGCACTCACCTGAGCCTGGGGGCCAGTGTCCTTCCTGGGAGTCCATCACTGGGGATTCATCATGTAGGCCTCAAGTTCTTGTATGCTGAGGTTCTTTGCTCATTGAATGCCTAGACTCCCTGCACCAGGCCTGGCTTTAGCTGTCCATGTTCTCATCCCAGGTGCGGGCGCTGGGGTAAGGGGGTGGGGAAAGTGGGCTTCCATCACACAGCAGGTCACATGACACCGAAGCTTCCAAATTGCAGGCGGGGAGCCTACCAATGAGCTTCAGTGGGGGAGGATCTCATATGGGTTTTTTATTATTTTAAACATTTATTTATTTTTGATAGAGACAGAGCATGAGCCGGGGAGGGGCAGAGAGAGAGAGCCCAGTTTGGGGCTCTAATTTATGAACTGTGAGATCATGACCTGAGCTGAAGTCGGAGGCTTAACCGACTGAGCCACCCACGTTCCCCATGCATTTCTTTTCTAATTAGTTTATAAGGCTTTATACTTTTTCCACCATAGTGCTCCCCATGCTCGCCTCTTGTGGTTTAATGTTCTAAAAACTACGTCCTCTATTTCTGCCTCTGGGGGCGCATTTCCCCCACCATGCTGGTCTTCACAGCCTCTGTTGGGAAGATACAAGGTTGTGTGTTTTGGACGCTGATACGTAGCCCAGCAACCAGGTTATGAGTTCCAGTTGGCTTTTTAGCACCTACTGGACTCTAGCCACTTTGGGAGAATCATCCCTGTTGGAGCTGGACACCAGGGACGTGCCCCACCCATGGTGACCATGAGAAACCTCAGCGATGGGAGGTCTCAAGTGTGCTGCAAGACATATAGGATCTCAATGGCCTCCTTTGTGGGTTTCTAGAAGCATCAATTCTAGTTTCAGCTGCAAAAGGAATCATGAGTGACTTAGGATAATTTCTCTGAGTTTGGGAGACTGTAAGAGGCTTTTGAATGTCTGCAAAAGAAATTGAAGAAGGATCAGTCCACACAGTTGATTTCTATCTTCCACTGGATAGGTTTCAGTAACATACTGAAAAGGAAATGCTATTTAGAGAGCAAATCAATAAGATGGGAAGATTCTGCCTCTGCTACTAGGAAAAGACAGGTATTTCAGAAGGGAAAGAACAGCACAAAAGTAACAACTTTACTGTCTCTCTCACAGCGTTGTAGAACACCTTTGTTTTCAAGGCTCATTGCCTTGTATTGCTGTTTTTCTCATGGGTGTTACAATGACCCAGGGAGACAAAGACAAATATAATTGTGTCTATATAATGGATGAGAAAATTGGAACATAGAATGTTTCATTTAAAAGTCCCTGGTCAGCAATGAAAGTGAGAATCAAGGCCATATTTAGCCATTCCCAGAACCTAAGAATTATTCACTCAATCATAAAACAGCTTGAGATCCCTAGGGGCCAAGCTTTGCACTAGCTGTGGGGGCGAGAAATGACTTTGATTCAGCCCAGCAAAAGATCCAGGCATGAAAACTGATCTGAAAAACTACAGCATGATCTGGGCTGTAATATCAATCTTTGCAGTAATTATTATTGATTCACTCATTGCTTCCCCAGAACAGCAA
The DNA here is from genome assembly GCA_028646485.1 of Cryptoprocta ferox. Taxonomy (NCBI): domain Eukaryota; kingdom Metazoa; phylum Chordata; class Mammalia; order Carnivora; family Eupleridae; genus Cryptoprocta; species Cryptoprocta ferox. The sequence continues at coordinate 141,187,143 of CM053572.1, forward strand.
AGAGCACCTGCAATATGGCAGATGCACCGTTGAGTGTGGACAATAGAGTTCACAGCATGAAATGTGTGGTCTTTGTCTTCCTGGACTTTGTATTCTGGTGCAAAAGACATGATAATACACAAATATTTATCATGACCGTCATCATACAGTGCTGAGCAGGAGGGGCACAGGACACCGTGGGCAAGTTTGTAGAAGATTCCAGAACTGTCAGAATGCAGGGCAGATTTGCCACTGCTGCTGATGGAATCACAGCACTTCTGTTACTATGACTTTTCTCTCCCTTCTCAATATTAATTGATGAAAGGGGCCAAAAAAGAAAAGGATGATGAACTGCTGTAAGAATCTAAGGGTCTGGGCACCAGTCACCGCCTGGGTTGTTTTGGACAAAGCTTTAGGGAAGGGCTGTGAGGTTTCTGGGGCCTTTTCCAGCATTAACATCCCAGTTGCTCTCCAGAAGTCTATTTCTTGAACCCACAAGCATTTGGAAGGGATGGTGTGTATCCATTTGAGTCATCTTTAACCTTATATCCCAAATTGTCCCTGGTAAGCCCATAGGACTGAGGATGATGATGGCCTGAAGCCCACAGAGGTGAGGTCTCCAGCCCAAAGAGCATCCACTGCCAATAGAACAGCATGGACGCAAAGTGGCCATGTCCGATTTGGCATATACTTTGGGTGTCTAGTCAAACAGAGAATTTTGTAAATAGAGTATTTCTGCCTTTTTTTGTGGTGATACATCAGGGAATGACTTCATGGGTCTGACTTCCAGTCTGAACACAGATGTCTGAAAGGTGAGCACAACATTAAGGAGGGCCTGTCACTTACTAGCTCATCGTCCCTCATGTTAGACAAGCCTCACATCCCTCCCTGAGAGCACTGTCCTGCTGTGGACACCCTATTTACCCCAAACATTTGGAATGCAATGCTATCCATAGCTAACTGTTACCCACTGCAACATTAGGAGACTAGCAGACCCTGAATGGTGATGCAGATACCATTGAGAAACATCTTGGAAAGAAGGGTCTCTCAAAAGACCACAGACTACTGGGGTGCCTGGGTGGCTCAGTCAATCGGTTGAGCATCCGACTTTGGCTCAGGTCATGATCTCACGGTTTGTGGGTTCGAACCCCACGTCGGGCTCTGTGCTGACAGCTCAGAGCCTGGAGCCTGCTTCGGATTCTGTGTCTCCCTCTCTCTCTGACCCTCCCCTGCTCGTGCTGTCTCTTTCTCTCTCTCAAAAATAAATAAAACTAAAAAAAAAAAAAAAGACCACAGACTACACAGAATGACGTTGTCACACCTCCAGAATCGTGCTTCCTTCTTTCCAATCCAGAACTGTGATTAGTAACACATTGTTTTCTGGACTTGAACTTTATTGAAAGCACTGGAATCCATCTTTATCCTGGTGTACGTACAAAATTAGATTCCACTATTTCTGTTTCTCTTATAGTGCTTCACACGCATGTTTTCTGTGTTAGTCTTTAATTAAACTGCTTCCAGCAAAAATGGTTCAGTCCACGCAGTGAGTGGGACCTAGATCAGTGGTTCTCAAACTTCAGCACAGAGCAGAATCGCTCGGAGGCTCTTTGAGACAAGACTGTGGAGGCTCAACCTAGAGTTTGTGATTCAGTAGGTCTAGAATGCATTCTCCTTTCTCAGTGATGCTGATACTACTGCTCTGGGGACGCCATAGGGAGACGCACTGATGTAGACCACTTCCCACGTAATGTGGACTGTGTTACCAGTGAGGTCTGGTGGAGACTGTCCACCCTGCTATCTGCCATGTGACCAGAGCACAGTGCCACATTACTAGCTCTGGGAGACTTTCCTCATAACCCAGCAGGAGACATATTATACGTGTTGAGGGGCACCAAAGCATTAAAAAGCATTCCTTTTCTTGGACTTAAAATTTAAATATCAAAGCAAAATAAATAACATGTCTTGGGTTTTATGTAGATTACACTAATATAGCGGAAGCAAAATTAATATTCACTTATGGGGACAGATACATCCCTTAACCAAACAAACTGATACTGGTTTTTTGTAAACATTTTTATTTATTTTTGAGAAATAGAGACAGAGTGTGAGAAGCAGAGAGAGAGGGAGACACAGAATCCAAAGCAGGCTCCAGGCTCTGAGCTGTCAGCACAGAGCCCGACGCAGGGCTCGAACCCATAGACGGTGAGATCATGACCTGAATCGAAGTCGGACGCTTAACCGACTGAGCCACTCAGGTGCCCCCAAACTGATACTGTTGACTTTATATTGACATGTTGCTGTTTTAGATCACTGATAAATATCTCAACTTAAAGGGTTAGCCTTTAAAAAGGCTCCTCTGAAATTTTAAATAAAAAAATAACTCAGATTGCTTGACCTGAATGGCTTTAATAAATCAACCACACACCCTATTCAAAAATGTGTGGACTCAGGAGCTAAGAGCTTGCATTGCAGAATAATGAAGTAATGTTAAAAACATAATCAACTCCACCCATTTCAGTCCTCCTTCTGAGCTTCCGCCTTAACTTACAGGTGGCGTGCCAGAAGAATAGGAACCAATTCCCAAGAGATATTCCAAACAAGTCAGGATTGTGGAAAAACAGCTGGCATAGGACACTCGTCCACCTCAGGCCCCTTGGAGAGATGCATGTCCATGCACAAAAGGAGCACGCACATGCTATTTTTCTTAAGTATTTTTATATTTTTACAACGTTGCAGTGAAACTTTCAAATAACTATTTCTATTTCAATTAATAATGATTATTGTAATTAATATTCAAATTAATTGGTTATTTTGATAGGTTCTTAGTAGTATGATCCATGAGAACAAGGCGAATATTTAACACTCACAAATTTGACATGTCATTTTTTATAGATGCTTTCATGGATTCTGATTTTGAAGATGTAATTGATATACTCATCATCTCTGTGTTCCAGATTCTATTTTTTACAAATTATGGAAAGCCCATCCCATTTAACGCTTTCTTACTTATTCCTTTACTTTTATTTTCCAGGAAATTAAAGTGAGGAAGATGACTCCTTAGAACGTTCTTCCCACTTTTCATTTTCTGAGAAACTCTCCATGTTATTGTCAACCATCAATTGGAAGCACTCGATATCTTCAGACCGAATAGAGAGAGGAAAAGATGAGTCCACTCTTGGAGAAATTCATAATATTGACAGAAGACACAGAGAGTGCAGGGCCTCTTGACCACTGTTTTGTTTCTATCATCTTTGACCAGAAGAAAATGTTCAGGGTGTATGGTAAGAGGTGTTAGCCAAAAGGTTCTGAGCCCCTGGAGAGGTGTAGCGAGCAAACGAGCCATCATCTGCTCCTGGAAAGTGCAAGACTTCAGCCCCACAAAAGTTAAAATTCAGAGCCTGAGAATATGTGCAGATATGATGGAGGAGATATTTTTCCATGAGAAAATATTGAATTGTGGGAGAGGAGCCAGATGAATGGAGGAGGCAAATATTTTTCCAATTTCAAAATTGGAAAAAGGATGAATTCCAGAAACAATGGGCCGATCAGCTCAACAGTGACACTGGTAACAATGAAGAAGTAATTATTAACAGTCTAATGAGCACTTAAAAAGATGAGGCATCATGAGATCTGGTCCAATTAGTCTCACAAAAGCAGTATGTTTTCTCTTTGCGTTTAGTAAACTCACTTTGTGGGGTTCTGGTTACATAAAGATTAACACTTGAACTTACGAACCCCATACCAACTCGGTGTCAGACAACATCTTAGATTTTGGGCTTCTTCCTCCAGCCTGGCCATGTAGCTGTCCCTTTGATATTCTCTTGCACTTGATGACACCACAATTCAACAAGTCACAACTGCCTTAACATTCTACTCGATGATTGCCATTAATTAATTGGTGTCAATCAAAGGAGAAAATCGTAAAGCACATAGGACTGTGTCCTGTTCTTTATCATGTATTAACTTCTTAAGCATAAAATAACATGCTTATAAGATTAGCACATGACCTGAGAGGTTAAGGGAGGGACTGTTGATATAACAGGTGACAGAATCGAGATTCAGAATTATTCAGAACAAGGGAACTGGGACCAGGATGAAATTTAACTGGGCAATGTAAAGTTAAGGGTTTCTAGGAATTTATGGGTAAGTTGTACACAAAATTGCTAGCAATCAGAGCTCTATCCTTTTCCAGATTAAAGCTCATGAAACGTGAGTGTGCATTTATGGAAGTACTAGTGTCTTGACTTCAGGGGGTAGTGGGACACTGTCTGTACCAGGCAGGCTGGCTGCTACATGCCCACAGAGGATGCATGCAGTGGAGGACATGAGGACGGATGGGAGGCCATGCCCTACAAGGAGCCTTGAGGCACGTCACCTCAGCAGATAGGACTTGAATGTGAATGGAGCAGTGGGGATGGTAACAGCTGTGCCACAGGTCATGATGGGCACAAGACAATACATTTCAACAGGAATCGGATCATGACTTAGCTATAGGGAATGTGCACCTACAAAACACTCCCGTGAGGTAGGGAGTCAGTTGTCCTGAAATGTATTAAGTCAAGGCTGGAAATGATGTAGAGTGAATCCTGTATGGAGGCAAGGAAACAGGATTGGATCAGCTGATTGTAGGCCCTTCCAGCTCTTGGATTCTGTCCTCCCATGATCCAGGTGGCTGGGTGCTCAAGGCTCCCTCCAACATGCTTGTGTGCACACATGTGCACGTGTGCACACACACACACACACACACACACACTACTCAGAAAGACTCCAACTTGGAGGGAATGAGGGATGCCCAAGTCCCATCCCTGGCCTATGACTGTGGGCTCTTCACCCAAAGTCTAATGTTTTCCAGAGACCATTCAGCCACACGGCATCTTGTCCGTGGTGTTTTCCCCTCACATTTCCTGCCACTGTAACAAGAGCTGGTTGGGTATAATGAGCTTGTTGTCAGGCTTTAATTAGACTTTGGTTTCATTATGGATTTTCCCCCTCTTTGCTTCTATTTGTTTCCTATGGCAGCACTTTGGATGCTGAAGTAATGCTTGTCTCGTGTCCAGCTTCTGAATTAGGATAACATGGGTTCTGAAAACCTGATGAAAATGTCTGTGGACATTTCAATTAATGAAGGAACTTTATATTGTGGTGGGTGATATTTTTTAATTGCTTCCACAAGAAGGGAACAGCATTTTTTTCTGGATAAAACAAAAAATATAATAGAGGGGAAATGTAACAGATGAAACATTGAAGACTAATTGAAGGAGACATGGAATTCATTGTCTTTGCGTCTCCTTTTATAAAGTGAAATGAACACTCATGAAACATTTTGAAAAGTATGAAGTAGTTATGATAACACTCTTTTATGAAACATGGTATAATTTAGTAATTGGCAATAATAAACACAGAAATCATCCCACATCCTACCTCTGAGGAATAAACTTGCAAACTACGTTAGATTTCTATGTTTACTCTTTTTTCACAAAGGAACACGATGAGAGAGAGAACAAATTGCTGCATGAGTTACTGGTGCCCTCATCTCCTTAGAATTCCAAGATGTGACCTGGACCCAAACCAGAGTGTCACCTCGGCTCTATTCTTTATTCCTCCATGTATGCATGCATTCATTAATCCACTCATCGCTTGTTTACTTGACTCCTTTAATGGTGATTTTCTTGTTGATTTTTCGAGTTGCGGTGATGTAGATGATGGTCCATATATCCTGGAGCTGTTGATCTTTAAGCCTCACAGAAGAAGCTTTCCCATCCAAGTACTAACCAGGCCCGACCCTGCTTAGCTTCCAAGATCAGAAGAAGCTTTCCAAAAACACACACAGTGAGACTGTTTCTTCAGATGGATGATAACAAAATGGCGGTCTTGTCTACAGGGCTCAGGTCACATGGGTGAGCAACCAAAGCCACCCACGGTGAACTTGAGGAGCGCCAGTGAGGAATGCATGCTGTATATTCTCAAGTTCTTGCTGTAAGCACTGTGGCTGCTGTTTAATGAGCTAAGGGTAGAAAGGAACTGAGTCCTTGTTGTCCAGGGTGGGGATACGCTGTGGCACCTTCAATAGCATGTGCCCAATAGCATGAAAGCCCCACACTCTTAATACATCAGGAAAACATCTAAAGAAGGTTCCAATTAGATGGATATGTTTACTCAGGGTCATTGGTACTGGGGAAGCATAACTAAGTCCTGAACCAACTGCAGTTTTGTGGATGGGAATCAGCCAAGGAAATTTAAGAAGATGCAAACATTTAATCCTCAGTATTAGAAATGTGTTCTTCATTCAAAACTCCTTTGAACTAGAGTGTAAAGCAATAGGAAGAAAGAGTTTAATACACTGTGATACACACATTTATGTGGGTGATCTGGGATGGAGATAAAGCTGGGGTCGCTGAGGGTCTAAGCACAGAAATAAGACATTTTATATGGAAAATGACTTCTCTTGTCAATGTGATATTCACATGATTAAGAAGAAGAAAATCCCACTTCTTACAGCACAAAGCAAAAGTTATTTATTTTATTTTATTATATAATATTTTTAGTATTTATATATTTATTTTGAGAGAGAGAGCGTGTATACTTGGGTGAGGAGCAGAAAGAAGGAGAGAGGGAGAATCCCCAGCAGGTTTTGTGCTGTCAGCACAGAGCCTGATGTGGGGCTTGGTCTCACGAACCTTGAGATCATGACCTGAGCAGAAATCAAGAGTCAGATGCTCAACCGAGTGAGTCACCCAGGCGCCCCACAAAGCAGAAGTTATTAGACAGTTACTTGAATTTCATCAATCTCACGGATTTTATGTGCGGCTTTTTCTTTTTGAGAATTTTTGACTACACTTTCGCTTAATTTCAAACAGGCAATTTGGTCAAGAATGGTAGTTGGAAGCAATTAAAAAGCTGACATTCCACAGAATGTCGCTGTTGGAGTAATATCGTGTCAGTCAAGCCCAGAGTCTATGAAACGGGATGGAAATGCGCTACACTTGGAGAAGACGCAGATTTGACAGTGGATGTCTGTTCTGGATGGGTCCCACGGCCTCTACACCCTAGGTCCCTCAGATGCTCCAGGCCCTTAAACTGGCCCTCCTAGTCGCCCGTCCGACTGATTCCGCCTCTCATAGCTTTTGCTTCTGCTGTGCCTTCCACCAGGAGTGCCTTTCCCGCTGCCTGGAAGAAGTCGTCCTTACCTGAGGTTCTAACTCAAATGTCGCTCCTTCTGTGAAGTTTTTTGACTCTGCTGCCAAATTTGTGAGCAGAAGTAGTTTCCCTGGGTGTTGAGTGCCAAGCCGTGTCTGGCCGCCTTCTATGGCTGATGCTACAGGCAAGCTTTCTATCATTTCATGAAATGTGCAGAGGCTGGACTATTATCTACTTTGCTTAGTGTTTATTTATGTATTTATGTATGTATGTATTTATTTATTTTGAGAGAGAGAGAGAGAGGGAGGGTGGGAGAGAGAGAGAAAATCTCAAGCAGGCTCTGCACTGTCAGCACGGAGCCCAACATGGGGCTTGAACTCAGAAACCGTGAGACCATGACCTGAGCTGAAATCAGGAGTCGGACACTTAACTAACTGAGCCCCCCAGGCACTGCCTTGTCTACTTCTCTTTGTAGCTTCACAATCTAGCTCCAGGTTTAGAACACAATGATTTTTCAGAAAGTCTCTGTGGCTCTATGAACACATCGTAGATTCTGTGGTGTGCCCACTGTCCGCCCAATAGAAAGGGCACTACAGCATTCCAGAACCTTCCTTGATTCCCCCCTGTTCCCTGAGATTCTGACACCGGTGGGTGTCCTGTTGGTGTCTGCTGGCTGCCGTGGTGCACATCAAGACTTCTGGTCTCGCTCCTGTCTCGTGGCAACATCTGCTCCTCATTGTAGCCACTGGAGGGGCCCCTTGGGCAAGAAGGACCAGGTCTTGGTACTGATAAGTGTGAGGCCGTGCCATTCAGTGCCAGGTGGGGAATGAACAAGGGTATTCAATCACAGGGTGAAATGTTCAGTTAAGTAAACTAAAGCTGAATTAAATGCATGTTTTTCAAGGACTTGTGTGGGTTGTGACCGTCGGACAGCCATAACAAACTCCACGTGGATGTCCCGCCTTTCACGACACCCAACAGCCATGGCGCCTGGAGCTGGAATGCATCAGGGCCATGCCTGCACAGTGGAGTTGCCTCCCATTTCACCCGCAACAGGTATAGTGGGAGGGATAGGTGGAGGTGTATGAGCAGGTGGAGGTGTAGGTGGGAAGCTCGGCTGAAGTGTCCGAGAGATAGAAATCTCTGCCTGGGCTCACAGCTCTGCTGAGTAGAGCCTCCATCAGCATGCACTCTGGCAGCACCCGGCGGCTCAATTCTGGTGGCTTCATCCACAAATTGGGAGCTCTCTGGGGGACCTTGGATGACCAAGAAACATTTTCCCATGCATATGATCCCAGTCTGGTTCAGAAATAGGATTCCTCTCCTTAGCATTCAAGCCATGCTTCAAAAGATATTACAAGGGTTTCCAGTTAGTCCTTAAAGTAAGGATTTACTAGGAGGGAAATAAGTATCGGCTCCCACTCAAGTTCCTACTTAGAGATTTTCCTGACATCACCTGACTTCCTTCCCCGGCATCTTCTGATAATGTTTTCTTTTTATTTGTTAACAGCGAGTGGAAACTATGGCTCAAACACTCTTACATAGTTTAATACGATAGAAATGGAAATACTCTTGGAGTCATGAATTTGAGATGGTGTCTAGAATAAGAGGTTCAAGGAGATGCTATTTCTTACTCTTGATGCAAATGTTGGTGCTTGAGAAACTTTGTAATTTCTACAGTGAAAGCCAATCAGGGAAAGATGATGTAGACTTTCCAAGCTGCACTGTATGAACAAACGTGAATAACTGTGAGTTCAGAAAGAAATATTCCCCTGCTGCTGGACTCTATGGGTGGCCAGACCCAAATCCCCAAATATCGAGTTTAAAGCTTCTAGTGGAATATTATATATTATTTTCAATAGAATTGGGTAGAATGTCACAATTTTGACCATTTACATTTTAAAAATTTTAAAATTGTTCTAAATAATATAATTTTTTTTTAATAAACCAAAGGGTTCTTTAAAACATATGGGCCATCCTTCCCGAGACACTGGAGGATGGGGTTTATAAAGCCTGCATTGAATTCTAAGGCAGACACTGACATTTTCAAGGATGAGGATTATCCTTAGTAAGCATTATACAATCAGAAGAGACATCTGTTAGGTTTCTTTTGCTGCGTAACAAATGACCAGAAACTTAGCAACCTCAAAAATAAGGCTGCTATTTACCAACTCATAGTTCTCTAGATGAGAAGTCAGCATTGTGTGTGACTGGATTCTCTCTTCAAGGTCCTACTAGGCTAAAGTCAAGGGGTCAGCTGTACTGTGCACCTTTCTGGAGTCTCTGGGGGAAGAATTCACTTCCAAACTTATTTAGAATGTTGGAGAATTTGGTTCAGTGTGGCTGTAAGATGGGGGTTTCCATTTCCTTGTTGGTGATCAGCTGGGACCCATCCTCAACTTCTTGAAACTGTCCACCTTCCTTGCCATGTGACCCTTTTCCATTTTCAAAGCCAAGAATGGAAGACTTCTCTCTCATCAAATGCCTTCATTCCTTGAAATCTCTTCTGCCAGGGAGAGAAGGTTCACCTGACGATGTCCGACTCCTAAAGTCAACTGATTTGGGACCTTAATTACATATTAAAATCCCTTTATGGCCATAATCAGATTAATAGTTTATTGGATGAAGATGTGCAGATATGAGGGAGTGGCACATCTCAATTTTGCTTTACACAAAGAAGAAAAAATGGGTGCCTAATTTAGCAATTATTTCCTTTTACACACATCTACTGAGTATCTTTCATGTGGTGACCATACACTGCCCATAAGGCAGTGAGTTTATGAGTTCACGGTATAGCAAGCAATGACTGAATGATCTAATACGGCTATACTCTACTCAAGTGAACACCATGAAGTGTTAAATACTGGCTTAACGACACAAAAATGGCATGAAACACATTAAGAAAGTTAAACCAAAAGGATTTGATGATTAGTAAGATAAAAAGTGGGAGGGATCTATGGTTTGCGGCAAGTAACTGGGAGCCAGTACCTAGAAACTGAGCCAGGGACTGGGACGGGGATATAGAATAAGGGATATACTTGGGGAAAACCATTAAGCCACAACTTGACAGTTTGAAGTACCAAGAAGACTTTTGGGAAGATTTTCTGGGGGGAGTCCTTGCCCTCAAGAGAGATTTGGGCTGTGAACCATTGGAGCCATTACTCTGAAGATGAAGGTTAAGCCAACCTAACCTGGGGAGTGTGTGTAGAAAAATGGCAGCAGTTCAGGATGAAATTTCAGACAACAACTAGCATTTTTCGCGAGCCTTGAATATTCACAGATGTTTATTTTACCTCCAATTAGAAATTTCTTTCAGCCCATGCTATCATGATGTTGCTCCTCCACTTTCCAAAGTCACACAGGTACTCAGTGTAGTGACTGGCCTTCAGTAGCTGCTCGGCGGCTGTTTGTTGGTGGGTTAATGATAGACTTGTAAATCAGAGTCCCCCACATGGCTGCTTATGCCTAACAACTGTGCCAAATCCTCAGGCCAGATGAGATAATGTATTGTAAACTCAGAAGTGCTCTAACAATGCATGTTATTACATAGTGGAAGCACATGTGAATAGTCCAGGCAAAATGGTAAAAGGAAGGAGGCTGTGAGTTGTCAAGGGCGTTACTAGTGAAGGCACTAACTTAAAATCAATGCAAGCCTGGGGAACATATGTCAGCTTAATGGTGGGGAGGGAGGCTACAGACAGGGGTTGTGGAAGTCAGGAGGAGTCATTGGCCCATAAAGAAGACATCTTTGGATAGATTTCCATTTTCTCTTCTTAGAAAAGCAGAAGCAGTGTTCCTGCTCTGGAGGTTCAAGTTTGGACAGGAATTTTCAAACAAAATAGACCTCTCACGAGATCCTAGAATTATTCTGTCTCTAAGGACCAGTATGGTCAGTGACCTAAATTCAAATCTAAAAGAAGATTCCCCTCCCAGGCTCGCAGCGTTGCGTTCTGTGAAATGTGTGCTATTCGTCATGCAAGTCTTGACCTTCGTGTCCAGCTCTGTGAAAAGAAGTGTGCCAGCCAGTTCCTCCGAGGATGGTTTCCTGACTGGTTACTCGCTTTTCCTCAAGTCTGCTACCCACCCCCTCACCAGGTTTCACGTCTCCAGGGACTTTGATCTTGTACTTTTAGTGACTGACAACGTGGCTTCACCAACTCTGTGCGGATTCTTACTGAACAGGTAATCCATCAGCTAAATACTTAACAAGCTTCCTGCATATTTGTTTCCTTTGGTTTCATTTTTTTAAATGTTTATTTTTATTTTTGAGAGAGACAGAGACAGAAAGCAAGCAGAAGAGAGGCAGAGAGAGAGAGAGAGAGGGAGACACAGAATCTGAAACAGGCTCCAGGCTCTAAGCTGTCAGCACCGATCCTAATGTGGGGCTCGAACTCAAAAAGGGTGAGATCATGACCTGAGCTGAAGTTGGACGCTTAACCAACTGAGTCACCCAGGTACCCCTCCTTTGGTTTCATTTTTAATCTCATCACAGTTTTATGGATTGTTCAAGCCCTTCTAAGTGTGTTAAGCTACAAGATGGTGAGCACCCTGGAATCTGAAGATAGCATTCAAGGGGTCTCAGTTGAGAAAAGAGGGGAAATTGCAGGCAGGGAGCTAACCATGTTGGACAAGGTATGGTTCATACTCACTGACCATTGGATTAGAACTTGGGGAAATATTTTGGATGATCTATACATTTGTAAAATAATTCAGCACAGCAATTACTCTATGCATTTATGTTAAGGCTTTCATGCTTAGTTCTACATCAATGCATATTTTATTTAATTTTTAAAATTTCTTAAACGTTTTATTTATTTTTGAGACAAAGAGAGACAGAGCATGAGGGGGGAGGGGCAGAGAGAGAGGGAGACACAGAATCTGAAGCAGGCTCCAGGCTCTGAGCTGTCAGCACAGAGCCCGACATGGGGCTCAAACCCACAAACATGAGGTCATGACCTGAGCTGAAGTCTGAGCCTTAACCGACTGAGCCACCTAGGCGCCCCCATCAGTGCATATTTTATGTTCTCATGAACGCTGTAATTTACATGGGAAAACTCAAGTGCCCAACTCTTACCCAGTAGAGAATACGAACTGTCTGTGAAAAGATAACAGCTGTTTAAATGTATCCATTCCAGTCAGAAGACAAGGGAAATTCTTCTTTTTATTTCACTGTTTGATCTGTCATCAACCATTGATTTTTCGATTCCAATTTCTTCCATCTATCTCTTTCTTTCCCTCTTGCTACTGCCATCAGCAGAGGTGAGACACTCACTACTTTGTGTCTGCTTGTCACTGAAATAAGGACAGAACTGACCCATAGGGAAGAGGATTTAATCATAGTGTAAAATAATGGCAAGGGATGGTCATAAGACCTAATTTATCCCGTTTCTCCTCCTCCCTTCCCCCTTCCTTCCTTTTCCTTCCTCCCACCTCCCTTTTTCATTCCTTTCTTCCCTCCTCCCTCCCTCCCTCCTTTTTTCCCTTCCTTCTTCCCTTCTTCCTTCCCTCCTTCCTCCCTTCCTTCCTCTTTTCTGTAGACACATACTGAGCCTATATCATTATGGTCCAGTGATTGAGTTCACAGAAATAACCAGTAAAATCTTCATGCCCAAAGGAGGTGGTGATAAAACACTGTCACAAATGTCATGGCAGAAAAGAGAGAACTACCCACTTGGTGTGGGTGTTGGGCAGGACTCTAGGGAAGGCTTCCTGGAAGTGGATTTCCCATTTAAGCTGGGAGTTGAAAGGTGGGTAGCGGGTGAGCAGTGAGGATGGAGATTTGGCTCCAAGTCCTGGAAGAGGCAGATGCGTAGGAAACGCCAGAAGAGAATACAGAATACTTAAGAGAACAAACACCTTTCAGGAGGACTTGAGAATTGGTTTCAAGAGAAAGAGCTTGACAAGGGCGCCAGAGGGGGCAGGGACACTGAGACCCTGAGGGAACTTCAGGCCATGCTAAGTTTAGATTTCATTCAAAGTATAATGATGGCCTGCCAGAGGATTTAAAACCTGGAGAAGGGTGAGTGGATCCCTCCTTTCTGGTTTGTTCATCCCTCCAAAGTGTAAGCTTTGCTCCTAGAATCAAGGAGAATGCCTGGAATATAATAGGCACACGATAACTATGAATTGGTATGCATTTCTTAAGCCTCAAGTGAAAAGAACTACTATAGCCAAGGCCTTTTGTGGATTCTGGAAGACAATGTAAGTGATCAGATGTGCAGAGCTGTAATGAAAACACTCATACCATTATGCAAAACCACCTTCTTAACTAAGATATACACTTAACGTGCAAGGCTACATAGCATGAGTGTGGTCCTTTTCAGTCAACAATGGCATCTCTCTGTGACCATTTTGGAAAGCTTCTGGAATGAAAGCCAAACACCAAGGAACCTACTATCAAGGCAGAAACATTTCCAACTGCATGGAGAAAAAGGTAGAGTATAGGGGAAATGGATGGTGAGAGTGCAAACCGGCCCCACAAGGAAGGCTCCATGCGCTACTCGCGTTGTGCTCTGTGAAGTGGGAAAAGAAGAGTTAAGCTCTGAGGCTGCCCTGGATGTCATCACTGCAGTCCAACCAACCTGCACTCTATCAGACTAATGCTCCCCAAACACCAGTTTCATCATGACATTGCCTGGGTCAAATAGTTACGACCTAGACAGCATTCATCTAACAAATATTTATGATCTGGCAGCCTGGGCTGCTGGGCTACAACAAAGCCTGTCTAAACAAGCCATTTGCATTGTCCTTGAGTGTTCAGAGCCTGGAGAAATGCTGGTGGCAGGGGAGCACCTTCATTAGGAGCTCCAGCTCCTGCTCTGGGCAGGACCAGGCTGTCATCCTTACTGAAGCATCATGTGGTGGTCCAGCCTTCTTATCTGCCGGGTGCACACCTTGATGGCCTCTCACAGGGTAGAAAGCACATGAGGAATGACCTGCCCTAGAGGTCAGGAGATACGAAGAGTGTTCCCAATACTGTCATCCAGAAGATTCGCTGTTTGGCTTGGCTCTTGATTGCCTCGCAAACTTTTTTTCTGACTGTTCCAAGAAATTGCATTCCCACCTTTGGTAGCTATTTGCACCTACCTGCTTACTCCCTTTCAATTTTCAGCCATGGGAAGGGGGCGGTGCATCCACTGAGGATAAGACAGAAGGAGTCAAATGGACAATGCTTTAGTTGTTTCTCTGTTCTATCATAGCAAGGCTTCCTCCCTTGAGTGTGGGTTCTAAGACTGCTGGGAGACTGGATCTCACTCAGGCTCAGTGGGGTGGGGTGTGGTGCAAAGAGCAATTTAAATAAATAAAACCGGACTCGTGTTCGTTATCAAGGCTGAGTATTTCAGCAACTCTCACATCACGCTGTGGAGTGTGGTTTATCATACCGAATTTGTGGGTGAGACAATGGAGACTGGTGGAGATGAGCCAGTTAGCTCCTAGTCACACTAGAGCAAGTGCTAGGGTCACTGTTCGCATCTTTCCTCCAAAGCCCGCATTCTCCCCCTTGTTCCATCCTGACTCTCAAAGAGCATAAGACCATTTTTTGGACTGGCTTCTTGGGTCAATGTTGGGGCTGTTCCTTCATAACTAGCAAATGCTTTTCCAAGTTTGAGTGACGAGGCAGTCTTTCTCTGGAGTAGGTGGTCGTCGGTCTAGAAGGATGGTCTGCCTATCGTCGGTCTAGAAGGATGGTCTGCCTATCCTGGAGTCCCGTCAAACAGGACAGGTAGTGCTTACGAAGCCATTGCAAGGAGAACTGGTCTGCTAGTTATTAAGTGTCTGGAAGCTATTTCCCAGTTTTTAAGTAGCCAGGATTTGCTGTTAATGTAGTCAGAGTCAGCATTACACCCACTGCTCATAAATGACTTGTTTAGAAGGATGCAAGACATGTTGTGACTTGGCTGCCTTCTATTCTTTGGAGATAAGGTAAAAGTCCCTAGTAACGAAACATGAAAACAAACACATTGCAATTATTTAACATATGTTACAAGTAAATAATTGGAGAATGCACATTTGCCTTCTTTTCCTCTGCCTTTTATTATTTCCTTTGAACTAACACGTCCCCCCAGCTGCCAAACACATGTTTTTCGGGCAATAGGGTCCCTGGGAGGAGGGGGTCCGGGTTCCCTACTGCTCTTTGCCCAGCGCCAAGGTGCCCAGGGGAGAGATTAAGCTCTCACTCTGCCCACGGGTCACAAAGATCCTCACGTGTGCTAGCAATTGATCCAGTTCAAGAAATCCTGGCTTGTTATTTATGTCAGCAGTAAAGTGAGAGGTGCCTTTTCCAGATGGGCCCCCATCGTAACCAACAGTGGCAAAGCTTCTGCTTTCCTGAGCATCAGCACCCTGCCATGTTGGGGCCATGCTGTCCTCGGAAGGAACACCTGTTGGAGGATGCAATTGTGAGCTCAAGAACAAGGCAGCTGAGGGTGAATACTAGTTCATTTCATTGTTCTGCCTGGAAGGTCCCTCTTCCCTTTCTGGGCCTTTCTGGGCCTCAGTTGGCCCCTGGAATTTACCTCTTGGGGTGTTTGAAGAGATTAACAGAATGAATTGCATAAACCCTGAGCGCAAAGCCTGCGCCATGATAAGCATTATAGAGATATTTGCTGTGATGGTGATGGCAGTGGTGATGGTTATGGTGCTGAGTAGATTATGCAAAAAACTCCTAGCACGTAGAATGTTTAAAGGTGCAGTAATTACACTGCCAATAAAATGAATACAATGCGGTAAAGAAGGTTGTAAAGTCACTTTTATTATTTATTTTTTATTTAATATTGTCTTTCATAAATAAATGGATTCCATGTGTCTAAAGAGTTGGGATAAACCTAGCAATAAATATAAAATACCATCTTTCTACTTGTTACCTCATTCTGGAGGAAACTGTTTTATTAATTAACCCTAGTTTGGTTAAAAATTACATGCTGCGATCCAGTCATACAAAAATAAGACTTTTCTTTTCTAACGAAAAAACCCGCGTTTTCCATGAGTCTCTTTTACTCAGCGGATTAAATATTCAAGGTAACGTTGTTTTTTGTCCTGTCCGAAGGACTCTGGGGTTACCTCAGTCCGGTTGGGGCAAACATCTAGTCTTTTAGAGGTGTCCTCTTCATTACAAAAATACATATTTTATTTTAGAATAGTTTGGATTTACAGAAAAATTGTGAAGGTGGTACAGAGAGTCCCCCACACACCTCACACCCAGGTTCCTCTCTTATTGACAACTTACATCATTATGATACTTTGGTTACAATGAATTCACCAATACTAATATATAATTATTAATTAAAGTGCATATTCAGATGGCCTTATTTATTTTTTATATTCTTTTTTTAAGTTTATTTATTTTGAGAGAGACAGAGACAGCTTGAGTGGGGGAGGAGTGGAGAGAGAGAGAGAGAGGGAAAGCAAGAGAGAGAATCCAAGGTGGGGGCTTGAACTCAGGAAACCATGAGATCATGGCCTGAGCCGAAGTCAAGAGTCAGATGCTTCACTGACTGAGCCCCCCCAGGTGCCCCTCAGATTGCCTTATTTCTACTCAATACCCTTTATATATTCAGGGTGATATCCTAGCTACCCTGTCTCCTTAGACTCCTCTTGGCTGTGACAGTTACTCATTCTTTCCTTGTTTTCGATGACCTTGACAGTTTTGAGGCATTCTGGTCAAGTATTTTGTAGAATGTGCATTAAGTGGGATTTGTCTGATGTTTTTCTCAAGATTAGAATGACTTTATGGGAGGAAGGCTCCTGAGACAAGGTATCATTTTTATTTAATCATGCTGCCAATGTGACCTATCACTGTTGATTCTGACCTTGACCTCCTGGCTGAGGGAGCGTTTCAAGCTTCTCCGCTAAAAGATTACACTTTTTCTTCCTTTTCATAGTGTACGTTTTGGAAGGAAGTCACTATGGGAAGCATATACCACATAGTGGGCAATTGTACTTTATGAGTGGAGTATTGTCTCTGTCTGGGTTTCCATCACAAAATCCAATAGACTGAGTGGCTTTAAAACAACAGAGACTTATTTGTCATAGTTCTGGAAGCTGGAAAGCCCCAGATCAAGGTGCTGGCAGCTTGGTTGTCTGGTGGGATCCCCCTTCCTGGTTCATAGATGGCCATCTTCTCGCTTCATCCCAGACTGGATGAGGTCTGGGGTCTCCTTTATAAGGGCACTAATCCAATTAATAAGGGGTCTGCTCTCATGACCTAATCACCTCCCAAAGACCCCACCTCCAAACACCACAACATTGGAGGTTAGATTACAACACATGAATGGGGGAGGGGTACCTAAAGATCTGGTCTACAGCAAATATCTGCATAAATTACTTGGAGTTCTTCCGAATGGGAGGTTTGTCTATTCTTCCCTATCTATTTATTTAAAAATTTATGTATATTGGTGTGAACTCATGGATATTTATTGTGTACTCTGAATTACAGTCCAATACTATCTTACTTATTTTGTTACTTAGGTGGTCATCAGTGGCCATAGGGAGCTGTTTCAGTGGCTTCTGAGTCCCTTTGACACACCCCGTTATTGTGCTTTTTGTCTGCTTGTTTGTTTTTGAGAAATTCCTTACTTTCTGGGACCACAAGATGCTCCAAGCTCATCTTTTTATATCCAGTCAGTCATGGAATCAGCCCTTTATCTGAGGAGCCCTGGTTCCTTTATCAGAGGGTGGACTTGGAAGCCGAGATCTGGGAGCCAGATGTATTTGTTTGCTACTGGGGTGTTGTTACTTCTTGACCCTCACAGCTGTCTTGGCAAGGAAATACATGCGTGTGCACATATATATCTTATACATATTTCTTATGCATACATATATATATATATATACATATATTTCTTATACATATTTCTATAGGGACGATCCATTTCTATATTTTGCTAATTATGAGTTTATACAGATATTTTAGACTCTCCTCCATTGCTTCATGGATTATTCTAGTCTCTCCTTGCTCATCCATAACTTACCACTCCAACTGTCTGTCATCCATCCAACTAATTATTCAGTTACAGTATTCATGTAGAGCAGTAGCATATTTGTTAACCCGTACTCCCACGTGACGTAACTTTATCAACTGAAATACAGTAAAACATTGGTTTGCAAGCATAATTCATTCTGGAAGCATGCTTATAATCCAAAGCACTTGTATATCAAAGCAAATTTCCCCATAAGAAATAGTGGAAATTCAGCTGATTCATTCCACAACCCCAAAGTATTCATATAAAAAGGATTACAATACTGTAATATAATACAAAATAAAGAAAATACAAAATATAAAGAAAAACAAATTAACCTGCACTTACCTTTCAAAACCTTCGTGGGTGGTGTGAGGGAGACGAGAGAGGAGGGTCAGTGTGTAGGACGATTTTCACTGTCACTAACAAATGTTGACTACAGAACAGTATTAACAAACTCTGTCATACACTGTATTTAATATAACTGGCGCTAAGGCAGCAGAGGAAAAGGTCTTTATCTGCAGGCAGCCTGACCTACAAGGAAGCAAAGCATTCCTAAGCTCACTCTTGTCTGAATAAGCAAAGGACTGTCCATGGGTGCTTTGAGGTGATAAAAAATACACTAGTGCCAGTTGTAGGCACCTTCCAAAGTTCTGAAAAATCATGGTTTCTGCTAAACACAGTGGCCTGAGACCAAGCATGAGAGACGGTCACCCACAATCCCGCAGAGATAGAGATAGAGAGAGAGAGAGAGAGAGAGAGATATCATGTGACATTCAGAATCATGTACTATGCATATTGCCAAGACATCACGTGTTTATCAAGTTAAAATTTATTGGAAATGTTTGTTAGTCTTGCGGAACACTCGCAGAACAAGTTACTCACAGTCCAAAGTTTTACTGTACAGTGTTATGTCCAACTTACTTTGTCTTTATTTTTATAGATTCCACTAATATCTGAAGTGGCTTAGGATGGAACTCCCCTGCCCCATTCCCCTTATGAGATTGTTTCACATATTTATTATAGCGTTAGATTGTTTTGTCACATTGCGCAACCCATCTGAGGATACACTGACCTCCACTGTAAGGAAGTACTAGTGTTTGTTTATCTGTTCATCTACTGAAACACATTGTGGCTGCTTCCACTTTTAGGTGATAATGAATTATCGTTAATATTCATTATTATAATGAATTAAGTTATTAGAAGCATTTATAATATTGGTGTGGACATAAGTTTTCAAATCAGTCGGTTAAATTCCTAGAAACATGATTGCTGGCTTGTATGGTAGGACTTGGTCTAGTTTTGTAGGAAATTGCTGTATGGGCTTCCAATGTGGCCATGCATTTTGTATTCCCACCAGAAATAAATGAGAACTCCCATTAGTGTGCACATTTAATGACAGGGAGCTTTGACGGGTGGTTTTATTTTCTGTTTTGTTTTGTCTTTGTTTTTGGCCATTCTAATACGTGTCAGTAGAATCTAATTGCTGTTTTAGGGGTCCCTCAGTGGCTCAGTTGGTTAAGCAGCTGACATTGGTTCAGGTCATGATCTCACTGTTTTTGAGTTTGAGCCCTGAGCCAAACTATGGAAAGAGCCCAAGTGTCCATCTACTGATAAATGGATAAAGAAGATGTAGTATTTATATACAATGGAATATTACTGAGATATAAAAAAAAGAATGGAATTTTGCCATTTTGCAATGACGTGGATGGAGCTAGAGAATATAATGCTAAGCAAAATAAGTTAGTAAGAGAAAGACAAATACCATATGAGGAATTTAAGAAACAAAACAGATAAACAGAGAGGGAGGAAAAAAAAGAGAGAGGGAAGCAAAACATAAGAGACTCAACGATAGAGAACAAACTGAGGGTTGATGAAAGGAGTGGGTGGGGGATGGGCTTAGATGGGGGATGGGTATTAAGGAGAGCACTTCTTGGGATGAGCATTGAGGGTTGAATATAAGTGATGAATCACTGAAGTCTACTCCTGAAACCAATTATGGTAAGATTTTAAATCAGATCGTCTGAGCTCTTCTCCAACTCTGTTTTCTGTTTTGTGCTGGTATTCTATCTAGGTAGTTTCCCTTTTCATGTAAACTTTTGCTGGTGACTACCAAAGGGCTTGTATGGATTTTGATTGGAATTGTGTTGAATCTACACCTAAAGTTGAGAGCAATGAGTGTTTTAATGCTACCAAGTCTTCTACTCTATGACCATAGACTATCACCCCATTTCTTGGGATCTTTGATTTCTTTCATGAGAGTTTTTGTTTTCTACATATAAAGCTTGTACGTATTTTATAATAGTTATGCCTAAGTCTTTTATTTTTTGGTGCTATTGAGGAAGATATGTATTTTTAAATTTTAAATTCCAATTGCTTTTCATGAGTATATAGGAAAGCAACTCAGGTTTTTTATATTAACGCTGTATCTTGCAACCTTGCTGTCTGTATTCACTTATCTGTTCTGGAAATTTTTTGTGTCAACTCTTTCAGATTTTCTGCATATAAAATCATGTAATCTGAAAATAAAGGCAGTTTTACATCTCCCTTTGCAACCTGTATCTCTTTTATTTCATTTTACTATTTTATTCATTTTATATTTTTAATTTTTATAAGTTTATTTCTTTTGAGAGAGTGAGTGAGCGAGCACCAGTGGGGGAGGGGCAGAGAGGGAGAGAGAGACAGAATTCCAAGCAGGCTCCTTGCCGTCAGTGCACAGCCTGATGTGGGGCTTGAACTCATGAACTGTGAGATCATGACCCGAGCCGAGATCAAGAGTTGGATGCTAAATTGACTGAGCCCCCCAGGTGTCCCTCATTTTCTTATTTTATTCCGTTATCTAGGACGTCCAGTGTGATGTTGAACTGGGATAACGAGAGAAGACATCCTGGACTTATTCCCAATCTGATGGGGAAAGTATCTGGTTTCTCATTAATTATAATGTTGGCGATAGGTTGTGTGCAGACATTCTTTATAAAATTAGGAAAACTCCATCCTATTCCAACTTTGCTGAGAGTTTTTTTTTCTTATAAGTTGATGTTGGATTTTATCGAAGATAAGATCTTAGATTTTTTTCTTTAGTCTGCTGATATGATGTATTAAGCTGATTGATTTAAAAAGCTTGGATGGACCAGAGGCTTGGACACATTGAACACCCACCAGTAGGTTGTATCATTTTTTTGGTTTACATTGTTTGGATTTGATTTGCTAATATTTATTGAGGAATTTTTTTTCTGTCTACATTCATGAGAGATATTACTCTGTTGTTCCCTTTTCTTTGATGTCTTTACGTGGTTTCATCATTAGGGTAATGCTGGCCTCATAGACAGAGTTAAGAAGGGTTCCATCTGCTTCTATTTTCCAGAAGAAATTGTAGAGAAGTAGTATCATTTATTCCTTAAATATTTAGTAGAATTTGTTTATGAAACCATTCGGGTATTTTTTTTCTTTTTTCATGATTATTAACGCAATTTCTTCAATGATACAATTTTATTCAAGTTCTATTCAGATTATCTATTTCTCTTTTTGAGTTTTGATATTTTGTCTTTCAAGTTATTTAATTTAAGTTATTAACTTGGTGAGCAAAGGACTGTTCATAGTGTGCTTTAATAATCCTTGTAACATACTTGGGATCAGTAGTAATGACATCTTTTTCATTCATGATATTAGTAATTTATGTCTCTATATTTATTTCTTTTTTAGCTTGTCTAGAATTTATCAATTTTATTGGTCTTTTTATTTATTTATTTAAATTTTATTTATTTATTTTGAGAGTGAGAGAGAGCACGAGATGGGGGAGGGGCAGTGAGGGGGAGAGAGAGAATCCCAAGTAGGCTTCAGGATGTAATCACAGAGCCTGACCTGAGGCTTGAACCCATGGATCATGAAATCATGATCTGAGCTGAAACTAAGAGTTGGACGCTTAACCAAGCTGCCTAGCTGTCCCTTACTGGTCTTTTTAAAGAACTAAGCTTTGCTTTCATTGGTCCTTTTCTATTGTTTTCCTAATTCCACTTTTTATTAATTTGTGCTCTAATTTTTATTATTTATTTGTTCTACTTACTTTAGGCTTATAATGATCTTCCTTGTCTAGTTAAAAGCTTATGTTGTTGATGTTATCTCTTTTTAAAAATTTTCTAATATATGTTTTTGATGCTACAAATGTCTTTCTGAGCACTGATTTTGCTACATCCCACAAATCTCGGTAAGCTCTATTACATTTTCATTTAGTTCAAACTATTTTAGGATTTCTTTTGGAACTTCATCTTTGACTCATGTGTAATTAAGAAGGGTGTTGTTAAGGTCCTGAAATAAACATATTAGACAATTTTCCAGCTATCTTTCTGTTATTACTTTCTAGTTTAACACCCTTGGTGTCTGAGAACTTACTTTGTATCTCTAATTTTTAATTTTTTTAATTTCTAATTTTTCTAACTTTTCAAATTTCTAATTTTTAAATTTGGTAAGCTATGTTTTATGGTGCAAACTGTGATCTAACTGGGCTGATGTTCAAGGTGAGTGTAAGGAGAATGTGAATTCTGCTGCTGGTGGTGGAGTAGCTTATAAAAGTCTATAGGTTAAGATGATGAATAGTTCTGCTCAGGACCACTATCTCCCTCTGCCAACTTGATTTTACAACTGCCAGTAGAAGGTTGTTGAAGCCTCCAGTTATGATATATCTTTGTCAGTTTCTCCCATCTGTATCATCAGTTTCACACTCTGACGTCAGGAACAAATCCATTTAGGATTACGTCTTTGGGAAGGAGAGCTTTCTGGGTACTGAAAGGCCTTTGCAGATGTAATTAGGTGATTTATTTTAAAACAGGAAGATTATCCTGGATTACCCCTTGACCCAATCTAATACACGAGCCCTACAAAAAAGCAGAGAGGTTTCTCTGGCTGGGGCTAGAAGAGACATGTGTAGAAGGGGCAGTTGGAGAGACTCTAGACATGAGAAGCACCCGTGTACTGTTGCTAGTGCTGATATAGAGCATGCTGTGAGCAGGAATGTGGCTGCTGAAAACCAAGAACAATGCTAGACCCACAGCTAATGAGGGGTATGGCCCTACATGCAGCCAGAAGTGAATTCCGCCAACAACCTGAATGACTTTGGACATGAATTCTGCCCCAGAACTCCCAGAAAAGGGCGGCCTGTTCAACACCATAATCTGGGAGTCTTGAGGCCCAAAGCAGAGAGAACAGATGAGTCACACTGTGCCCAGGCTTCTGGCCTACGCAGCTATGAGGCAATCGATTTGTGCCATTTTAAGCTACTGAGTTTGCAGTAACTTGTCACAGCAGCATGAGGGATCAAATGCCCTGTGCCTGTGGAGGGCGAGGGTAGGGGCTCTGGAGACAAGGAGGAGGAAGAGCCATTGCAGAACCCAGAGAGTGGGCGGTAGGGGCCCAGGTGTCTTAGCCGGCTTGGGGGCCATGACGGATAACCACAGTCTGGCAGCTTAAAGGACAGTCTGCAGACCGGAAGTCTGAGGTCAGGGGTCAGCATGGCCGGCTTCTGGTGAGGGCCTCCTCCTGGCCTTCGGACGGCCATTCGTCCTGCTGCCTTCTCACCCGGCCTCACCATGACCTCATCTGACCCCACTCTCGTCTGGGGGACCCCACACCTGTTCAGGTATCACAGGGTATATGCATGTCTTCTCTGACCTTGTGGTGGGGACTCAAGAAAGCACACGGCACAGAGCCAGCACAGGCTGGGTGTTCCACACTTTCTACTGTGATTATGCAATTGTCTGCACAGGGAAACAGACCACCACGAACACCAGCCTCCCTTCTCCCCGTCCTGTTCCAGACTCTCCCTACGCACCCTGATCTCCGTTCCCAGGAGTGAACCCTGTTTGGTCCATCAGGGTCCGAATCTTGCCGGACTTCTCAGAGACCCAGTGAATGGGAGTTGCCCAGATATCTCGGGATTAGAGTCCTGGTCAGCCAGGTGTGGTCTCCTGTTCTCCTGTCAGCCCCCAGCCACACCTCTGTGGTGCCAGCCACGCTGTTCCCTCCTTCCCGTGGACCCAATCCATTTGTCACAAGCTAGGCTATCCATAGCACATAGCAGTGCCAGAGGAGGGCACTGCTTCCTCCTCCGCTCACCTCCTCTGTTCTCCTAGTGCTGTTCACGTGACTATCACAGCACCAATGATGCCGAGTTAGAGCTGTTTCATGAAGCACAGAAAACCCCCTTCACTGGGCAAACTTTCAAAGCAGAGGAGACCTTATATCACCAGTGGCTTGCAGGTTCTCGGCAAATAGTCACATCGTGTTATGTTTTTTGGAAGAACAGTGGGTGGAACAGACGATCTGCGGCCCTTCTTGGCCTGATGCTCCCTTGCTACCTTGACTGTTAGCTTTGGATCCAATCCATGATATCTCAGAATCCACGCCTTCCAATAAAACTCTGAGTGTCTGCGGTGTGCTGAGCACGAGAGCTGCCACGGCGCACAAGATGACACCGAGTCCCTCCTGGTAGCGAGCAGCACCCTCCAAAAGGATGCAAAATCATCGCCATCTGTGGCAAGCACTACGGAGGAACGCCTTGAAGGTCCGCAGCAAAGGAGACGGGCAGAGCCTAAACTGGCATCGTCCGGGGGGTCTTCTCCGAGTCCTGCGTGCAAAGAGCGTGTGCAAGCATGTGTGAAGCCAGGAGGAAGGAAAGAGGCCAGCGTGTGCAAGGCACTGGAAGACTCGAAGTTGCCAGGAACAAGAGGGGAGGGTGGCAGGGGCGAGTCCAGGAGGCTCGTGGGCACGTGGGCTGATGGGACCGTAGAAATGCCCGGTTTGCAAGGACACCAGCCTCATTGCAGACTGTGTAAGCCTGTGGCCTCTCCTAGCCCCTGCCTACGGGCGGCTGCTTCCACGGGACACCACCTGCATCGACATGGCTGAGCAGTTTGCGAATGTGTGTGGGGGGGACACAGCTTCAGAAAGTGCTCTGGACCCAGAGGTGACTACCTGGGGGGGGGGCAGCAGGCAGCCTGTTGCAATAGAATAGAAGCAGCCGGCTTTCCTGCCACTTCTCACGCTGCCAGGGGCCCTGGCTGGAGAGCCTCTGACGGGAGTTTAAGATGGGAATCGCTCAGCTGGGGGAAGAGGGGAGGATGCTGGCCTGTGGCCTGCCCCCCACTCGGACAGGGCACCGGGCTGGCCGCCGCGGAGCCTCAGTCACACATGAGTTCCAGACTCTGCGGCTGCGTGGCGAGCATCCTCCGGGGTCCCTCACCCGCTCCGGCCTCCTCTCTTCAGTGAGTGCAGATGGATGAGAGCAGGCAGATGGATGGGTGCACGTGAAATAATCCAGGCCAGGACCTCAGGCTGTGTCTAGCATTTCCGACGTGAGCCAGTTTGTGGAGACCAAAACTGGAACGAAAATGAAGAGGTTGTAAACATTGATTCTGAAAACAAAAGTCCAAAGAGCGTTGTCTCACTATCTTTCGTGTCTGGGTAGGTGTTTTATATCCATGTTTGGACTTGCCAGGGAGTCCTCTGGGCTTTGAGCATTGGATTGGTTCTGGCGTTAGATTGGGCTGCTCTCTGTAGGGACGCTGGTCAGCTCCTAGGCTGGGTTGCATGCCCAGGAGGAGCCCACGAATACCTTCCCGAAATTTCCTGCATTATGTTTGAGCTAGGGATCACGCGTGGTCACCTGCCTGAGAAGGAGAGGCCGCTTGCCCTCTACCACGGTCTTCCTCAGCACATCAGTGTTCTGAGCAGGACAGGCCAGGAACATGCCGGGAAATTCTCTTCGAAGTCAAGATTGCCCTGTCTTACTCCAGCTCCACTGAACCAGGAAGTTCTGTGGGTCGGCCCGTTGGGGGAAGGGCTCACAGACTTGGCATCAACATCTGACTTCATCCTCCCGCCCTTCGTGGACACGGGGGTAGCTTGCAAAGCACCCATGATTGCAAAAGAAGATTAAATCAGAAGTTTGTAAACAGCTCCCCTGCACTGGAGAAGGGTGTCTGCACCTGACGCCAAAATGCTTCTTCTTCTTCGCACTTGAAACCAACGTCCCAGCCAAGTGCCAGCTGGCTTCTCAGGGAGGAGTGCTGGATGGGTCACACAGCCCCGCTCTGCTCCTGACTGCCTGGAGGAGGAGGCAGGGAGGAGGAGTTCCTTGAGGACCGGAGACCCAGGAGAGGGGACAGCAAAGCTAAAGGAGATGAGTCCGGCTTCACTACAGGGACCTGTGTCCCTAACTCGAGCCAGCTAATTTCTCCTCCTTGGGACAGAGTGAGTGAGTGGGAGCAGGGGACAGGAAGCCACACCTGTCTTCGGGTGCCGGGCCAGGCAGAGGAAGACTCCCCACTGGAGAAGATGGGGAGGGGTGACATTGTCTCTCTGCTGATGCCAGCACCCTATATTCCCTTTCCAGGCCTCATTCTCCAGCTCAGACCTCATGATGCAGAAGTTAAGCAAGTCTTTGCAAAGAACTTCGTGTCAACCACGCTGCCTTCTGGCTTCCCTGCGCACTGTCCCCCGGGGGACAGTGCGCGTTGCTGGAGAAATGCGCATGGCTGGGCCCTCTGGGCCAGTGGGCTTTCTGGTATAGTCTGTTCCCTGTGCAACAAAACTGATTCTGAACTTTGTGAGTATGTATCCTCCATCGATGGCCTCTCCACTGACCTAACCATTGCCCCTAGTATTTACTAGCCCCCCATCCAGTGACTTCGAGGAGAACACAGCGGCACCCACCCTGTTCGTCCCTGGAGTGGCCTGCTGGGAGGCCGGTGACTGTGCGTGTTCTCACTGCCTCCCTGCTCACATCGGGTCCTCTGGCATCATGGCCTCCAATGTCCAGGTTTTCCTTGTCTGTCTCCTTCTTCAAACATCCCCAGAGAAACACACTCATATCTACATCGTAACCAACTGACTGACAACCAAACACCTCCAACTTCCCTTGGTCTTGGTGGTTTTGCAGATATGATCTGAAACTTCTCTTATTTTTTTGTGATTGTGTTTCTAGAAGTACAGGCTGACATTTAGCCTCTTCCTGCTCCCCCTCTTGGATTCGCACCCCAGCCGAGGTCACGGTGAGGGGTCAGGAAGCCAACCAGCCGGCATTGCTCCCATCTTTGCTGGTAGCATCTGACCTTGAACCCCCTCAGCCTTCATCTGTTCTGCTTGAACACGCGTGCTTCTTTCTGGGCTCTGCTGCTTCTCTGCTCCGTGCCTGACTCTGCTCTCAAGACTCAGGCTTGCTCTGGATGCTCTGACCCAGGTTTGACTACCACCCTTAGCTTTTCTTCTTAGCTCTTGCCGCTTTCAGAACCTAGCGATGTCTTTTTTAAGAAGCTGGGAGCCATGCCTTTGAAACGTGATGATGAAGGAAGATAGCACCCCTGTCTCCTGGTCTTTGTCGGAGGGCCTTACTTGGTTGGGTGACAATTAGAAAACACAGGTGGCCTAATCACAGACTGGAACATTTGCAGATGCAGGAATGATCAATGTGCGGGACGCACCTCCTTGACCGTCCTCTTCCCCTACCCCCTCCAGTGCTTTTCCGTCAGCTCCCTTGAGAGTCGAATCCTTGCCGCTCTGCTTCAGCAGAGCTGAGTTCAGACTGAGTTCTGGTCTCCCCCCCTATTGCAAAAGCCTTGAATCAAGTGTTTGCCTGTTTAGCCTTGTCTGGTGCAATTTTTGCTCTGATAGACTAGCTGGGTTGCATTGTCCTTGCCCAGATCCGTCAGGTCAATGCCGTTGCTTCAGTTACAGGGACACGTATGACTAACAGAAAATGGTGGGGTCCGTGCAAAATCAACGATTAAATAAACAGGCTGCACAGAGAAACCGGTCATACGTAGCCCGACTCCACAACTATGTCATTCAGGAGGATTTCTTCTTTTTTCAGCTGACGTAAGAGGACTCGGGGTGCACTCAGTGCTGGGTCCAGATGCCCAGGTTTACAGGGCACTTCGGTTCTTACAGACTGTCTTTCTCTCTCGCGTCCAAGTCAGAGCCATCTCTGGTTTGCTCCTCAAGAAGAATCTGCTTTATTTCCTGTGGGAACTTGTGTTCCTTCAGGTCACTTCTTGTGCCCACGGCCATCATTCCTGGATCCCTGGAGAAGGGGGGGGGGGCCCTGTTTGCTTGTGGGCATCTCTGCACCCCTGTTCTATCTACCAACGGCCTCTTTATTTTGTATTCTCCCCAAAGAGCTATTCCAGGGTTTTCCATGGGCACCTCCTTCCAACTGAGTCCCAAAGAATCTTCTCTCCATAATGTATTTTTCACACAACTAGATTAGATCTGCATTTCAGGATCTGCCATGGAGAAAATTCTGCCCTTAAATGCCCTGCACTTTGAGCAAACATAATTTTCACCCTTGGGTATCGGAGCTAGCTGCATTAACTCTATTAATTCTGTCACTGATTTATGTAAAATCGCATATGGCAAAGTTGCCATGACACCTCATGGTAGGGTAGCCAGTAGGAATTTTAAAAAGTGCTCTGAAACTTTTAAAGTATTTTTCTGCATCTGGGTTTTCACTTTGAATCATCTGGCTGTACTTTATCAGATTAGGTAATGCCGAAGAAGAAAACCATCCCCACCTCTGAAAGCATACCTCAAGGGCTTTGTTTGTGGTGAAGGAAGCATTTGTTAAATCAAATACATTTGTGATTTTTGACCAGAAACTGCATTAAAGTTTGGTAATTAGAGGAATCAGCGTGCAAAAATTGTGCATCATGCAATCCAATCTCCCTTGTGAATCCAAAAAATTGGAACCCCATCAAGCGACTTGATTAATCAAATAAAATGGATCCATCAGGGCTATTAGTGGATCAGTGATTTACTCTTAAAGTAGCAATATATTGCAGCTGGCTTTTGGAGCCATTTGAAAAACTGAAAGCAAATGCCTACATCTGAATGGGCAATGCCTTTCTCCAGGAACAGCGCCGGCCCCTCCCAGGATAACACACACGTTCACAGTACTGTGTGAGTCAGGGACATCTGCGCTCTCTCCTTTCCTGCTAGAAGAATAAAAGTCCGTTAGATTTGAAGAGGAAAATACACTTGGAAGACACTTTCAATTCTGGTTTCTGCTTCCTTTTGGTTTTGCACCTGCGAGTTGTCTTTCAGGATTTAGACTGACCCTGTTTTTATGCCCATTTTGTGCCTTCTGTTCCTCAAGCCTCGATCAAGGGAGACAACATTAACAATGTAATGATCTTTTATTAAGTTTTTTTAAAATTTAAGTATAGTTGGCACATTCGTTTCAGGTGTACAACATAGTGATTCAGCATTTCTGTAAGTTATGCTGTGCTCACCTCAAGTGGAGCTGACACCTGTCCCCATACACCGCTATTACATTACCATTGGCCAAATGGCCTGTGCTGTGCCTTCCATCCCTCTGACTTATTCCTTCCATAACTGGAAGCCTGTACCTCACTCTCCCCTTCACCCACTTTGCCCATCCCCCCATTCCCTGCCCCTCTGGCAACCATCAGTGTGTTTTCCATATCTATAGGTCTGTTTCTGCTTTTTAACAGCAATATGATTTTTCAATTAAAATGATATGAATTTGAGTAGTGGTTATGCATCTTCTGTACATGTCTTTCCAAAGTAGAACACGATGGTTCTTGATTTCTGCAGCCGTATATTGGGGCATATTCCTACTGGGGCACATAGACAGCATGGAAGATTCAAAATGTGTCCCTGGAGCGTGGGCAGGGGGAGAGATTGAATTCTCTGTTAGGAGCGTTGACATGCGGCTGAACTAAACGTCTCCGTTACTGCACCGGGGTCTGGTCTCCGGGGAATGGCAACCCTCATAGCTGTTGCATAAGCAGAACGGTCCTGTCTCCTGCTCTCCTCCTCTCCTTCCCTCGGCCTCCCGTGGGGAGAACTCAGATCGAACCACACTAAGCAAACGGTTTGGAAGACTTCCTTGTGCTCATGTTTCCACGGGTCTTTGGCGTCTGCAGAGCGGAAAGGATGCTGTGAGTTCACAACATATAGATGATGTCTGTGACATAGCCCAGGACCGGAAAAACCACTCACCGGATACGTTTTCAATTATTGTGTTGCAATCAGATGGCAAAGCATGAGCATTAGGAATATATTTGTTTTGTAATTCCATTAGTGGCAATGAGATACATGAACAAAAAAAATAAAAATAAAAACCAAACCCTTGATTTATATCCATTAAAAATGCATTACAGGGGCGCCTGGGTGGCTTAGTAGGTTAAACCTCAGACTCTTGATCTCATCTCAGGTCTTGATCTCAGGGTTGTGAGTTCAAGCCCCACATTGAGCTCCGTGCTGGGCATGAAGCCTACCTGAGGAAAATGCATTACAAAACCCCATTAAGTAAATAATAAAAGTGGTAGGTATGTTTGCATTTTTGCTGCCAAGTAGAATACAACACAAGAGAAGGGTTTTCCAGAAATACCCATGGCCGCTGCATCACAGCGTGAACGTTCTTTCCTTGTTTTGGACATTTAGAATATGAAAATTCATTTTGATAACATAGTATAGAAAATCATTTAACTAGTGGTTCTTTGAGTTAGTACCGGCACAAGTATTGCCAAACGTATCAATGTGCCGGTTATTATTTTTGCTTGGCTTTGCACCTGCTGAATTATCTGACTTCCAAATTGCCACATCTTTCTGCCTAATGAAGCCCAGGGGTTATCCTATGGGGTTTTAGGATGCTCTTCCTCTAACAGAAATAAAATTCTGTGTCTACATTTTTCTTTTTAAAATCCAAATGCTTACCTTTGCTTGCTTACCAATATACTTACTTTTATAACTCAACCAAAGGAAACTTGGCTTTTCCCACCCGTTTCTCTTTACCAGTTCTCTTTACCAGTAATTTACCAGTTAAATGCCTCTTCACAGGTGAATCGTGACACGTAGGTGAGGGCCCCACACTTCCACCACTGATCCTGAAGCCCAGATCAGGACGAGTTCACCTATACCCTCAGACCACAGTCAATGCCCCAGCCCATGGCCAGAGGAAGCACGGGGAAAGCTGACCACCTGACCATCTGGTTCCCTGAAGATGCACAAGGGACGTCACCGTGTCGATGGCTTCTGGAAATTGTGAACTTGAAAAACAGAGGAGGGAGATCGTTACCTAATGTACCGATTTCCACACCCTTTTGACTAAAGAACACCTGGGAAAATGTTTTCTCTTTTTAACATCATAAATGTTAACCTCAAGTACAACCATGTGACTTTGACACCATTTTAGAAAATGACGCCATCTTGCACCCGTCTTCAGAATTTAGTGAAAACAATAGTGGGAGTGAGGTAGTCTAACACTATCCGGAATTGTTGCGACCAGAGGATTGCAAAGGGAGGGGCTACTCTGTTCACTGAACAGTAAGCCTGCGAAGCCCGGAGGGGTCTTTAAAGGCCCTCACACACAGAATCAGAGCTTAGATGGATGTTCCATCTAAATCTTCAAAAAAGATTTAGAAATAAATATAACCCTAGGGGTGCCTGGCTGGCTCAGTCAGTTGAGCATCAGACTCTTGATTTTGGCTCAGGTCATGTTCTCACTGTTCGTGGGATTGAGCCCCACATGAGGCCCTGTGCTGGCAGCATAGAGCCTCTTTGGGATTCTCTCTCTTCCTCTCTCTCTGTCCCTTCCATGCTCATGCTCTCTCTCTCTCTCTCTCTCTCTCTCAAAATAAATAAATAACATTTAAAAAAAGTTAAAAAGGAAATACACATAACCTTTGATTTCAGCAGCTGCGTTATTTAGAAGACTTTCAAGTTTAGTTAATGTTTTGGGTTTGGATGAGACCACCCAGAAATTTTGGAGCAATGTTTCATTCCTGAAACCTGTTTAGATTTTGCTCCACATGTAGTAAAACAGCCCCATGGATTCTGCAAATCAGCAGGAATTCTGGATCATTCTGTCACATCAGCTCTGGCTGTCAAAGGTCCTTCAGAAGTTCTTGGCCACTTCCTGACCTTTAGTTTTTTCATTTCTCTAAACGCTAGGAAGCTTGGACCAATTTTTCTAGTAAAAGTCAAGTCTGGCAGACTTTCTTGCTCAGATAGTCAATTCCTTTCACTTTTCCCACCCGTAAAACACGCCATTACCTGGCAGCCGGCAGTGATCCTGCCTCTGTCGAGAATGTCACCATGGAATAAGCCTTTCACACCTCCGGGGGTGTTGGGGGTGACATTTCTTCACACCTAAATGAATGAGAACAAAAAAAAAATTATAGCTACAAAGAGTGTGTCTTTCTGTTTTGTGGAGTTGGGAACGTGAGCGAGAGAAGAGGAAATTCTGCAGCACGTAGCTCTGGGCTGCTCAGAGCTCATAACAAGATCCCACGGACTGGGCAGCTGAAACAGCGGGGTTTACCTTCCTCAGATCTGGAGGCTGGACAGCCACGATCAGGGTGCCGTGGGGTTGAGGTGCAGAAGCCGCTTTACTGGCTGACAGAGGTCCCCCTTCTCTCTGTGTGCTCACAGGGCCTTTCCTTGGTGCGTGAGCCTGGAGAGGGAGCCAGCCCTTGGGGGGTAGGGGGGCCCATGCAGGACCTCTCCCAACCCTAATCACTTCGCAAAGGCCTCCTTTCCAAATACCGTCAACACTGGGGGTTAGGGCCTCAGTGTGTGAATTTGGGGGGGGGGTGTTGTGTTGGTCTTAGCCTGTTCATAATCATGGTCTTGGCTAGGGAGGCCAGAGCACCCACCCAGGCCTGTGTCGCTTTTAGTGAGTCCCCAGGCATTCTCCTACTAGAGCCAACGTGTCTGGACCGGACTTTGTGATTCTCATATGATCTCAGGATGCACTGTAGCAAAAAGCATCAGGGAACTTAGGGAACAAGATTTCTCACTCACCGGTCCTGCAGGGAACACTGCATGTCCAAGGTCACACAGCCAGGTCAGGGGTAGAAAGAGCATGGGCAGACCTGGGGGTCTGCTTTTTTGGGGTCGAGGGTGGGGTGCCTAGGATTTCATGGGCTCATTATTGTTAATCTAATTTGAAACAGAAGAGCAGGGATTATTAGGATGTGGGGAGGGGGAAGCAGCATCTCTCAAATCCTCTGCGACATTGATAGCAAGCGTTTTCTACACAGGGAACTTCCTGGTGTGGGCAGCCTCAGTCCTTACCTGGTTGTTTTACTGGCAGCTGTGTCATGCAGCTCCGAGTATGTTTAGTTGAGATGGATGTTCTTGAAATGGATGGCTTGGCCATCGAAAGGCTAAGCCTTTATAACCTAAGGCTAAGCCTTTATAACCTAAGTCATGCACTTAGGTTATACTCAAAGAGCTTAACGCCAGGCCCGTCCACAGGGGGGATACACACACTGGGTCCATGACACTGAGCTATGTAAAGATTGCGTCTTTCTGACCAGGAGGGCAATTTCCAAGGCCCAAACACCTTCCCATCTTCAGGCTCAGCGTCTGCAGTCATTGCACACCTGCCTTGGGTTTCAGGCCCTTCCAGATGCTAGTTAACTGTCAGCAGCCCAGCCCATCTGAGTTCCTTTTCACACAGAGAAAATTCTAAGTGTGCAATTGCAAAGAAGAATGTCACTTTCATCTTGATTTCGGCCAGAAGGCGCTAAGCAAGGAATAAGAAGCCCCGTAAAGACTATTTTTTTTATAGTTTATTGTCAAGTTGGTTTCCATGTAACACCCAGTGCTCTTCCCCACAAGTGCCCTCCTCCATGTCCATCACCCTCCTTCCCCTTTCCCCCTCCCCCTTCAGCCCTCAGTTTGTTTTCGGTATTCAAGAGTCTCTCGTGATTTGCCTCCCTCCCTCTCCCTAACTTTTTCCCCGCTTCCCCTCCCCATGGTCCTCTGTTAAGTTTCTCCTGTTAGACCTATGAGTGAAAACATATGGTGTCTGTCCTTCTCCGCCTGACTTATTTCGCTTAGCATGACATTTTTATTGAAATTGTCATTTGTTAGATTGATTGACTATTAATTTCAGTGAAGGAGTTCAAATATGTTATGGAAGTGGTAAAATCAACTAAATATTTTGTAAAAGCCTCAAACTTAACCTTCAACTGGGAGGAAATAGGAGTTATTGCACTGATGGGAGGGTCATTGCCCTGTCAGCCCCGGACACCACCCTCACTGAACACCCGGTCACAGGTGATGCTTTGGGCTTTGGCTACCGAGGCAAGGAGGTGCACCCACCCTAGATTTAGGCAGCAGCGGATCCAAGGGCCAAATATGAGGGAAAAATCACACCAATGTTCCCCAAACAGTGTCTTCTATATTCAAAGCTCCAGAAAAAATAGTTACCAGCTACCAGAGGCCTCCCTTCTGGGTAAGGACCCAATAATGTCCTTCCTAAATTCCTATATTAAGAACTTAACCTCCAACATAACCATATGTAGAGTCAGAGCCTTTGAAGAGGTAATTGCAGCTAAATGAGGTCATCAGGGCAGGTCCTAATCCAATAGGACCGATGACTTTCAAAGGGGGAATAAACACGAGGCATGCATGTGCAGAGAGGAAAGACCACGTATGGACATGAGAAGAAAGCAGCTGTCTGTATGCCCAGAAGGAGGCCTCGGGAGAGACCAAGCCTGCCCACACCTTGATCTTGGACTCCCAGCCTCCAGAACCATGAGAAATCAATGTCTATTGTCTCAGCCACCCAGGCTGTGGTATTTTGCTATGGTGGCCAGGGAAGATGATTGTATCCTTTCTCTGTGGAACACTTTTGGTAATACATGAGTTGTGATATCTTGATCTCCTCTACTTACATGTGCTGCCGTGTTATCCATACTTACTGACGACACACCAGAAGGTACAGCCATCAGTCTAGTGAAATACCTGCTCTCTTACTTGGCCAACCACATGCTGATACGGGGCTGTCAGTTTGCCAAGATGTGTCACCACCCTGCCCCCACCACACAAGGGCATCCATCAACCATGTCCATAGCTTGCCTGCCAAGGACTGTACGACAGAGAAAAATACAACCCAGCATCTGCCTCCAAGGACCGTGCCCCGCCATCTAACAGTAGGTATGGATGGCCTGACTGGAGACGACCTATCTTCAGCAATAGGCTCGGGATCTTCGAATGTCTCTCCAGTCCTCTGCTTCTAGATACAACTGTTTGGACTCTAGAACCAGTTACTAGAGCAGCTTTCCTTCACCGGGCCTGCAGTTTGAGATTCTCCTCTGGCCTTGATGCTCCTGGGCCCTGTGACCCTTGCTGTGGCCTGGTGTGGGGCAGGAGTAGTGAAGACAGTGGTTCTGGTCATGCGCTGCAAATCCATTTGAAAAGCACTGCTTCTGTGAATGTCATCCCTTGGCTATGGCGCGCATGCAACTTACACGAATCCTTTTAAACCGCCTGGCGTGAGGCCACCACATTTCAGTTCTTGCTGAAGTGACTGTTTTTTCCGTCCACCTGCTACGTGGTGGACGTGCTGTCTCATGCAGAAGGCGCTGCCCTTGCACTGATGCTTGCATTTTCCTAATTTAGCTGCAACAGAATGCTTCCCATTTGTTATCTGGTAACCAACGCGTTCAGCTTCTTCCATAAAAATGTGCGCCATGCCGACACGAGATCATATGGCGCACTTTACACTCGTGGGGCCTCATCATGAGTACTGTGCTGCTCTCTGGACCCTCACAGACCGCGGGACCCCCACATCCTCAAAATCCCTACTTCAGCAGGCTCGCATGTGTTAGACGAGGCTTTCCAAGCCCCTTATTGTTCAAAGCATGGTAACAAAACATAATTTCACTCCGTGTCTTAATAAATTAAAACTTTCTGAAATGAGGGGCTCCTGGCTGCCTCAGCCAGTTGAGCATCCAACTTCGGCTCAGGTCATGATCTCACAGTTCCTGAGTTCTAGCCCCGCATTGGGCTCTGTGCTGACAGCTCAGAGCCTGGAGCCTGCTTCCGATTCTGTGTCTCCCTCTCTCTCTGCCCCTCCCCTGCTTGCGCTCTATCCACCTGTCTCTCAAAAATAAATAAACATTAAAAAACAAAAACCTTTTGAAATGTGTCATCCAAGGATCTAAATTTTTAACCAAATCCTAGTGTTCCATTCCTAAAAGGAGGACAATAAAAATCATTCATCGTATATGGTGGGATAATTGAATGAAGAGTGTAAGGAAGGGCTTTACAAAGCATGATTCATAAGGCCTTTCTCAGGGCTATTTTTATCTGTTGTGCATCTCATCAGTCTTTCTGGGCCAGAATTCCTGTTCTAGGAAGTGTCAAGGGAGCCGCCCACCTCACCACTCGGTCTGGGAGTGGATACATGGACCCACCCAAGTCAGTGGTCAGACCTTGCTCTTCCTCCCTTCCTTCTTCCTGGCCCAGTTCATTCATCAAGGTTTGATTCCTAAGTAAGGCAGCTCCAAGGGTCAAGCCCCTGAAATGTCTGGATTATGGGGTGGAGAGAGGAATGCCAGGGCAGTCTGTCTCTGCTTTGCGAGAGAGGCTGGTGACCATTCTGGGAAGCCTGGACCTGTATGATGGAAATGTCGTAGCCAGAGAACACCAAGATAGCCTTCTAATTTCAAGTCCTAGCCTGCCCTGGAGCCCAGTCACATCTTGGCCGTTCTCTGGGTGTGAGTGCATAACAGCCAGGGGTCCTGTGAACCAAAGTCCTCTTTTACGTCAATGGTTTGAGGTGGACATGTAACCCTGCCGCCCAGATCTAACTAGTACAATAACAGTTGGTATTAAATCGCACGGCCCACCCGGCCTGACAGAGACCAATTGCCAACTGCACTGTTCTTTCTGTTTTATAAGAACCAAGGATTTTTAGTTGAGTTATAGACTTCTGTGATATTATTACTCCTTCTTTTATATGCACACAACTTCAGCATGACATCACCATCAATTCTGGACTTAAACTCTCTCTGCGTGGTTGAATATATTGCAGTTCAGAGCCAACGGGGCTAATAATTCCAAGTATTGTTCAGGATCTTGATAATACAGTCACTACCTAATTGTTGAACTCAGTAGGGAACTTTCTAGGATTAAGGATTCTATGTCAAGGGAGCCCTGAGTTTGTTCAGCAAGGAAAACCATTCCCCCAATGGGGATTTTCTCTCCCATCCTTTGATCTGGCCTACCCTCCTAGGGTTCTTCAGAGTGTGTAGTGAGGAGGAACTAGAGAAGGCATATAAACCACACAGGCGTTGTGATAATAAGAAACCAATGGATAATGTGTTCCAGAAGAATCAAATAGCCAAGAGGTTTGAGTTATGGAAAAAAAAGGCAACATCGAAATTTATCATAATTCAGTATTGACTTTGTGACAAGTGGCTAAATTAAATCTTTGACTCATTCCTTGCAAATTAAAATGTTTTACGAAACAGCATCTCTTCATGCCAAATACATCAATCCTCCAACCCCACCGTGAGTGTCTGCCACAGCAGAAGAACGTGGTGTCACCGTGGATGGACCCCGGGTGCTGACTGCCCTGGCACATTCCTGACCATCCCATGAAACCGGAGCTCGTGATGCTCCAACACACTCGTCACGTCTTCCTGAAGTCGACGATGCACGGGAGAGTGTGTTTTAGAATCGAGCAGCGTCACTCCTCTCTGGAAGCTCATTGACATGAGTTTGCACTTGGGGTCTGGGAAACGCACCGCTTTGGCTCTTGGTCTTTCAGAAGTCAGAGCACAAACAGTAAAACAGGGAGGACCAGATCATTCTTTGGAAAAAAAAGTGGGTTTCAAATCAGAGTGGAAATAAATCATGTTGATAGTGAGAAAGGAAGGACTCCTAGTCTTTCCCAGGAGTCTTCCAAGGGAGGCATTGGTCAGGAGGCTGGGGACTCACAGCTTTACTGAGAGCGGGGTGCACCGAGCTTTCTGCTTTGGGGAGACAGAGAAGCAAGTAGGGTTTGGTGGTGATGAGGGTGCCGGCTGGGGTAACTCGCAGCAGGTCGGGGGGAGCAGGCAAGGGCCCTCAGTGTAACAGCACCATAGACCCAGTTCAGCGTCCGTAGGCACGTCTGCCATTGCAAGGAAGATTCCCTTCCCTTGCCCTCTACACAAACTCATCCTTGGAGAGGAAGAGACATGCTTCATTTTCATTGCAGAAGTGTCTTGTGGAGGGGAAGACCTCCCCCTGCCCCCCATTTCCCCTGCATCCTCTCTCCCAGCTCTGGTCATGGCCTTGGTCAGGAGACTCTGGGACCAGCATGCACACCTGGGCCTCACCTCCCACAGTAGGTACTCAGTATTCACCGGCTGAATGAACGTCATGTCAGCACCGCAAGCCTGATTAACCTGGTAGATTACACGCACCTTCGATGTCTGTGTGAGGCACCATCATTGCTCCCAAACAACTGAGAAGGAAATTGGCTCAGAGAATCTAATTTGGCTAAGGTCACAAACCTATTATTTTCCAAAGGGGACAGAAATCAGATATTGCTTTTTTATTTCCCCTCTAGTCCCATAGCCTGTGAGGTTGTAGATGCAGAGAATAAGAGTGTTTTGTGTTCAATTTTAATGGATGTGTTTGGATGCTCTCTGGAGAAATTAAGTCTGCCTATTTTTGTGTATTTATGTGGTTGATTCTGGTTTGCTCTTTTGTGGGGATTTGCTTCTCCCCTTGATATTTCCAAGTTGTCA
Organism: Cryptoprocta ferox; assembly: GCA_028646485.1. Classification (NCBI taxonomy): domain Eukaryota; kingdom Metazoa; phylum Chordata; class Mammalia; order Carnivora; family Eupleridae; genus Cryptoprocta; species Cryptoprocta ferox. The sequence goes on from CM053572.1 coordinate 141,225,766, forward strand.
AACTTCTCTGAGTTTCTGATTGGCTCCAAGGGGCTAACTGATACGGGTCTAGCTGCCCTGTTGATCCTCGGGAAGTGGCCTTAGAGGCTGCACTCCCCAGGTCCCCTAGAGAGCTGGGACAGGGCATGGAGGCCGGTGTGTCTCCAGCTGGGCATTGGAATACGAGCCTCTGCCCAAGGAGGAAGGAGATACAGAGCATCCATCTTTTCTTGATATCACATCCCTCCCTGCAGGCCCTTGCCTGCTCCCCTCGACCTGCTGTGAGTTACCCCAGCTGGCACCCTCATCAGGCAAGGGCCCTCGGTGTAACAGCACCATAGACCCGGTTCAGCATCTGTAGGCACATCTGCCTTTGGAAGGAAGATTCCCTTCCCTTGCCCTCCACACAAACTCATCCTTGGAGAGGAAGAGACATGCTTCATTTAGGGTCACCTGGGTGGCAGTCTGTTAAGCATCTGACTCTTGATTTTGGCTCAGCTCATGATCTCATGGGTCCTTGAGTTCAAGCCCCATATCAGTTTCTATGCGGGCAGCATGGAACCTGCTTGGGATTCTCTCTCTCTCTCTCTCTCTCTGCCCCTCCCCTGTCTCACTTTCTCTCTCTCATTCTCTTTCTCTCTCTCTCACTCTCTCAAAAAATAAACAAAATAAACTTCTAAAAAATGAGTAAGTACAGAGGCACCTGGGTGGCTCAGTCGGTTAAGCATCCGACTTAGGACAGGTCATGATCTCGCAGTTCATGAGTTCAAGCTCAGCCTCGGGGTCTGTCCCGACAGCCGGAGCCTGGAGCCTGCTTCAGATTCTGTGTCTCTCTCTCTCTCTGCCCCTCTCCTGCTCCTGCTTTGTCCCTCTCTCTCTCAAAAATAAACATTAACAAAATCTTTTAAATGAGTAAATACATTTAAAAGGTTAGCAGAATGTATGCCGTGATATCCATGAAATGCAAAGAGATCATGCAAACCAGGAAGGAAAACATCAATAGATGAATGGATAAAGATTTGGTGTGTACATATACACACACAGTGTATACACACACACACATAGGAATATTACTCAGCCATAAAAAAGAATGAGATCTTGCCATTTGTAACAACAATGGATGGACCTAGAGTGTATTATGCTAAGTGCAATAAGTCAGACAGAGAAAGACAAATACCGTATGATCTCAGTCATATGTGGAATCTAGAAACCAAAACAGATAACAAACAAAACAAAAAGGAAACGGACTCACAGATGCAGGAAACAAACCGTGGGTCAGCAGAGCAGGGTGGTGTTGGAAATGGGCGGAACAGGTGAAGAGGATTAGGAGGTACAAAATCCCGTTTATGAAATAGGTACGTGACGAGGATGTAGGGCACAGTGTAGGGGATACAGTCATTGCTACCGTGATGACATTTTACAGTGACAGGAGGTACCTGAACTTATCACGGGGATCATTGAATAATGCATAAAATGCCAAACCACTATGACGCACCCCTGAAATGAACGGGATACTGTGCATCAACTGTACTTCAAAAAGTCCGAGTGGATGGATTTCCTGGGGGATTCAGTAAGTTGAGCATCCGACCCTTGGTTTCTCTTCAGGTCATGATCTCACAGTTTGTGCGATCGAGCCCCGCATAGGCTCTGCGCTGAGTGTGGAGCCTGCTTGAGATTCTCTCTCTCCCTCTTTCTCTCACTCTCTCTCTCTCTCAATCTCTGTTTCTCCCACACTGGTGTTCTCTGTCAAAATAAATCAATAAACATTAAATAATAAAAATAGTTAAGAAAAAAATCCCAGTGGAAAGGCATGGGCAAGGTTGCAGCAGCAGGTGACAGAGAAATGAATGATGGATCCAGCACACGGACAAAAAGATGCTCCTTCCTTGATGTCCAGGAAGAGGCGGCCATGACGAGAAGCTGCCATTTCCCACGTGCTGAACGTTGAGAGTTCGAATGTTGAAAACACCCAGACATGGCAGGAAATGGTGAAACTTTCATACGAGGTTGGCGTGAATAGAAGTCATCACAGGTTTTCAGAGGATTGTTTGCTCTTAGGTATCAAGTTTAAAAAGCACACGTGCTTTTGCCGACTTTCCAACTCAAGGCCCCTTCCTCAGAGATTCTCACACAGAGGACCATCCTGTGTGAGGGGTGCGGCAGCAGGGTCTGTAGTTGGGGATAAAGGGAAGGAATCTAGTGCCCGTTAAAAGGAAAAAGCAGAGTAAATGGTGCCTGTTCTGTCTGGCCTCTGAGAAACTAAGATGTGGTAAAAGCCAAGGAACCTGGGACTTTGGAGAAGATTCCTGGAGAAGAGCAGGGACCACCGTCTTTCTCACTCTTTGTAAAACTATTTCTAGGATCTGTAGTGTGTATGCACCCCTGAAGCTTTGGAAGAAAAACTAAATATCAGGTGAAATGATTGGCCATGCTTTCTGTGGGGGATGCCACCTACAAGAAAACGTACTTACAGGCTGCACCCACTGTTAGTCTTGTTTCTCTAGTATTGATTCATCTCGAACCTTGACAGCTGGATTATAAACTAGCAACACCTCCTTCTTCTTTTGTTTCTCCTGCCCTATCACCTGGGCTACTGTCCAACATGGGGCGATAGTGACTGTCCTGACAGCTTTCTTTCTCATGGTACCCATTTTGGGGTGCACCTTCCACCATCTCAGCTTGTGAGCTCCATTCCCCGTCTCTTACGTCCAAGCTTCTGGAAGGACACAGGCTTCTGCTCCTCTCAGGAGGGCAGTTGTGTCTGGTCCCACGACTTCCCTCTCGAACTGTCCTCAGAGCCTGGAAGCCCAGCGCCTGCTTCTCAGAAACAGATGCCTGGAAGTTCTGCTGCCCAGGGCTGGGCCTCAGAGACCCTGGTGATGTGAGGCTGGCAGCCAGGCACGAGCCAGGGTTTCGGAACGCTGCCTCCTTGACATTCTGGGGCTTGGCGATGGCGGAAGAGTTTCCCCTCCCATGAGTAGCCAACCAACTCTTCCCGAGTCAGCTCTCGGAAGAGAGGGTAAGCGACAGGCCCAGGAGCTTGCCTTTCAAGGGCAAACCAATGAATCCAGAGCTCAGGAGAAGCCGGAGCACAGTCTTTTTTGAGCTTTCACACTCAGGTCACTCTCCACCTGCCCTGAGCACCCTGGGGCCAAGTACCAGCTGAAGAAGGACAGTTCCCATGTCCCAGAGCCAGCTGAAATGATTCCAACTCGCTAATCCCAAACCCGCTTGCCCTTCCTGCCTCATTTTTCCTGGAGCTCTGCCCTCCGGTTGTGGCCCCTCACCTAGCCCTCCCCGGGGTGTCTGCCATCATGACTGCTGTTTTGGATGCTGTGCCTCCCCCATGGGCTGCAGCTCCACACAATCCTGAAAATGCCCGACTGGTTGGTCTGAGGGAGCCCAGGGGTGCCTGATAATCCTGCTGAGGTCATGGGCCAGAGGCAGAGATGGGAAGGTGGGTCTGGCGCGGACCAGCAAGCATGGAGCATAGGCAGATGCTCCCAGATTTCTCTTGACCCTCAATGCTGTCAAAGCAGGTGACACCTTCAGAAGAAAATAAGGGAAAGGCAAGTGGCCTCATCCAGTAAACTCAGCTTACGCGACAGTTTTAACTTGACAGGTAAACAGAGGTTGAAGAATGGGCAAGGTTGACCTGCAGTGTGCAGAGAGGTCCCCTAGGTGGCAGCAGAGCACCGATCGGCCAGGTGGACAAAAGCCATCCTTCGGCCGAGAGGGCGGGTCATGGTCATGGCAGGAAGGTCAATGGAGCATCCCAGACCCTTCCAGCTGGGCAGCCACTTGGTCAGTGTCTCCCGAGGGGGTGGAACCCAAAGTTCTAGGGAAAGGGGGCAGCTCTTCCTGAGAAGGATCTCAGTCAAGGACAGCACATCGGGGAGCATTGGGGATGCACGTTGGGCCAGAAAAGGGGACTTCATGGAGTCCATCCAGGAATGTCAGGGGGTAATGATGGAGAAGGAGAGGTCAGCCATGGGAGCGGGGCATTCTGATGTGGGAGCGCGGGCTCGGTCAGAGATGTGTGACGCTGGCGTCAGATGCTAAGCAGACGGCCAGACTGGGCTTTGGTTAGAGGCCAGGAGAGGTCAGACCGCCACCAAATTGCTCTGCCCTTTGTGGGGAGCTTGAATCCGCTTTGGTCAAATGTCCACACGGGCCCTGGGAAGCCACTGCCCATGCCACTTGACTCAGGAGTAACAGTGGTTCCTGGAAAACCTCGGGTTTTACTCCAACCATGATCGTGCTTCAGAGACGCAGCTCCATCGTTCAAGGAGGCTCCACAGTTTGATCTGCCTGTTTCAGAAAAGGAAACATCACTAGTTCTGTTAAACACGTTAACCCTGATACTGTAATGCGTGCACCTGATATCATTGCTCTGAAGGTCATTACAAAGGCCAGACCAGCTTTTAAAGAGAGAGAGCATGTTGCTGCCATTGAGGGCAACACAGTTAGGCATTGGGGCATTTACGTCCTTAGTGCTACAGCTCGGAGAATAATGCTTATCATTCTGTGTTCGGCTCTGTAATCAGTTGCTCAGGGTCCGTCCTGCCTCAGTTCAGCTGTTGAGTTCCAGAATGCTCAGCACCTGGCATCCCACTGCACCCATACAATGGAGTCTATACGTGATTCTTTTTTTTTTTTTTTAACAGAGACAGAGGGTGAGCAGGGGAGGGGCAGAGAGAGAGGGAGACACAGAATCCGAAGCAGGCTCCAGGCTCTGAGCTGCCAGCACAGAGCCCGATGTGGGGCTCGAACCTACAAACCATGAGATCACGACCTGAGCCGAAGTTGGCTGCTTAACCAACTGAGCCACCCAAGTGCCCCTACACCTGATTCTTACATTGAGTTAAACCGACCATAGAAGTCAATTATGTTTACTTTTCCAATACCCACTGTGAAAATTCATCCAAGATCACACCACCGAGTTCTGCTCACCGTTCCCAGCTCTGTGTTCAGTCACAGAGAAAAGGGAGTTGGTGGGCAGGGAGGGAGTGAAATGGCCTCTAAGGGAGGTGGGCGAGGTAGTTCCCCGTGGAAGAGGGGCCACGTTGGGAAGCAGCGAGAACAGTAATCACAGAAAACATGCTTTCTGCCTCAGCTCTTCTGTTCAGGAGGGCTGGACACCTGTGCCCGTCACACCTCCACATGTCGGGTTCCACATTTACAGAAGGCGTATTCCGTGCAAGCTTCTGGGAAGTCCTGCCCCAGCTGGGACTGGGCTTCTCTCCGGGGATTTATGTCTCACAGTCTTCTTCCTTCCTCAGATCGCAGCCCCCACCCCACCCCCGGACCTGCAGTGATGGCAGGGAGACCCCACCGCTCAGGTGGGGGAACCACACATAGGATCCATGCCTGCAACCCTCACAGTTCTGCTCCTGGGCGAGCCCATGGGCTGCCAGTTTTGGAAGAGTGGAAACAAGGTTTGAGACTTACGTGTGTCAGACTCCCTAACTTACAAATTATTTCTGTGGGCCCCCTGTTAGCTTTCTATTGATTAAAATATGTTTTCTTTGGGGTGACTGGCTGGCTCCATTGGTTGAGCATCCGACTTCAGCTCAGGTCATGATCTCACGGTTCATGGGTTCAGGCCCCACGTAGGGTTCTGTGCTGACAGCTTGCTCAGAGCCTGGAGCTGCTTCGGATTCTGTGTCTCCTTCTCTCTCTGCCCCTCCCCCGTTCATGCTCTGTCTCTCTGTCTCTCAATAATAAATAAATGTAAAAAAAATTAAAATATGTTTTCTTTTTAAAAAACTTTTTTAACGTTTATTTATTTTTGAGAGAGAGACAGAGTGTAAGCAGGAGAGGGGCAGAGAGAGAAGGAGACACAGAATCCGAAGCAGGCTCCAGGCTCTGAGCTGTCAGCAAAGAGCCTGACACGGGTCTTGAACCCACGAACCGTGAGACTGTGACCTGAGTCGAAGTTGAACACTTAACCAACTGAGCCACATAGGCGCCCCAAGATGTTTTCCATTAAAAACCCATTAATTCTTCCGAGACAAAAAGTTTAGGCTGATATCGTCCATAAATACACATAATTTAGAAAATGCAGTAGAAACAATGACATGGGACTTAGAAAAACGGAGTAGGTTGCACTATAGCTCCTGTGGCCACGTGCTCAAGAATCTAGTGCACACGGTGATCATGTGGTACAAAGCTTTCTATACTCGGTGTAATCAGAGCACTGATTTAGAGGTACTCTGTGTACACCATGGGCTGCAGTACGAGTTCCAGCATGATGTGCCTAGACTTTCACCTCCCCGACACGTCTGGGGTGACAGAAAAGACACGAATGAATAATCCCGTCCTCGAGAAGCTTGTAGACAGGAATTGATGCTTGCGGTTCATAGACCTCCCTTGGATGAAATGCTTAGCTATCAAAGAATGTGTTTCTCCTGCTGCCATGAACCAAAGGGAGGCTTCACTTCATCATGTCGCACAGGAAGAAGGCCTGCCTTCTGCCCACAAAGGGACTAGTCTGCCCACGAAGCCTGTGCACTGTGCCAACACCCCGGACAAGCTAGTCTGCAGCAAATGCACTCAGTGCCCTGCTCAAAAGATGTGCGGCGACAGGAGAGACCCACAAAGAGTCGCCTCTCCACTCTCACTCTATCCGCCAGGCCTGTCAGCGTCATTGGCACATAGAAGCCATTTGCTCAGTACTTTTGAGTGTCTGAATAGATGCATTAGAGGCCAAAGATGACAGAGATTCTTGATGGCCGTGTGACAGGTAAGCAGACAAGCCTGGTGCCTCTTTCTCCCTGCTTCTGCTCATGCCGCTTGCTGACCGTGCATTTCAGAGACGCAATTGTGAGTCAGCTGTCCGGACATCTGGCCGGTTCTGTACACGGGGCATTTGCAAGTTTGGTGTGCAACACGTGGCGAGGGCCCATGTACAAATTCCAGGGTATTTTTAGCCCCAGCTGGTGGCATCACCCCGGCCCCCAGCTGCCGCCCCCCGGGCAACACCAGCTGCAGAGGGCTTTGGCACAGGAGGCCCCAGTCATTGGATTTAATTAGCTGCCCCCCATAGTAGGAAAGGCTTGCTTGGGCCCTCAGGAGAAGGGAAGGGCTGGCACGTGTGCTTTGGAGGAAGGGAGGTTGCCTCAAGCACGTCCGTCATCGACAAGTGCCTTTCCCTGCGCTAAGTGGTAATGACTGAGAAGTGGACTCCGCTCCTGTGACTTTCCTGCTACCCCCACCATCGCAAGGCCCCCGAATGAAGGCCTTGGGAGCTGCCAGATTTCTACTGATGTTACCTTAACAACTTGTCTTTATACAGAGGAAGGCTTTGTCTTACAGGGTCTGGGTGGCCTCATGGGGTCGAGCCAGCTTGTGCACAAAGTGAAAAATGCTAAGCAGTTTGGGCAATGTTTTATTTTTATAAAACTTACTTATTAATTTTGAGAAAGAGAGAGAGAGAGCACATTTGAGTAAGCAAGTGGGAGAGGGGCGGAGAAACAGGGAGAGAGAGAGAGAGAGAGCAGGGGAGAGGCAGAAAGAGAGAGGGAGAGAGAATCCCAAGCAGGCTCTGTACCATCTGCGCAAAGCCTGACCCAGAGCTTGGTCTCACAGATTGTGAGATCGTGATCTGAGCCGAAATCAAGAGTCAGATGCTCAAGCAACTAAGCCACCCCGGCGCCCCTTGTGCAATGTTTTAAATGGCAAAGAGCACCTCTTCTCCATGCTTTGATGCTACGGGATTATACTAATGACTAGGAGAGCCTCTCCAGAAGGTGACTAGACATCCTTGAATCTTTGAACTTAAAAAACATTCCCAAAGTGGGTTTTTGAGACATTCTCCTCTGTTTTCTTCTGAAATTCCATCCCATTTGTACACAGGAAGGTAGATGCTCACGGGCAGAGGATTAGCCACTAGTCTCTACTTTTGTGTATATAAAAATGTTCTGAAAGCAGTTGCTTTACTGATTGCCCTCTGGCCCATTTATGAACGAGCAACTGTAGTTTGAACAAAATAAGAGTGAAATGCCTGGGCAGATGGTTCGGATTGGGTTCTCAGGAGCCTTAAGTTCACAGAAAACTTGTGGTTAATAGAGAAAGAGGGCACGGTACACTTACAGAGGAGATGAGAAAAACCTTCTGCTACTTCTAAGGAGCTTTAACACATGCACCCTTGAGCCTGGTTACAATGGCTCAGAATCGGGATTTAGACTGTTCTGGAAGGTTGTATGTATTGAATTGCATGGGACAGGATTATATGGTACACATATGGGGCAATAGTGGAGGTTAGGCCCCATGACCTTCATTTGCTTCACTTACTCAGCGTATCTTAAATTTTTCCTAGATGGCAGGCAGGGGGGAGCACACCTTCATATGGGCAGATAGGTTCCTATTTGAGGATAAAGCTCAGGGCAGAGATTTGCAAAAGCCATGCAGGTGACCACAATACAGGTAAAGTCAAGAGGAAGAGCAGATCCTAACTTAGGTCCCATGGCCCAAGGTCAGTTGTGTTCAAACCGAAATTTGGAGAATGAACGGTATCCACCCAGGGAAAGAGGGAAAAGTCAGGTATGAGGGAGCTGACCGTGATGGGCCCTCTGGCTTCCAGGTGCTCCTCACATACTGAGCAATTATTCAAATATAAACGTGGCACTGATGATATTGTTGCTCTTGATTTTAGGAAACAAGATTTCTCTGGCACTGGAAGTAAAAGATAACAGAGGGAAAAGAAGAAAGATGTTTTTTGTACCTACTAGTAATAATAAATAATAAAGAAATAATAATAAACAATAAATAATACATTCTGTGTGAAGGTTTTCAAACTAAAACTAGTTTGTAATATATATATTTTAAAATACATATATATATATAATATATATTATTTTAGAGATAGAGAGCACAAGCAGAGATGGGCAGAGAGAGAGAGAAAGAGGGAGAGAGAATCCCAAGCAGGCTCCATGTTCAGCCCAGAGTCCTATGCAGGGCTGGGTCCCACACCCTTGGGATCATGACCTGAGCCGAAATCAGACATTCATCCGAGCCACCCAGGTGCCCCTAGACCTTATTTCTAAATAGCATGTATTTTAGTCCCATCGTGCTGCTAAGATAAAGTAAGAAAACTCTAAAGTTTCCTTGGCTTCTAAACAATTGAGGTTATTTTTTATTCACTTACATTTCAGACAAGGACGCCGGGTTGGCAGCAGCGTCTTTGCTGCGGTGAATCAGGGACCTGGGGTCCTGCCATCTCGAGGGTCCACAATCTTCAGATGTCAAGGGCTTCCAGGATCATCATGGACGGGGACTGCCTGAGACGCTGTGGGAGACGTACCCTCCCCATCATTCGGGAGAGCCCCTGGCACCCAGCCACAGTGACACGGCCACACGTCACCACCCAGTCCAGCAGTTGATATATCAGGTTGCCACCGTGCTTTTACACGCAGGTCCCCAACATAGAGGCTTCTTCAAAAAACACTAACACTATACAAAATCAGCAAAAACAAAGTGATACTGTACATACATTCATAACAATTAGAAGGTCTGTTCTCTGAATTTCATAAGCAAAGAAAAATGTCTACAAGCCAAATAATTGTTTTTAGCTTGGATTCTGTTTTGATCACCAGTCAGCCACCTGCCTGAAATGTGGGTTGTTGGCAAGTTCAGGCCGCTATTAGGGAACAAAAGGAGGTCCAAGTGTCTGTTATTTTGGGCACAGTATTAAAGCCTCACTTTTTTGGTGAAAAACAAAAAGGTGTGAGGAATAATTTTCCAATATCCCTAAGAAGGTTTGTTTGCCTGGGGAGATCCAGGTAGGCTGGTGCTTCTAATGACATGTCCTGCGGCAGTGGGTCCAGAAGAAGGCTCCCAGCCACGCTGGCTTGGCATGGCAAGGACTTCTCTGTACTGCTAGAAAGTCTTGAGGGTGGGGCCAAGGATGCACACTCTGGACTAGCATTGAGGTCACCAGTTCAGAAGAAGCCCCTGGATGCATAAGGGTTGCCTTGAAGTGAAAGGTATTATGAAAAACACCAAAGAGGTGAAGGGAAGAGAAATCTGTTTGGCGGTAGTGGAGTTCAATGGCGAAGGAGTCAGACTTGCCCGTGGCAGTTCTCAGCTTGCTGAGTTGCGGGGCCTTCTGGGAGACCCTCATCTTTTCCCTGGAGCCTCACAAATGCCCTCAAGCCATTTCTGGGGCAGTCCATGCTCTTGAGAGGACACCAAAGCTCCCTGGAGCACTCACCCCCATCCCAGAGCAGCAAAGCAGGGCACCCCATTGTCTCCTCATCTCCTACCTCGATTCCCCTTCCTGTCTGCCATACATCCAAACCAACACACAACACACACACACACACACACACACACACACACACGCACACGAACACGAACAGAGAGAGAGAGAGAGAGAGAGAGGTCACCATCACTGCGGGTCCTCCCGGCTTCCTCTTGCTTCCTGTACCATGCCCCTTCCTGCAGTAAGGATCCCTTCTCAGAAGTGACTTTCTAAATGGCACAAAGACATGCTTGATACAACTTTGAAACAAGAGGCCGCACATCAGAGCTCTGTCAGCCCTTCTTTGTTGACGCTGAAGGATAAAATTGTGCCTCCTTTGTGCGGAATGCCAAGGCTCCCTCTGCAGAGCCTGGCTCACCTTCCCCATGAGCCATCCACCAGGAGTTGAACTAAATTCCGTGTTTATTTTCCCATGTGTATTGTTTGCTCTTCCAGGCAGAATTCTAGGTGTTTCCCCATCTCTGTCTCATTTAATTTTCAGAACAAATGCATTAGATGCACATTATGGATCTGAAGATGGGAACATCTAGACGTGAACAGATTTTAGCCCAGGGCCAAATGTTAATTTGCCAGAGAGGAAGCCACGGAACCCAAGAGGCTCCTCAAAACTTCTCCATGAAAACATTTAGTTTTATTCTCCTTTTCTAACTGAAGTTTGTTTCCTTTTAAGAAACTACAACAAAAGAATTCCTAGATAAGTCCTTTGCAGAAACCTTGAATTAATTAATCTGATGGCAGTATCTTACATTTGTACAGCAGTTTTAAATTTTAGGAGCAGTGACACAAATCTTATTTCCGTCGACATTGTGAAAAGCCCTTCGAGGTCATTTACAAGCTGCCCTTTGAGTTGCACAATTGCAAATCTGGGGGCCCGAGCAACCTGGTTCAACGGAACAGCATCAATTTAGTCATTGTTTTTTGCTCGTCAGTATGACAATAACATTTAAAATATTTTTATTGAGGTGTGTCGTCCATGGATGGCAAGTGTGCAGGTTCGTGGCTTCCCTCTTGGGGCCACCAGCTGTGTCGGGGCAGGGACAGCACCACACACTGGGGTCACTCCATCCCCCAGCTCTGCACACCCCCCGCCTTCTCTCTTCCTGCCCTTCGGGCGTACACAGTGAATCTAAGCTAGCCCTTCACATCTGCTTCTCTCACTCAAGCCTGGATGTGTGAAGTCCGTGCAAGTTGTTACAAGGAGCAGTAGCTGCATCAGTTTAATTACTGTACGGCTCTCCAGCCTACGCATGCGCAACATTTAATCTAGCTTACCCTTGGCTGCCGTTCACACTCTTTGCGGTTTGCAGCTATCAAGAATACCACCGCTAGGGTATTTCTTGCACACGCTTTTATTGTGCATGCCTATGCATCGCTGGTGAGTGTCCCAGGGGCTGGGGCGTGTGTGTTCTACATCATCAGGTGAACTCTGGCAAGATTACCAGGGTCGTTGTCCTGGTTTATGTCCTTTCAGTGGTGAGGGGAGTTCCAGTTGCTCCACATCCAAGCCACCATACTCTAGTGGCCACGTTTGTGTTTGTGTGTGCAGACATACACACGTATGTATGTGTTTGTATAGTACACATTATATACTGGTGTAACAGGATACATACAGGTATTACATATAATTCGTACAGCATATGTGTATCATGCATATTAGGTGATATGTATATATCTGTGTGTGTGTTTATATGCATATTTATTTTAGATGTGATCATGTTCTGGTTATGTTTTTCAAAAAGAATCCATCTTTCAGAGATACACTCTGTAATAGTTGCTTCGAATTAAGACGGGAATGGGAGAGTGGGTGGTGGTTGGCCATGGTCCCACAGCTGTTAAAGCTGGATAAGGGTGTACTGAAGTGCATTATGCTCGTCTACCAGCTTTGGTGTATGATTGAAATTCTCCATAACAACATAGACATTCATATAAAGTAATACGTGATACACAAACCACTTCGTTACATATATTATATATATGAGTGTGTCTATATGTGTATAATGCACACTATGTAGGAGTTTAAACACATTATACATTATAGACAGTATATAATAGCTTATGCATCATATGTGGTGGTATTGTATACGTTATATATACAACACATACATATCTATCCTCTATATGATCTCTATTGACTGTTATCCTTAAAGTAAATGTCTCAATTTACCTACACTTAGATCTGTATCTGTATACTGCTATCCATATTCATATCTACATATATCCTCCATTGGTTCTGTCTCTCTGGACGACCCTAGCTAATATGACCGATTCACGAATTGCAGGTCTGTTGGTCTGAGGGCAACGCAGCTTTGAGCCAAAGCAATAAATGCCTGATTGTAGAACTGGAGGCGCTGTTTGGAAGTCCGCAGCACACGGGTCCGCCTTATGTTCTGGAGTCATCCTTCCCAGAGAGGGGCCTCTTCTGCTTCCCGTGTATGTCTGGGACTGCCGCTACCTAATAATGGCTGCAGCTGTGTACCAGAAAGATCTGGGGTGGGGTAGGCATCGCCTGCTCCTGGCAGAGAAGCTGAGAGAGAGGGAGAGTATTTCCATGGCTGATTCTGAAATCAAAACGCCTCGTTCCAGAGAGCGATTAGAGCCTGGTCGGAGAGGGACTCAGTCTCTGTCCTTGGTGCCCTGTCACTGCTGGACTGGCCCTGGGTTGCAGTCCCCACTTCCCAGATGTTCTTCTGGCTCGCACACGTGTCCTCCCTCAGGATCACGCCCCTTCCCTGCTCCTAAGAACCAGTGGCTTTCAGGGCAGGCCCCTTCTCCCACCTGGCCCACGGGACCGCGTCCAAGTCCTCGGGCCCTCCCTGTGGGGCCCTGGCCACGTGGGAATGCGAATCAGGGGTTCTATCCTCGGATCTGCACAGGAAATATCGGTGTGCAGCTCCACGGTTCTTGAGGCCTTGAAGAGGCACAGATAACCAATGAGGAAAATGTCATGAGCTGCCGGGCACTGGCGGGCAGGGGAAGACACCGGGGCTGTGAGGAGCGGTGATCTTCAGATGATCCTCCGTTAGCTGCTTAAGAACAGAGGTGGGAGGAGGAGGCTGACGGCCCCAGTGATGAGGCAAATGCAAGGAACAGGGCTCCTGCTTCGGAAGGGTGTCCCCTGTGCTTATGAAGCAAATTAAACCCAATGCAGTTTTAAGGGTCATAGGCAAACCCCATCTTCTAATAGATTTTATTATTTAAAACCATATTCCCAGCCTCATGCATGAGGTCGGAAAGTGTCCTGTCCATTTTTCAGCTCGTGTGTGCACGTAATAAATTGTCGCCTAATTTCGTATGTCTGTGCCGTGCTTCTAAGCTGGCTTCCCCCATCGGCTTTCCTGAGGAAGTTAACTTCTCCGTTTCTTCATGTGTGAAGTAGGAATGATAATGGCACCAACTGGTAGGAGTTGTTTTAACGATTAAAAAATGATACTGTTTTTGACGTCCTTGGCAGAGTGTCTGATGAACGGTAGATCTCATTGTGCTAGTTTTCATTATATTATTATTGTGTTTCTGGAGCAGTGGGTCTCACCTGGGGGCAATTTTGCCCCCCAGAGGGCTTCTGGTAATGTCTGGAGATACTTTTGGTTTCCACAGTTGGTGAGGGTGTTTCTGGCACTTGCTGGGAGGGGAGGGGTGCTGCTAAGTGGCCTACAAGGTGCAGAACAGTCACTACGATAGACACTGACTCAGCTCAAAATATCACTGGTCTCAGGTTGGTCTGGAAACCTTGCCTTAGAGAGAAGAAGGAGCGGCAAGAAAAACACAGGGTGAGGAACCAACAGTCTTGGAGTCTGAAACTTGTGGTTTCTGGAACATTCTTTCACCCCTCCCACAAGCAGGGATACGTTTTCTCCCCACGGTCTCTAAGAATCTGAAGTCTAAGTTCCCTACTTACCCATTAATGAACTTGGAAAAGCTCAGCATTTCGAGAAAAATCTGTCCTCCCTCGTGGTCCAACTGAAAGTGTGGGCATCAGGGAACAGGCGGGGGTAAACATACTTTCTGGGGACCTCTCCGCCATGCTGATAAATGCTTCCTCCCACGGCCCCTCTCCACGACTAGAACACTTGATCTTCCTTATTTGTGCCTTTGAGCTCTTAGCAGCCTGGAGTAGGTTTGGAACCTAGATTTCTCAGGCAACACTCTAGTGTTGTATACAGAGCACACAGAAAAACATGAGAAAGACATGGATCTTTCCAGTAAAAAAAATGGCCTGTGAAATTCATAGATACATCATAAGTATCATCCCCTTGATTATAGCTGATTTCAACACTTTAGGCTAATGGCTGGAAAAATATTTGAAATGACAGAATTGGCCATCGGTCTTCTGGGCTATTGCCACAGGCAAAGCCTATTGCTAAAGTATTTCTATATCCCCAATGGCCTAGTTCCAACAATAACTAGATGTTTTATGCAGCAAGATCTATAAAACTATGCTGGAAAGAATTACTCCTGGTAAGACCATAGCAAATGGCCAGTTGCCTCAGAAAAGGACACTCCCAGCCATTGCTACACCCTGGTACCCGAGAAGTTCCCATATAAATCCATCCTGAGGAGCGCTCAGAGCAGACACAGAGCGTGGCACACAGCGAAAGCCCTGGCTCCTGGGCCGCTTGCTCACAGCGGATGTTACATCATATTAAAATACGGCCCCACCAGCCTGTATAATTGACACCTCCGTGCCAGCTGCCATGACATCACAGAGGGAGGGCCAGCAGCTTTGCTGAGGGTATGGGTCCACACGATGTGCACCTGCAACCCAGCCCTGCATTTTCCTTCATGGTCTTGTCACCGAGACACTGGCCAACCCTGCATGGCAACAGCGCCACACCCAGGGTGCACCCTTCTCTGGGGCTGTGCTGTGTGGTCCTCCCTCATCCCTGCCCCCTGCCCAGGCTCCCAGGCTGGACTTCAGCCCCGGGGCGGCAACGCTGTTTCCGTGCCCAGAGTTGCAGCCCATCCAGTAAGGCCGTTAGCAGCTGGCTTTGCATGCGTGAAGCCAAGACTTCAGAAAGATAGAAGTGCCATGGCTCTTGGTAGCAGCTTTGGAAATTAGTCTTCAGGAGCATTTGTGGACACTTGACTCTCTTCTTTCTTTTTTATTTATTAAAAAAATTTTTTTAATGTTTATTTATGTTTGAGAGAGAGAGAGAGAGAGAGAGAGAGAGAGAGAGCACAAGTAGGGGAGGGCAGGGAGACAGGGAAACACAGAATCTGAAGCAGGCTCCGGGCTCTAAGCTGTCAGAGCAGAGCCCGATGTGGGGCTCGAACTCACGAACCGTGAGATCGTGACCTGAACCGAAGTCAGATACTTAATGGACTGAGCCACCCAGGTGCCCCAACACCCCCCCCATCTTGATAAACAGAACGTATGCCGTAGCATCAGCCCAAAGGAAGCCTGATCATGACCTAGGTCCGAGGCCTGAGGAGCCTCTGGAGACTGTCTAAGCATATTTCCTGGGAAAAGGACAGTCAGTGACCAAGTTCATCTGAGGGAGCATAGTCATGAATTAGGATGTCTTAGCCACACTCCATTCATCATGACAGATGGAATTGTTGCAGCCCCAAAGCACAGGGGTTTTTTGATCATTTATATTAGAACCTCAGATAAAATTCTCAGCAGATGCATTGCCATTGCCAGGCAATCACGGTCAAGATATCCTGTTCCTTGTGTCCCAGTGCTCAGGGTTGACCCAGAGCCAAGCCCCCGAGGCACGTCAGCACACACTGCTTTCCACTCCAGCTCTCTCCTCCCTGCTTCTCCCACGAAGGGCCTAGAAGCCTCTGCCTGCGGTGCCCGAGTGGTGAAGTGGGCAGCACACCCGGGTCAGGTGTGAGTTAAGGAGTGGATGGTTTCAGTGAACTCTCCAGGGAGGGGCTGAGTCACGAATATGTACCTTCAGCTGTGACTTCTCCTTGGAACTTTGGTCACCTCTGCTTCCACCTGCTGCTGTTTGGTGATGGCGTCCCAGAAGTCTACAGTCCCGGGGACATGGACACTGGGATGGGAGTAAGCTCTGATCTTCCTCCAGTTTCTGGTCTTGCCTCTCGCTCTTCCAACTTTTCCTTCCCGACGCTGCAGAGCCGCGGTCCTGAGAGGGGCTCTCTCTAGGCTGTGCTTCCTCTGCCCCGACCGCACAGTTAACTCAGGTTAACTCATGGCTCCTCTGCCTGGAGTCAAGGCCAAGAACTCTTGTCCCCATGTGCCACTCGGTCTCCACTCCTGCCATCCCACCCATGACTCCTATTTGCCGAGCTGTGCCCATTACCCTATTGTGGTGACTTTACTCTTCTAACCCTACTGTAGAAGTGGGCTGGCTCTCAGAGCCTTTGCTGCCTATCCTGTGACTATATCCCCGGCGGTGTCTCCTCAGCAGGGCGACCCTGTCCCCTCGGCCCCCACGACTCTACCTTTTATGGTACTTTTCCATTTCCATCTTTGCTTCTTATGATTCATGTGCAACCCCTCCCTGCAAGGCCAGTGGCCCTTTGAGGAATTACTTGTACGTTTTCTCCAGAGCCTTGGGTGTGGGTGGAAAATCAGCCTCCAGCAGGTCAGAGGGGAGCCCGTGGAGGGAAGTTTCCCCCACATCTTTCTCCAAAGTGGTTCTTTCCCGTCATCTTTACAATTAGCATTTTATAGTCTCCAGGTGAGCATTGAGCTAAAGGTCTCGCACAGCCCTGTGTCCATTCCTTTGGGCAATCTTTGACCTTGTCAACACCTCAAGGTCCTCTTTCAGCTCATGTGGTTGTTGGCAGAGTCAGCTCCTTAAACTGTAGATCTGAGGTCCCCATAGTCCCCTGGATATGACTCTCTCGTAGGTCTTCCCAACATGGCCCCTTGCTTCATCCAGTCCACCAAGAACATCTCTCCATTCTGTCTTCTCTGAAGGCTTCCTACAGAATGAAATGTAACCATGGAGATATCCCATCACCTTGGCCACATTCTGTTGGTCAGAGTCAAGGCAGGAATTCCACTCAGTCTCAAGGGGAGGGGACCACTAGGGTGCAAGCCACTGGGGTCGCCTCAGACCTTGCCCATCATGCCATTTGTCCATCCAACCTTCTTGACAGCTGGTTTCAAAGCAGTACCCACCTGCCCACGTGTGCCACACACTCTCTGTGTTCCCCCTACCCTTGAGTTTTGCACCTCACAATGACCAGCTTGTATTTACTTGTCTATTATACTCAGCATACCTCTGTCTTCACTAGACAGTAAGCCTCATGTCCCCCGCCTGCGTGGTCTGTGTTTTGTCTCCAGCATCTGTGACCATGGCCCATGTGTGCTAGGCATTTAGGAATATTGGTTGGATAAATGGCTGGATACTAACAGTCATTCCTGTCTATTCCACCTCACTGAAACCAGTCTGGTCAAGGTGACCTCCTGCCAAATGCAATGTCCCTTCTTGGTCCTTATCTTTCTTCATCTTCAGCAACATTTGAGCTGAAGAATGAAGCTGGCCGGTCATTCTCTCCTTCTTAAAGTCTTTTCTTGACTTTCCTGCTAGCACATTCTCTTGATGTTAGAAACTCCTTCATGACAGGCAGCAGCTTCTCAGGGGTTCCGCCTTGTCGGGGGCCTCTGGGGCTGTGTTCTGAGGACCCATCTCCCTGGAGCCTGCACTTGTGCCCAGGTGATCCCCTCCAGGCCCCGCTGGAAGACTAATGACTTTCTGCCCCTAGCCGTGGTCATCCTTCTAAACCCTGAACCCTGCGGTCACTCTGCTGTTTCTAAGACTCCAAAAGTCTCTCTTTACACATCACAACGACGTCCAAACTCTCGCTACGGCCTCCAAAACCTGATGAGGTGAGGCCCCCACATCCGAGGAATAGCAGCTGTCTGCCTCCACATCAGGACAGACTCTTCTCCCTGCTGGCGCCGTTGTGGATGCTCTCCCACTCACCCCCCTGCATGCAGGGCTGTCTCTAGCTCATCATTCATACCATTTGCACCTCCTGACGGCACAGCAGGAGGCCCACTTGCTCCAAAGAACCCAAACCCTTTAAAAATCCTCTGACAGCCTGCAATGCCATTCAGTATTTGTAACATTGTTGTATTTATATATTTCTTTCTTTGCTATCTCTTTCCCTATAAGAATGTGAGTTCTATGAGTGAAGGCACTTCCCTCATCAATCTTTTTCACAGTGTATCCCAGAGCCTGACATGGGGTAGGTACTGATGACAAGCTCACTGGCAGGCTGAATAAATGAATAAATGCCAGAGGTCTGGCTCCATTCGTACAGGTGGGGGTGCGGGTGGGGTCCCTGCTAGGATCTGATGACATCCATCCAGGACACTTGGGGTCAGAATGCTCCGGGGGTCAGAGCACGGTTACTGGATCCCCCTCATTTCCATGGTAGAGGCATTCAGTGTTCAACACTAAAGATAATTTCTTGCTCACCTTTCTGGTGTTCTGTTGATTAGACTTGTGCCCTACCCTAGAGTATTCCAAAGTTACCTGGCAGAGAAAAGAATAAGAAGAGTATTCTCATGTTTTTCATTATTTCTAACGTGTGTGTAAGTTAATTTTTTGTTGCTTCTGTTAAACAAATTTTTATGTCCATAAAAGAAAATATATTTGGCCACAAACCTGGCCTTATCCATGGTATCAAGGCTGGGGCCGCACGCTCAGGACAGTGGAGTGTGTCACCACTGAGAACTGTCTGTTCAGGTCTGAGCATAAACAAGGATGCAGAAAGAGAAGGTGGAGTCGCCTCCCTTCCAAATGGCACAGAAATCATCCTCTTGCTCATGGGATAGCTTTAAAGCCACTCTTGCTTTAATAAGTCTTGTTGGTTTTCTAGAAAAAAAATGCAAACATAAGTCCAGCCATGATTATCAAAGAAAGCTTAGCTAAACTTTCTGATGACAAACACATCCGTTTATCTAATAACTTGGAGGCTTCCTGGAGCCCCTGGCGTGTTATACCGGAACGAATCACAGACGACACGGCCAATTTATTTTCCTGTCCCGTCTTCAGCAGTTTTGAATACATTACTGGGCTTTTCAGAGGGAGGGAGAGTAACCTGGTCTCTGAGCTCATGATGTTCTTGCTCTTCTGGGAGGGCTCTCTGCATCCCAGCTGGGCAGCAATTTAAATCCCAAACGTGAGAGTTAATGGGCCTTGAGGTTTTAGCATATTTAGAGCATCAGCAGATGCTATTCTGATTCTAGTGCTGCTTATGTGATCCATTATTTCTGTTTCTGAGGCATTTGGGTTACTATTTTACTGTGATGTAAATAGTTATGGGAATGATATATTCTATACTCTATGAAACCCCGGAAGGGGAGGCGCTTTCTTTTTCACTCTCTCTGATCTCTCAAACTACATTTTTTTTTCTAAGTTGAGGAGAGAATCCTTGGCCCTAACTCACACGTTGATCTCCCCACTGGCTGGTAATTTCAGAACTGTTCATGGCTTTTAAAAAGTGCAAGGAAATCCAGTGTCCTCTCCCTCAGAGGGTGTCTGTGCAGGCTGACGGATCTGGAATTCGGTCACGGAGTATAAATGTTAATTCACAGTCCACCATCCTGTAATATATTTCAAATTATTTGTTCATTT
This sequence comes from Cryptoprocta ferox, assembly GCA_028646485.1. Lineage (NCBI taxonomy): Eukaryota > Metazoa > Chordata > Mammalia > Carnivora > Eupleridae > Cryptoprocta > Cryptoprocta ferox. Next base: position 141,245,572 of record CM053572.1, read on the forward strand.
CAAAGTCATACTCTTCAAGCTCATGCCACTTTCTTGTCTCAAGATATAATGAATAAGCTTCTGCTTTGTTCATCCCCGCTAGCTTCCTATTTCCTTATCAAGAAGAGCTACTGTCATTTCCAAAACTTGAGATTTTAAATTGGTACCATGGCTTCTAAGACACCCCCAAGGATTATTTGGGATTTTGCACATATAAGAAGGTTCTTCTTCTTCTCCTTCTCCTTCTCCTTCTCCTTCTTCTTTTTCTTCTTCTTCTTCTTTATTATTATTATTATTATTATTTTGCATATATCCTCTTGGAGGGAGTATTTTGTTTCCTTTTTTGCAGGTGAGTTGCCACAGGGTAAAGCTGACATTTACCAATTCCTCACCACTACCTTCCACCACCACCAGGAAACCACCAAACTGCTCTCTGTCACCACAGATTAGTTTGTTTTCTCTAGAGTTTTATGTAAATAGAAGAACGCATTATGTACTCCAGCTTCCTTACTCACTATAATTATTTTGAGATTTATCAAGACTGTCGCATGTATTGATGCTCCACTCCTCCTCTTACTGAGTAGTATCACATGGTGTGGGCGCACAATAGTGCATTTAGCCATTAATGTGTTGATGAACTGTTGTTTCCACTTTTTGGCTACCCAAACTAAAGTAGCTGTGTAGCCATAGCCGTGAATACTCAGGGTTTGTAGGCACGGACACCTTCTCTTTTTTTGGGTAAATCCCAGGAGCTGGACAGCTACCTCTTAGGGTAGGTATAGACTTAACTTTTTAAGAGACACATTCTTTTTCAAAGCAGGGGTACCATTCTCTAGTGCAATCTCCCGTGTGCAGCATCCACATCTTGTTTGCGATCTCCATGGGATAGTTCTATCTTTCACCTTATTATTACTTGTGCTCTGGCTTTTTCACATATGCCCATCACCAGTTGGAAGAAGTAGCCTTCTATTCCTAGTTTGCTGAATGTGTTTATGAAAAATGGGTATTAGTTTTTGTGAAATGCTTTTTATGCTTTTACCCAGATGTTTATGTGAATTTTTACTTCTAATCTGCTAATATGAAGAATCACATTGATTGATTTTCACTTTGCATTTCTGGGGTAGATCTCACTTAGTCATGATGCATTTTATATATCATTGGATTAGATTTGCTAATGCTTTGTTTAGAATTGTTATTCCTCCATGTTCATGATGTCTGCAGCTTTCTTGTAATATCTTAGACTTTTTTTTAATATGGTGGTCTCATAAAAGGAAATGGGGATAACGGCTTCCTTTCAATTTTCCAGTGGAGTCTCTGTAGAATCGTAATCATTTCTTCACTCATTGTTAGTAGAATCTAATGGTGAAGCTACCTATTCCTGATATTCTTTGAAGGGAGGTATTTAACTATAAGCTCAATTGCTTTCACAGAACCAAAGCAATTTTGTTCTATGAAGCAAAGAACAAAATGGGGCTGATTCCGGTGATCTCTTTCTTCTCAATAGCATTTTGGTAGTTTGTTTCTGTCTCTCAGAGGATTTATCCATTTTACATAAGTTGTTGAATTTACCGACATAAAGTTGTTCATGATATGCCTTATTGCCTTTTAAAAATTATTATTGTGGTAAAATGCACATAACATAACATTTATCACTTTTAACCATTTTTAAGTATACAGTTAAATAGTGTTAAATATAATCACTTTATATTTATATATAAATATATATTTATATTTATATATATTTATATCTATATAAAATTGTTGGGACACCAATTTTCAGAACTCATTTCAATCTTGCAAAATGGAAATTCTGAGCCCATTAACCAATAACTCCTCACCTCCCCCTTCTAGCCAGTCCCTAGTAGCCACCATTTGTACTTTTTATGCAGTCTTTGAAGTATCTCGTGTAAGTGGAATCATACAATATTTGTTTTTTGTGACAGGTTTATTTCACTTGGCATAATGTCCTCAAGTTTCCTCTGTGTTGTAGCAGATGTCAGAATTTCCTTCTCAAGGCTGAACAATATTCTAATGTACATGGACACCACATATTTAAAATTCAATCAACTATCGATGGCCACATGGGCTCCTTCTATCTTTTGGCTATTGTGAATAATGCTGCTGTGAACATGGGCATACAAAGGATTTTTTGAGAAGCTGCTTTCATTTGTTTGGTTATATAACCATAATTGCAATGATCAGACCATATAGCAATTTTATTTTTAATTTTTTGAGGACCTGCCATCTGTTTCCATAGTGAGTAATTACACCATTTTACACCCCTACTAACAGTGTACAGGATTCCAGTTTCTCTACATCCTCACCAATCCTTGTTATTTGTACTTTTTGTAGCAACTGTAATGGGTGTGAGATGGTAGCATCTTGCGGTTTGATCATTACATTCCCTCAATTCCCTCAATTCCCTCAATGATTAGTGATGTTGAGTATTTTTTTTTATATATTCTTGTTGGCAATTTGCATATCAGCTTTGGAGAGACGTCTGTTACAGTCCTTTGTCCATTCCTTACTGTCTTTTAATGTCTGTAGAATCGGTAGTGATGCCACCTTGCTCATTCCTGACACTGGAAATTTGTGTTTTCTCTCTTTTTTTCCTCAACTATCCTAATTAGAAGCTTACTAGTTTCCTTGACCTTCTAAAAAGCAGTTTTGGTTACATTTTCTAAATTTTATTTTTGCTGTTGTTTTTCTCTCTTTTATTTCAAGGATTTCTATTGTGATCTTCATGTGTATGTTATTTAATAATTTGGGCTGCATATCCTCTTCCTTCTCTAGTTGAACACTGAGGTCATTGATTTGAGTCCATTCTGATTTACTAATATAGGCATTTAGTACTATAAATTATTGGCAGATTTCCCTGGCATCCAACAAAAGTTGATAGGAAATATTTGCATTCAGTTCAAAATATTTTTTTCACTTTCCTTTTATTTCTCCTTTGACTCATGGTTTATTTACAAGTGTATTATTTAGTTTTTAAGATTTGAGAATTTTTTTGGCGATATTAGTGTTATTGATTTTTTAAAAATTTATTCATTTATTTTGAGAGTAAGAGAGTGAGAGAGAGCAAGTGGAAGAGGGGCAAAGAGGCAGAGAGAGAGGGAGAGAGAGGATCCCAAGCAGGTTCTGCATTGTCAGCCATGAGTCCCATGTGGGGCCTCAAACCCACAAACCATGAGATTATCACCTGAGCTGAAACCAAGAGTCTGATGCTTAACCAACTGAGCCACCCAAGTGTCCCTAGAGTTATTGATTTTTAATTTAATTACTATGTGGTCAGAGAATAGCTTGGCTTAAATCCTTTTAAATGTATTGAGACTAGTGGCCCTGAATATGGCCTATCTTGGTAAATGCTTCTGTGGCCCCTTGAAGGAATACGCATTCTGCTATTGTTGGATGGAACCATCTATCAATTTTAGTTAGTTCAAACTGGTGATCATTTTGTTCAAATCTATACCCCTGCTAATTTTCTGTCTACATATTCTCCCAACTGTTGAGTGAAGGTATTGAAACAATTACTGTGGGGGCGCCTGGGGACTCCGTTGGCTGAGCGGCCGACTTCGGCTCAGGCCATGATCTCACAGTTCATAGGTTCGAGCCCCGTGTCAAGCTCTGTGCTGACAGCTCAGAGCTTGGAGCTGCTTCCGATTCTGTGTCTCCCTCTTCCTCTTCTTCTGCCCCCCCCTCTTAAGAATAAATAAATATTAAAAAAATTAAAAAAAAGAAACAATAACTGTGCATTTGTCTCTTTCTTTTTGCAGTTCTGTGTATTTTTACTTTGTGTATTTTGAAGGTCCTACTGCATGTTCACAAGTTTAGAAGTCTACATTCACTTGAAAAATTTGATCCCTTAATTATCATCACAAAGTGACCTTTTACTCCCTAGTCATATTCTTCCCACTGAAACATATACTTTGCCTGGAATTAGTATAGACTTCTAACATTTTTAGATCAGTGCTAGCCTGATATATTCTTAATCATTTTACTTTTAACCTTTCTGAGTCTTTATAACCAAACTGTGTTTCTTGTAGTCTACATATACATATACATATACATATATAGTTGGATTTAAGTTTTTGGTCCTACATGATAAGTGCTGGTTTATCGTGAGGACACCGGGCCCTCACATGTACTGTGACTGTGGATATGGCCAGGAAGACAGCTGTCACCTTATCATCTGTATTTCACTGGTACCATCTGCTCTTCATTCCCCCTTTCCTTTCTTTCTGCCTTTTTCAATTTTTTATATTATTATATTTATATTATATTTACATTTTGTATTCATTCTTGTCCTATCTATAATTCTTTATTTTATTATGTTAGTGGTTTAAGGATTATCATATAAAAGTTTCATTTATCCCAGTCCACTTTCAAGTGAAGCTATACAACTTTGCATATGGTGTGAGATACTACAATACTATAGTTTCTTTACTTCCTTCTGGATTCTTCTGCTGGTTGTTTTTTTTTGCCATATTTTAATTTTATAGTTGATATAAACTCCACACTGCATTTTATGTTTTTGCTTTTATGATATTTGTTAAACCATCTTTAAAAGAGGATTTAATAAACAGAAGAGTCTCATATATTTATCTCTGTAACTATGATTTCTGGTGCTCTTCATTCTCTTGCTATAGATCTACATAACCATCTGGTCATTTTGCTTTTCCCCGAAGACCCTCCCTTGATACTTCTGGTAGTGTTATTCTATTTGTCACAAACTCACTCAACTTTTTATGTCTGAAAAAGTCTTTACTTCACACATTTAAAAAATTCTCTTTTCTCTCTGTTTAACTTACAGAGTATAGTAACATGTTTTCAAATTTACTAGTGTTTTTTTCTATAATGTCTTATCTGTTATTATTCCTATCTAGCATATTTTAAAGTATAACCCCAATTTTTCATCTCCTGACATGAGTGCTTTTGAAATCTACCATAGCTCTACTTGGCAATTTGAACACGTGGAGTTTAGTTATAATAATTGTTTCAAGACATTATCTGCTAAATATAACACCTGTGTTAAGACTGGATCAGTTTCAATTGATGAATTTTTTTCCCTTTCTTGTAGGACATGTTTTACTCTGTATTTGAAAGCTTGGTAATTTTTTAAAAAAATTTATTTATCATTTCTTTTGGAATAGAGTTGACAGTTTCAGGTATACCATGTAGTGATTTGACAATTGTATATATGCAATGTGTGATGCTCACCATGGTAAGTGTAGAAATATTGGTGAATTTTTATATGGGGCAAGATACTGTGGTCTGATCTTGTGCGTTAGGTAAATGTTTTCGTATGAACATCTTTGAGCTTTATCTTGGGATGCCATTAATTTACTTGTAAATAGTTTAATACTGTCATATCCTGCTTTAAAAGATTTGTTATGCTGAACCAAAAAAGTCTGTATAAAACAGGTTAATCCAAGATTGGTCAGTCCAAGACAGTGGTTGTAAGCCACAGTGATTTTGTCCTCAAGGGGCATTTGGCAATGTCTGTGGGGGTTGTGGTATAGGCATGTAAAAGGCTGATATCACGGGTGTCACTAAGTCCCTTATAAGGTGCATGGCGAACCTCACAACAAATACTTATTCAGACAAAAATTCTGGTAGTGCTGAGATTGAAAAGCACTGATCTGGGGCTAATCATTCTCTTTTTTAAAAAAATTTTTAACATTTATTTATTTTTGACAGACAGAGAGAGACAGAGAGTGAGCAGGGGAGGGGCAGAGAGAGAGGGAGACACAGAATCCAAAGCAGGTTCCAGACTCTGAGCTGTCAGCACAGAGCCCGACGTGGGGCTCGAACCCACGAATTGTGAGATCATGACCTGAGCCGAAGTCGGATGCTCAGCTGACTGAGCCACCCTGGTGCCCCATGGCTGATCATTCTCCATGTCTTAGACAAGACTCTGCTGTGTATTTGGCCCAATAGCCTATAAATTATGACGTTTCCCCATCTGGCTGATGGGAACAGGCACTACTCTTGACCCTGTGTGACTGTGACACTGTCCTTCTCATCCTTCCAAGTGAGTCTTTCCCCACCCTCCCGTAGCTCCCCCACATGCATGTGATCAATGGGTTGAATGGTCCCCGGGACCCTCTGCAGGTCTCCAGGTGTCTCTCTGTGCTGCCTCCTTGCTGGCACTCTGTGCGGTCTCCTCGCTGGCACTCTGTGCTGGGAAGCCTTCCTGCCTTCGTCCAGCAGGGCCTGCGCTTCTCCACAGACAGACAGTCTGCTGGTCTCCAACGGAGATGCCCTCCTTTTGCATGAAAGCTTTCAAGGCAGCAAGTTGGGGCAATTGTAGAGTTGCTTTCTCATCTCTTGGGGATCCTTGCTTGATTGTCCAGTCTTTTTAAAAAATATTTTGATGTTTATTTTTGAGATAGAGGGGGAGGGGCAGAGAGAGAGAGACACAGAATCCAAAGCAGGTTCCAGACTCTGAGCTGTCAGCACAGAGCCCGACGCGGGGCTCGAACCCATGAACCGTGAGATCATGACCTGAGCCAAAGCTGGATGCTTAACCAACTGAGCCACCTAGGTGCCCCTGCTCAATCTTGACAATGTGTGTTTCATACATTCTGTGTACCCTTTTGTGTGCTTCAGGTGAACAGGTAAACATAGTCCCTTTCTTGACAGGAATTAGAAGTCGCTCTTATTTTTACTGATTATAACAGTCTTACAGAGGAGGCTTTACTTTTATATATTTTATTTCTCAGGAAATAATAAATTATTAGTATACATATACAGATATATGTATGTATTATAAGAAAATGTTACTTTAGTAATCAGTCTATCTATTCTATTCGACAGGAATTAGACTTCTAATAGCGATGGTAATATAGTACAATACTTTCAAAGTTACACTTAAAATGCATTTATTAGATTAAAAATATGCTTTCTGTCCCTGAAATCTGAGTTGTTCATCTGAGTGGAATTTAAATTTGACTGAATAAAATGCAGTGAGTAAGAAAATTTGATCTTCAAAATTGCAGGTCACCATTATGAAGAAAAGGTAAAATGGAATCCAATACAAAATTCATGTAGTCCCTACCAGGATGTATTGTAAAATAGTAAACTTCCTTGGCCATAAGACCCTACTTGGGTCCCTGAAGCTCATTGTCTTATGTCAGCACCTTGGTTTTTAGTTTTCCTAGAGAACAACTCAGAGGGACCAATTTTACATTTATGTCCATGAAACCATAAAGTGCCATCGACATAAAATACATGGGAAGCCCTATAGTCCCGCCAATGATCCACCCCCACACCATTCTTGTGTAATGTGTGTGTGTGTGTGTGTGTGTGTGTGTGTGAGTGTGTGTTGGCTCAGCCTAGAACATCTGCAGGGAAGGTCAAAATGTCAGACTCCTCCTGCTATTTTGTGGGGTGTAGACCCAGAGAGAGAAGCTCAGGGAAAGAACAGGGTTACAGTGGTCAGCCACATGACCAAAGTCCCTGTTGAGGCACATTTGTTTCTGTTAATTCAGCCTTTGCTCGCCTCCTTTTCTCAAGATCTCGTTAGGGTTTACTAGTTGACTTACACAGGAAAGGCAGTCAGATCCCAAAAGCCACGTTAATAATCACATCATTTTTTTCTTTGCTTTATGTTAAGCTGTAAAGGGGCTCAACCAAGGGCACAATTCCTGCTCGTGTGTAAATTCACACATGTTTACAGAGTTGTTATATTCTTTATGTCAAAGTTGGGTCTGTGTCATTACAAAAGAATTTACTCAATTTGATAATTAAGTTTAGATGTGGAAAGAGTAAAGGATTCAATTTAAGAACTTGAAGTTGGAAACATGTTATCGGATGTCATGGTCACAACCCTTACTTACGTGTCTTGCTTTGTGGCTGCCTAGCTGAGCAGGTGGGGAGCTGAGGTGGGTCTCCCCTCACTTCAGATCCCCATAGGCTCTGGTAGGTTGGAAAGCACAGAATCAGTGAGTTCAGCTTTATCTGTGCTTTGGCACTTTTCTGGTTGTTTATTGAGCTGAAGCAATTAATATACCTCTAATAAGACCACTGATGTTAGAGATAATTAACATCTGTGGTTTTATTAGAGGTATATTAATTGCTCTCTAACTGCTGAAGTGCTCTTCCTGTCTTGATATATATATTCTAAAGACTTGTGGGGATTTGGAGAATTTGATGGCACTTGTGTTTACACTCACCTGTGTGCGTAAGAAATAAAGAAAGAGAGAAAGAAAGAAAGATCTGAGTGAGGCTTCAGGCGGAACGGTAAGGGAGGAAGCCACAGAATCTAACTGAGTAAGAATTCAATGCTTCGAAGCCAGCTTGATTTAGATGCGTCCTTCACCCCATGTCAAGCCTCCCTGCTCCTTGGACGCAGTATTTGGATGCAGAAATAAACACTGGCCTTGCTGCTTTTGGGGGGGGGGTGGGGGCCAGTAATATGGAAGCCCTTCCAGGCCTGAGGACAACTCCTGGGCAAAAAGGAGCCGTTAGCTACCCAACGGGCTCTGACCCTCTGCCTCTCCCAGTCGCTGGGAACCTCCCCCTGGCTGGACCCGAGATCCAGGCCCGGTGCCCAGTGAAAGGTCAGCATTTTTGTGAGGGCAGTTTCATGGAGACCACGTGAAACCCACAGTATGCACCACGAGGGGGTCCAAGCCCCCTTTATGTGCACCGGGAGATCTGGTCCTTTGGCATGAAGGAGACTGGAGTCCAGGGCAACCAAGTGGTGGGGCTGGCAGTTCCCACCCGTGAACAAATAAGCTTAGCTCTCCTGCTCCATGACAAATCCCAAAAACGCGATCTCCTCTTGAGACGGGAATGGCCAACAATAGTGGGGGCTCCCCGAGGAGCCCCGTCTCCAGGGTCTCAGCATCTGCCCTGCAAACACGGGACCGTGACTTCATCCTAAATCTGGGACTTTATAATGTTAAATAACAACACGATATTGAAGGTGACATGCAGAGAGTGCCTGGTCCCCACCGAATACTAATTGCTGTGGTAGAAAGAAGTGTCGGGGTCATAAAAACTGTCATCCGTTGGCTGGCGTTTCTGCTGCGCGCAAGCCGGTTACATTCCTTGTCCGCACATGTTTCAAATCAACAAGGAATATAAATGAAGTATCCAGCTCCAACACTCTCTTACACTTGGCACGCAGGGACGCCAGCCGCAGCCCAGTCCCAGCTCCCTCTGCGCTGCTGGGTTCCAGAGCCCAAGGAGGCCATGCGTGGCCCAGGCCTCCTCCAGCAGAGCCCAGGAAGGAGAGCACATCAGGCAGCCAGGCTCTCCACCTGCTCACACCAGAGCCCTCTCCAGGAGCCAGACGAGCGCAGGGTGTGCCCTCCTTCCAGCCTGGAACCTCCATGACCATTTTGGCCCCTGAGCATGGAGAGCATCCGCTCCAAGGCTGGTTTTCTCTCTCTTCGTCCACACCCTGAGGTCGGCATGAGCAGCCACTGAGCTCTGCCATGACGCTGCTATAGAAGCAGGTCACAGGGCCATCTTGTTTGTCACCAAAGGAAATTATTTCAGAGCATAACCTATCTGATCCGAACACATTTTCTTCTTTGGCCACAGTCATATTGGCTGTATGTTTTTCTCTTAAGTTTTATTGTATTTATGTTGAGAGAAAGAGAAAGTGACACAGAGGGAGAGAGAATCCCAAGCAAGCTCTGGGCTGTCAGCATGGAGCCCAATGTGGGGCTTGAACTCATGAACTGTGAACATCATGACCTGAGCCAAAATCAAGAGTTGGATGCTTAACTGACTGCGCAGCCCCGGCGCCCGTGGCTGTCAGCAGTCACATGCCGGTGGACACAGCACAGGGGAGGCAGAGGGCACGATGCCTCCCTGGGGCTGGGGGGCTGTTGAGGTCATATGGGGATGGCCTGGCGGAAGCCTAAGCAGGCCAGCCGGCAGCTTCTTGTCCTCCAGCCGGGTCTCCTGGTAGAGCCCAGTGTGGATCCTAGACGCAGGCTGATGGAGGACCGGGCTGCCCACACCCAAAGTGTGGCCTGAGGAGGTGGCCCCAGGCAGCCTTCACCTGGGGCATGGGTGAGAGCCCCCAGCAGAGGCCCACACACCTGCCTGCATCCGGTGTCCTCTCCTCTCATGGCCAGAAGGAACCTCAACGGAAAGGTGTTTGTGATTGTTAGCATTCATGACCTGTGCTTTCACCTCTTAATTTCGCCTCTTTGCGCTTTGACGAAGAGTGTCTTTTTCCATTAAGCATTGCCAATGTGCATCGCCTTGGGAATTTGGGGTTTTAACTGGCACCCTGCACTTTCAGCCCTGAAGCACAGCTCTGTATCAGGGAAACACTCTGTCGTGATAGGTTTCTTATCACTGTCGTGGTAAGTCGTCTTTTTGGTTTCAGGGCCGGACAAGTTTTCACACTGTGATGTGGAAGTTTCATATCATTATTATTATTGGAAATTATATCAAATGTTGGGGAAATAAAGACGCCCCCTCCTTGGCCCATGGCAGGATGCGAGCTGTAATATTCTTGGAAACGTGGTGACAGCTCATTTTACCACCTGGTTTTCTTAGAGTTTCTAATGACCAGCTCATGGACTTCCCCAGAGGGTGGCCCAGACAGAGCAGCCCCAGCCTTCCAGGAGGGTTGGACGCCCTTGAAGAAGCCTGAGCCTAATCACCACCACCAGGGGCAGCAACCTTCTGGAAGGGGCCATGCGATAAATATTTTCAGTGTCTGTGGGCAATAGGGTCTCTGTTGAAGTCAGTCAGCTTGGCATGTAGTGCAAAAGGAGCCACGGCCCCATGGATGAATGGGCGTGTCTGCGTTCCAATAAAACTTTATTGACGCCTCTGCAATTTGATTTTCACATCATTTTCACGTGTCACAAAATATTCTTCCTCTTTTATTAGTTTTTAAAACGTTTAAAAAGGTAAAACCCATTCTTAGCTTGTGCACCAGACCAAAAACAAGCCTTTCTACCAACCCCTATAGGAGACTCGTGTGAGAAGAAAATAGTTGTGTTTTGGGCAGGCCTCCTTAAAAGCTCCTTTCCCCAGGGGCGCTTGGGAGGCTCAGTCGGTTCAGACTCTTAGTTTCAGCTCAGGTCATGATCTCATGGTTTGTGGGTTTGAGCTCTGCGTTGGGCTCTGCACTGACAGCGTGGAGCCTGCTTGGGGTTCTCTATCTCCCTCTCTCTCTCTCTCTGCCCCTCCCCTGCTGTGCTTGCTCTGTCTCCCAAAATAAACTTAAAGAAATACATTAAAGAAGTTCATTTGCTTGGGTCTGGCGGTCTTAGGCTTCAAAGAGAGTGCTGCTTGTGTGTGTAGAGTCACTGGGTGGGAGATACTGAGGTACCGAGTGCTGGCCATACTTCATGTAGCGGCACTGGGCTCAGTGAGCATATTTAGCCTGAAAAGTGATCTAAATATTTATATTGAAAATTAACTAGGTGAGAGGTCTACATAGCTTTCAAAAGCCTTATCAAACTGCAGATGGGTTTTTCAATTAATATTTTTATTGTTGTTTTTGATGATGTATTTTCTTTGTTTTAAGATGATGTTTTAAATTATGTCAAATTATGCTAAGACACGTGAATGAAGTGGCACCTTGTTGTAAAAGCCGTTGATTTATGTGAGGGTTCCTTTTCATTTGGAAATCTGTTGTCTCATTTCCCTCTTTTATATCTGAGGAATCTCACAAAATCTAGTTTGTTTTTGCTAATCTTGTGCCTTGGAAGCCCTTGCCTGGCACGTTGCCATGGCTCTTCCTGGGAAATGCATATTCATAAAATAATTCAGTATTTTGAAAACATTCCAGTATGAGGAAGGAGAGGGAAGCTTCCTTTGGTTTTATGTCAAATTTTACTTTAAAAATCTTTCAGGCTCTCTAAGTGTCTACAGTGTGTAGAACCATCCATGACCCCCACCCATGAGATTTTGAATTCCTCAGAAATGTTCAAGAAAAGTTAAGCTCTAGTCTTAATTTTGCTTGACACACTGTAAAAAAAAGAATTTTGTGCGAATTCTTGATTCAACTTGGTCAGAAATTTCTATTGCGTTACTTCTTCGGTTTTCCACCTTCACTTCACCAGAAAAACACAACTGTCATTTTATGGAAATGTTTGGGGTAGGATTTATGTGAATCCAAGGTTTTGATCTGTTCCCATTTTCCTGCTGCACTCTGGGAAAAGCAATAATCTTCTGAAGAGAATGCTTAAGATCGATTTTAGCGTGAAGTCCAGAGTAGGCTACCAAGAAGCTTGACTTCTCGTGCTCTTGTCTGCTGTGATCCTCATTTTGCTGAGAACTCTGTCCCATGGTGTCTGTGTAGCAACAACAAGCCTTTCTGGACACAGCTGTCATGGAGCCAGACGTCCCTAATGAGTCCTCCCTTCTCGGGCTGCAGAGGTGAGAGTGTTAGCTTGGATGGTTAGAACATGCCGAGGACAAGGGATCATTGCTGTCCTGGCCATTTTTCTTTTTCACTCTGTTCCTTTCCTTTGTCACCGATCTCACCCCTGGCAACATCCAGCTCTCTCACAAACACATAATTTTGGTCACAAGGGGGACTGGGTGGGAGACTGCGGCTGGACCAGTTTAAGTCCATCACCCCTAGTGGGAAGCAACTCAGCCCACGTGGCCTGGTGGCCCAGAGCCACCCGAGGCATCTGCGTGGATGAAGGCAGCATCGTAATTCCTGACAAAGCACAGACTGCCAGAGTGTTTTCCATCTAAGTCCAGGCTGCCGTGTTTATTCTTTTCCGTTTCTCTCGAATTGGCTTCTGCACATTTGAGGCATCGTTAAGTGGGCAAAACCCGTTTATCATTGTAAATTGCACAACATGAATGCTATCTATCAGCGTTCTGGAGATGTTAAAATGCAAGTATTCCAATAAGGAGTAATCCCAATGCATAAGGTTTACATGGGGCTCTTCTACCCATGTCCATGAGCACTCACTTGGATAGCTGTGGTTTATTTTTGGCTGCAAATAATTACTCATTAAAGAGGATCATTTGCAAAGCATAGCTTATGTAGGTCAGCAAAATTGTTCATATTAAGGGAATTTGATTTACTAAGATCTATTGATTTGAATCTAACTGAAACACATTCAACTTTCTTTATTACACTCTTTCTCCCAGATGTCTTCATTCAGAGATTTTATAGTATTTTTTCCCTTTCAATTACTCACACTATATAAACTTCTATGGCTGTTTCCCTTTCTCATCTTCATTTCTTAGGGCCACCTGGGTTCAACACGAGAAAAGGAGAAGGGGAGCTTCCCCCCCAAGGACAGGGTGTTGGCGGGACACAGAGCTCTGTGTCCTGGTTTTCCGAAGTCCCCAAGGGCCCCGGACTGGGATGTGACTCCAGGCCTGGGGTCCTCCCTGACCTCCCCTCCCCCAGCTGGCGGGATGCAGTTTCCTGCTGAGGGTGCCTGGGACCTTGAGGGTGGGCTGCCACAAGACAGAAAGACCCCAGATCCCTGAAATTCCATGAGGAAGGCCACCTCCCCAACAATATCTGCCCTGATGGTTTTCAAGCGGCACCTTCTTCGGCCAGCAGGGAGGTTTGGGCTCGGGCTGGCTGCCCCCCACTGGCTGAGGATGTCCACTAACCGCTGTGCAGGGGAACACGTGTGCTCCTTGGATAGCAATGGCCCGGTACAGACGACAAAGCCTGCTTAGGATGGCACTGTCCCCGCCTTCTCCCTGGCCACGGGGCTTCATTCCACACCCCACTCTTCTTGAGTCTTTCCTTTTCTCTTCGTGAAAGCAGAACTAGAGGAGACAGCCTCCAACCCCAAATCTGCTCCAGGCTGCTTGTTTCTTTCTCCTTTGTCTACAGTGGAGGTGCCCTGCAAATTCCCAATTCTCTCAGAGCCTGACCAGGGAGAGTCGGTGTGAAGAGGCAGTGATGCTTGCTGTGAGCTGGAATGAGGTTTGTTCTCTCTCAAAATCCCACTAAATCTGTAGAAAAGGCACTGACTCTCCTTTCAGGAAGAAAGGTAAGTCCTTTATTTGCAAAAGCCACTATGGATTTGCCTTGTCTTTGCATACTCCCCAACCTTGACTGCTACCGCAGCTGTGAAGATGGGGACTAGGGACTCGGAGTGCATGCCACCATGCAGGGGGTGGAAGGAGAGCTCAGCGGGAGGGGCGGCATGGAGACCGGGGGACCAGCAGATTCCCATCACCTTGCACCCAGCCTGAACTGGAGTCTGTGTCCAGAACACTGAGATGGCCATATAGACGGCCATAATTAATAATTACTCTCATTCTGTGATCTGGCTTCAGATTCTCATCTAGAGAAGTCACACTAGTCTTCACAGTGAGAATGTACCGTGTGTGTGTGTGTGTGTGTGTGTGTGTGTTTGGGGGAGGAGCAGTGGGAGCTTTAAATACTGAAAATCCAGTTAGGAAGTAACTATGGCCATAACGAGAGAGGATTATGAAGACCCCAACTATAACAAATAGAAATTGGCACATCATGGGGCAGACACATTGGAGATGAGGAGGAGGAGTTACCATAATGAAATTTGGTTGCTGATCGGCTGAAACAGCCACACAGTTAGCCCCCGGGCTGGTTACATGAGATTCTGAAACACAGGCACGGAGCAGATGAAAGAGTTCATTAATTTTAACTCAGACTAAAGCTTTTAACTTAACATTTCAATTTTCCAACATCAGAGGAAGGATAATAAAATTTAATATACACACTTCTAAGGAATCTATTTGTTTCGTACAAAGCAGTTCATTGAATCTATAGAACATAGTTCGTACAATAAGAATGAATTTAAATATTATCGAATGTCAGTGCATGCTATTTTAAGAGAATCTATGTTTCTCTTTTTCTTAGAATTACAATCACACATCTATGTCCAGCTTCAGCTTTAGAGACTTGTTTACTTTGTAAAAACTACTCATTGGTCGTTTGCCCTGCTTCCTGCTTAGGGGACACATTTGAGTCTAGGGTCTGCTATTCCATAACTAAAATTGAAAAGTAAGTATCTCTTATTTATCAACTTACTATGAGAATAACTATGTTCTCATCCAATTAGAATTGCAATAATTTTTAAAAAAATGTTCCAACCCCCTCTCTTCCACATTATATCTATCAGTGTAAAGAACCGAAGGCAAGCCATCGTCATTTTCTGTGGTGAAAGACAGAAAGCATCTCAACCAAGGCGTATTGGAAGAATCTAACTTCTCCCTGCTCTGGTGAAGAGAATGCATCTTCCAAATATGCTCTAACCTGATACAGTCCTGTGGGGACTGAAAGGCCTTCTGGTCTGAGCATGGATCTGAAGGATTGGGCTAATAAATCTTCCACACTCCTCCTTCCATTGGTCACTATCTAATAATTGCCAAATAGGGGACCATATCTTCTCAATCCCCATTGTGCCTAAAGCCTCACTGGGATCATGCTTGATTACCGCATAATCTCCTTGCTTTGTGCAGACCCAGCCACTGTATCTTTCAGTAGAAAAGAACAATTCGTATGTTCATGGAGGTTCGCTCTGGAGGGTTGAAGGAGCACAAAACCCAGATGTGGATTAGTGGGCGATATGTGCGAATGCCAACGTGGTGACGTGAATGTGGTCATGTAAGACAAGGGGGACCTCTGAGGTGTGGAAGGGATTGGCTTTCTCATGCTGATGTGAGCTGGGAACCCCAAGAGGGAGGAGTGGTTCTCTTTTGCTACCGGGAGTTGGACTCCAGCTATGTTAGATGGAGTGGTTTAGGGCTATACTGTTAGGACTACGAGGGACCATGTTTACAGAGGCAGGAAATTGAGAAGCCTGGAAGAGCAGACCCCATGTGTGGAGCCTGAGCGTCCTGGAAGGAGGCAGGATTGCAGCAGGCCTGAGAACATAGAAGCAATTACCAAGGTCTGGGGTTCGATCCCAGAAGTACAAGTCGACTCTGCGAAACAATATGGAAACCTGACCTAGGTGAAATCATCTGCTCAGCAAATGTCAGTTCTCTGCAGCCTCTAGCACTTAGCACTTAGGGATTGGTGGGGCGGTAGTCCTCCGGTAGTCTTGCCAGACAGTCATGAGAGGAGAAAAAACAGTCTTAGCATCAAGTTTGCAAACCTCATAGTCATTTTCTGGCAGGCATGCAAAACCACTTGTTCAGCCTGTTCTAGTAGATGAGTCAAGTGTCCAGTGCCCTTCCTCAGGAGTTCCAAGGCATCTCCGGTGTGCAAATGTTGCTTGGAGGCGCTGGCGGGGATATGGTGCTGCCAGGAATGGGTGTGCCAGTTGCTGCATGAAAGGGTGGATCCCTCATGAGGTGGTGGAACCCGTGACCAGCCCGGCTTTGGACAATGACCCAAAGTGATAAGCTTGTCACCCTTGTGTGTGGAAGGTGTCATCAGGGTGGCAGGCTGTCAACTCAAGTGAGTCCTGCCAGGTCCAGGACAAAGCATTGAACAAAAACCGAAGAGGAGCATGAATTGATCATACAAGTGGCTCAGAAACCCCGGGCACAGTGCTGGAGAACAAGCAGGCCCCCCTTTTCTATGCCTGAGCAGAGAGGGGCCTGATCACCTGATCAAAGGGTGGAGGCAACAAGGAGCTGGAGTGTCAGGAGTGTCAGACCGAAGAAGGCAGTGAGGACATGTCGCTCCTGGCACCCAGGACTCGGTGCGTCGAGGATGAGGCTGGGACAGAGCTCAAGCTCCTCCAGAAGCAGGGAACTTGGGGTCTCTGTCCTTCTCCTTCAGCTCATGTGGGCTCTGAAAACAGCATATGGTTCAAATAGGAATATTTGTTTTGAATGAGAAAATACATAACAAATTATAATTTACGTGGAAACATGCTTACACAAACACGGATGAATGAATGAATGAGTGAATGAATGAACCACTACACATCGACTATATTTTACTTGCCTATACTTTTAGGGTGCATAGTATTTGATTATTTTTTTGAATGATAGTGACTTTCTAGTATGTTTTCTACAAAAAAACCCTAGAAAGATAACTTAGTCTTTGCCTCAACTTGTATGCCTAAATTTTATTTTTATTATTGAACATGAAAATACATAAAACATAAAACATCAGATGTGGGAGTTCTTGTCATTTGCAGTATTTATTGGGTATGTGCCCCATAAACACACAGATAAATTATATTTCATGAGATTTCCATCAAAAAGAAAAGAAAATATGAATATAATTCTAAATATCGATGTTGCTCTGTGAGAATGTTCCTGACAGGGGGAACGTCCATTTTGATGAGGAGATTTGCTTACAGTTGTACACACTTGGGGACTGGAAGACATTTCCATAGACTACGTCATAAAGCCATACGTTCTAGATCTCCTTTCTTCTCTGTTACTGCATGTTTGGTGTCATCACCTGCGGGACACATTCTTATCACAGGACCTCTGGCCAGGTTCTGAGCGTGCATGTGTCTTGCATATTGATGATAAGGACAGCTACCAATAACTTAATTATACAATGAAGTGACTGCAAACCCCTAAATATATCAGCTTAAATGAAAGCTGAAATACATCCTTACAAAATCTAAAATGTGACTTGGCCATTCACTATCCCCAGACATGAGTGGAAGGTGGGCAAGGGGTAATCAGAGTGGAATCCATCCCAGTTTCTTAGTTCCTAGTTTGGTCAATTTTATTAAAATGTATGACCCATACCAATGTGTTACTAGAGTCCATCCTTGGGGATCATGGGCCAGCGGGAGTCGGGGTGATGCTGGAGCTCTATTAACATCACCACAAACTTAGTAATTCCCAAGGTGCCTTGCAAATAGTCTCAACAGGATTGATTGGGCAATCCAACATGGATAACATAACACAGACGAAAGGGACTTTGAGAGAAGACAACACCCATGTCAGGAACAGCCTTCGGGATGTCGCACTCAGGACAGCTCCCACCCAGGACAGGTGCCTCACTGCTCCACAGTTTGGAGGCAGGTCAGAGGGTCCTGTGTCCCATCTTGTGCCTCGGTGGAAAGGAAGCAGAAAGACAGGTTGGCAGGGGGGATGGCCCCTCAGGAGGCTGCACACTCAGGGTGCTGATCCCCCCCATTTTACCTGCAGGCAAGACAGTGAGAAGTGCCGAGGGGAAAGACCCATGTAACCAGATGTTTTCATCCCCTTTTTGACCATTTGCTCTCCTGAAGAGTGGGATCCCTGGGTGCTTTAGTAATAATTAAAAACAAAAAATTTATCCTGAGAAATGTTGTTGTGTCTAAAATACATCATTCTTTTTTAAAAAATTTTTAAGTATTTATTTTCAAGAGAGAGAGAGAGAGAGAGAGAGAATCTCAAGCAGGCTCCATGCTGTCAGCACAGAGTCTGA
The DNA here is from genome assembly GCA_028646485.1 of Cryptoprocta ferox. NCBI lineage: Eukaryota > Metazoa > Chordata > Mammalia > Carnivora > Eupleridae > Cryptoprocta > Cryptoprocta ferox. Next base: position 141,263,834 of record CM053572.1, read on the forward strand.
TGAAGGGCTGGATCTCAGGAACCGTGAGATCCTGACCTGAGCTGAAATCAAAAGTTGGATGCTTAAACAACTGAGCCACCCAGGGCCCCCTAAGGTACATAATTCTTAAAAGTAGAGGCATGGAAAGAATCTTATGTCAGGGAAAAAAGTGATTTTTAACCAACCCTGGATCTGGAGTAGGCAGCCATACTTACGAGTCCAGGAGCCAGAGCCCAGGGGCAGTGGACACATTGATAGAATATCACTAAATGTGGATAAAATGCACATACACACAACACAACATACTTTGTTGGCTTTGGTTTCTATTTACATTTTGTGGGAGAAGTAGAAACCTGCATTTTGCTCTGGGCTAGCAACATGGGTCCAGGTGCTGTGAAGGGACGGTGCACCCTCCCCATGGGGTCTTTCTGATGCCGTTTAGATCATAGACCCTCTCTCATTCTGTTTTGTGAATGTCTAGAGATAGTGGTGCACATATTTCACATTTTGTGTTGTGGGCTGAAAAATTCCAGCCACAGAGATGTGGTTGAAAGATGAAATTTCTCCCAACTGAAACCAGGTGCATCTACACAATCTCAATATTTCCTTAGAGACTAATGCTTACGTGCTCGCCAATAGCAGACAATAAACTTAGCGGCAGGAGGCACCAACGTGAGACCTGCTCGCTAAAAAACGAAGCCCCATGTGTGCGATAGGCATGGTTTAATTGAAATAATCTGTGGTCAATGGTTGCATTTCCAAAATAAATTAATAACCACCCTCACAGGGCTATATATTGCTCTCCAGCCCTGAACAATAGATGTAGGGCAGCCGTACTCATTTGGGATGAACTAATCCTTTTCTGACAAGGAAGCTAAAAGAAATTATTTATAACAGATTTATAAGTCTCTGGGGGACCTATGGTATACTTCCAAATGTAGTGAATCACATTTCTTCCAGCCTACAAACCACCCCACAGACAGAGCAATATTCTAACGAAATCCTTCCTCAAAGGGAGTTGGGGAGAAAGAAGCGACTTTTGGAAAGATGTTGGTAACAATAAAGGTAGTGTAGTGTAGACGGTATTGAGTCAGTGGAAAGATCATCTGTTATTATTTCCCTGGAGTGACTTAATTTAACAGAGATAATTTGAAAAAGCTATATCTACAGGAGCTGTCTGCTGACAATGCTCAATGTTACCTCTGAAAATATATCATAGTCCTCATATGATAAGCATAATCATGTCTGTAAAGGGGGTGGAAAGCTGAAAGTATTCAGAAGAGCAGTAGAAATAATTGAAAGGTCAGAAAACAGCCCTAACGAACAAAGGCCAGCTGAATTATGATGGCCAAGCTAACTCAGCGTCAGTGAACATATGTTGAGCGGAAAAGAGGAAATGAATGGAAGATTATGATAAAGAAGAAGCTGTGGATGTTAAATGTAGAAAAGATTTCAGAAACCACATTTGGGGACCCCACTGATCGTCCAATTAGAATCCCTGGGGCTAAGGCCCAGAAATCTGCTTTTAAAAAATCTCCAGGTGAGTTCATTGATGGCCAATTGGAAGGCCAGGAAAACTCCATCGCCTCCTTTTCTACAGAGGTAAAGTGGCTGGAAGGAAAAGAAAGAGCATTCTTATTTCATGCTTAATTAGAAATTAAGGGAATTCTGTAATCTCATTTCCAAACAGCTCAAAGAATTCTCTTCCTATCTTCTACATGATGAGGAACAGGGCGCCATTTTAGGTATTTGGGGCGGACACTAATCAGAAGCTGTGTGATCCCGTCCAGTCCTGGTCAAGAGAGGTTAGCCAGCCCTGATGTTTTATTGCAATCAGGAAGACCGTGTACTTTTATTTCCCTCTGGACTTGGATATGTGCTTTTATTGTTCTCTTTAGATACTTCTCAACTCAGCGAGAAGGGCCTCCCTTCCCTGAGACAGATTTAATTTGGCAAAATCCTGCACCGTTTTCCTTATCAAACGGAGCACTCGGGAAGCACCTACTTTTGCATAATGGAGTCCTTGGCATCAGGCTTCCACATGCAACTGCCAGGATGGTCTCTGTGTTTGTTGTACTTCATGGGACTCGTGTTGAATTTTGAAATTGCATTCTGAATCGTTATACAATCATCATTCTTGTCTTAATGCATATTGGTTTCAATTGCTAACATTTTAAAGAGGCTCTAAGTTGGGCTTTGTGGGTTTAGAAGGTGGAAAGCCATGGGAAACACTTGGACGCCATCCCATTCACTCAGTTGATAATAACTGGATAAGAAACATGCACAGATTACTCTGTACTCCCAGGGAAATAAGACAACACAAAGGAGGCAGAAGAAATTGGCTCCATCTTACAAGATGATGGTTCTATTAAAGAGAAACACGATTAGGTCCTCTTATTTATTAGCACATTTTTACCTATGTGCTGTTCTTGCCTTCTGGCCTCTATCACCAACAGTCAGCCAGAAATCAGCTTCAGACCCATCCCTGCTGCTTTCCAGCTGAGAAATCACTCCCCTTACTAGTTCTTGGCTCTCTCCATTTAGAATAAGAATAATAGTACCTATCTCATCAAGTAGCTGTTGGAATTAAGCGATTCAAATGCGAAACTCTTAATAAATATTGAGTTCATAATTTTCTTTTTTTAAGTTTATTTTTTAATTTTATTTTGAGAGAGAGGTAGAGAGCAAGCAGGAAAGGAGTAGAGAGAGAGGGAGACAGAATCCCAAGAAGGTTCCACAGTGTCAGCATAGAGCCCGATGTGAGGATCAAACCCACCACCATGAGATCATCACCTGAACCAAAGTGAAGAATCAGACACTCAATTGACTGAGCCACTCAGCCCCTAAGTTCATAATATTTCAAAACACTGGGTATCTGAACTCATGAGAAGAGTGCACATGGCCCATCCAGAGTCTTGGAGAGTAGACTCCAAGGCCAGGGCAGACAATTTTCTTCAATCGTGTTGAACCCAGAGCCCCAGTATGTACCACTGCTACCTACTTGTTATCTCCCTTACCCCTTTCCTTGGTCAATATTGACATACTGGAAAAGAGTCAACACATCATGGGAATTAGAGTGGGAAGAAGATTGTCTGAAACAGTGGGAGAGGAATTGCTTTTGCAGTCATGAGCAAATCTCCACAGTCTCTGCGAAGCAACATGCAACATGGACTTCCTACTGAGCCTCGGCTCTTACACTGTTGCTGGAGTTACCAGGGCACGAGGGAACCCAGGAGACAGAAAGTTAGTCAGAGATTCGCCTGCTAGCGTCACAGGCCCACGTATCTCAGGTGGGGTCCAGTCCCCCTGAGCACCTTCTGCTTTGGAACCTTTTGGCTGGATCCTCGGTGACCTACCCTGACTGGCACCTGCTATTCTTCCATGGGGCTTTTATCCACTAAATGAGATACCAGCTCACAACATTTCTAAATCACCCTCTTAGGTCACTAATGTGGACAAACTGCCTTGGTGAGTTTCCTAAGCATTTGATTCTGGTAAATACCAGGGAAAGAGACAGGGTCAAAATTAAAACAAAACACCCTGGGGCAGTTAGGAAACCTCTTCTAAATTTTATAGAGAAAGGTGATAGCCAAGGTATGTTTGGAATACACGCGGGGCCAGGACTCTGTCCCCTGCCTCCTTCATCAACACAGTGAAAAAGAAAAGCTCCTTTCCTGAACAATCAAGCCCTTGCTCACTCTCTCTGCCTTTGGTTACTACGCATTTGCAGGGTCTCGGTTGTCCCAGCTTCTGTCTGGGAGTCCGGCCTTCATTGTGCTCTCTGTCTTCTTCTTTTGCAGCCTAAGGCAAAGATGAATAGCAATGTATTCAGATCTCAAGTAAAATCCTCTCACCATCCCATGCTGCATATAGGAGAAGAGCTTTGTAATATCTGTCGAATTTTATGCGTCAAGCAATTCAATGCACGACTAAGTGTAAAAATGTACAGAGAATGTAAATCTTAGTTGATAAAAATATCCTTCTCATGGAACGTGAGCAATATCTATATAATTTTAGCTTCTGATTAGAGTGAAGATATAGGCCATTTGTGTGGATTTTTAAAAAATGTGCAATTATAACCTAATTTTTCTACCAAGGCACATAGCAACTACCTGCCCCACTCATGCCAAACCATATTCACATGAGGCTTTTTTTTCAGTATTAATCTTCCAAATGTGTATTTTAGTTTAATGTGTATATTTACAGAGAGAAAAACAACAAACAAACAAAAAAACAAGAAAAAAAAACAAAAAAGATAAGTAAACCTTGCTATGTTCAGACTTCTTTAGATGCTGTCTTTACCAGAATTTTTCAAACTTTAAAATTCCTCTAAAGGATCTTGACATTCATGTGGAACATCAGCTCTGCCATGAAAATGTAGAGCTGTCATGTTTGGGTTGAAGCGAGGTGAGCAAACTGTTCCTACGAGCACAGATCAAGACCGGCTGGCCAACGAAATGTGGGCTGTGAGGTGGTTGAACTCAGCCACCCGTCTGAGCTACAACAACAAGCAACATCCAGTGTCAGGCAGCTGCCCTGCCGGTGCCCAACAGGCAATGACCCTGCTCAACGTGAAGTCCAGGACCCTGCCCCCTGTTACTACACAGCATGATAAACATGGGACTCCTGCCCTGGATATTTCTCTGAATTTCACACATGACGCCCATATTGCCAAAACCCAAGGATAGTGCATTGCTTATCTTAATGGACTTCTTTACAGAGTATATTTATTGCTCTTGCTTATCAAGCTTGTTTCTTTCTTTTGGGACACTCTTCTTCCTTGGCACTCCTTGGATATCACTGTTTGTTTTGCCTCATTAAAGCGCTCCCTTCCTCTGATCTCTCTCTTTGGATTCCATCCTCGATCCCCTGCAAGCCCTGTATGTAAAGTTTCTACTTGGGAGAGCCCATGCCTTCTCAAGCTGTCATCTCTTGTATATCCAGCTCCCTCCCTCTCTCGCTCATTCACACACACACACACACACACACACACACACACACTCACACACACGCACACAGCACGCGTGTGCATCTTTTGTACCGGGAGCTCTCCCAGGAACCTCCAACGCATGCTTGGAACTGCCTGCTGGGTGCAGGAACTCATCCTTCTCTTGGGTTTTCCTGTGGTGGTAGACCCCCTTTACAACAGCACTCCTCACCTGTTCCTGCCTCTTCCCACACTCCTGATTGGTGGGTTTGGGTGGAAATGATAGACAACATGGGGCTTCAGCTCTTCTGGGTCCTCCCTTGGGGCTAATGTGTCTGCAGAGTTTCTGGGTTCACACACAAAACCATGGCTCTGGATCATGCAAAGCAGAGGGACTTATCAACTAGCCCATCGATCTGTCCACCTAAGCTCCATCTTCCTGTAGAGTGTTTGTCAATATGAAATCTCACACTTCTATCTCCAGTTAACTGACCCTATGTTAATCTCTCAACTGACTCCTCAAGTGGAGATGCCTTATATACTGTAGGACAAAGCTGCTTGTGTTTCTTCTCAGTGGAGAAGTTGAGTGGCCTCCTCTCTTCTCGGTAGCTTCTGGCTGATGGTGTTCATCCCCTGCTCCATCCCAGAAAACAAGGCTTCTCATGCTGAGTCCATGTCGAGAAACCAAGGCCACCGTATCTGGTCAATAAGCAAAAAGCAACACCCTGGAAAAATGGATTCCTATTGTCCGGCAAGAAGTCGAATTCCCAATAATAAAGACCAGGCGGGTCTACCTTCTCCCAAATCTCTTTCCTCTCTCCATTACTCACCTATATCAAAATTCCTTGGTCAGTTTCATCTCTCTCTCTCTCTCTCTCTCTCTCTCTCTCTCTCAAAATAAATAAACTTAAAAAAAGTAAAAAGAACTCCTTGGTCAGTCTCCACACCCACCCTCTCTTAAACTTTTTACCTCTAATCTGTCTTGAACTTTGGTTCATTTTTATTTTTCTAAGTACTTCTCCAAGCCTTCTGTCTTCCAGTTTCCATTCCCAGCGTGTTGGTTTAGAGCCTACACTGTCCATTGCAGTGGTCTCCACTTCATGTCTTAAATCCCCCACCTCTCCCACCCCTGATCCTCCCACGGCAGCAAAGCAGGGCTCCCCAAGTGCGGGTGGCACCAAGTCACCACTGCCACCAAATGCTTCTGTGGTTTCTCATTTGTGTTTCTTGTACTGTTTTAATGGCACCTCATAGAAGACAACCCAAAATAGCTGAAGTCAACAGAGGGACCTTCTGGCTCATCGGACTGAAATGTCCAGAGGTTGATGGCTTCCCACTTGGCCGGGTGTGCGTATGCTGTGATCCTGCATTGGCCTTTCTCTCCTGCTGGACAAAAGCTCAAGCCGCTTGGAGGCTGCAGACAGTCTTCTCGCAGCCCCGTCTAGCCCTCCATCCTCCATCTTCAGCACCCCACACCATGGTGGTGAGTACTTGACAAACACGAGTGTGTGCGTCTGTTTGTACTATTGCTCAGGCTGCCCCTTTGTGTGTAAAATGTGACTATTGTTTTCTTTTTCTGGCCAAGGTCACCTGCCTGCAAGAACTCAGTTCTTCTCCAGTTACCTTCCTTCTCAGAAGGAAGAAGTACGAGGCTCTCTTGTCACTAACCTTCTTACACCCAGCCCTCAGCAGGTCAGACCCGTTCTCTGAAACGCTTGTGTAGGAGAGCCAGCCCGCAGGAGCTTTCTGCAGAGAGAGGGCCCCTTTTATGGACTGCATGTGGCCATAAACGTGGAGGAAGTCCCAAAGACATCAGAGCAGGTGCTCTAGAAATGATATGTTCAGTGAAGTTCATGGCTCAGAACCAAACGGATGATGTTCAAACTATTCAGTTTCAAGAGAGAGAAAGGTGAGGCCAAGCCGGCTCACAGCAGCCATTGCTTATTAAATAGGAACAAGGATTTTGCAAAGTCTGTTAATTAAAGGGAAATGCTGTCTATAGAATTCGATAAATACTTAAAGGCCACACTGAGAGGGTTTTAAGGGATTGTAAATGCATATGGGTCCTCTGGGTGGCTCGGTCAGTTAAGCGTCCAACGTCAGCTCAGGTCATGATCTCACGGTTGGTGGGTTTGAGCCCCATGTCAGACTTTGTGCTGACAGCTCAGAGCCTGGAGCCTGGTTCAGATCCTGTGTCTCCCTCGCTTTCTGCCCCTCCCCCATCATGCTCTGTCTTTCTGTCTCTCAAAAGTAAAATTAAAAAAAAAAAGAAAATGTAGAGATGAAAAACACTTATAAAACATATATATATATATATATATATATATATATATATATATATATAGTGTGTGTGTGTGTGTGTGTGTGTGTGAATTCGGGAAAAGACAACAGTGTAACCCTGACATCATGGAGAAACAGCGTGGACATAGACCGGACTGAGATCCTGAAGATGTGGACAGCCCACTCCAGGCCACCAGACCCCCACTGTCGGAGCTCACTGTTCCTCACCAGTAGCGTTGCACTGTCTGTGGCTGAGAGGACATGTGATGATCACATGCACTTCCCCTTGCAGAGCGTGGTCTCAGTTGTTTCAGAGAACTGTGGCTCTTCCATATGTTCCCAAGTTAATTACAATAACAATAAAATAACAATAACAATAACAATAACAATAAACCTGTTCAAAAATTGATACCTAGGGACACCTGGATGGATCCTACCAGGAACACAGTGGTCCAACATCCAGAAGGCTGACCCCAGTTTTAACAAATGACTGGTTCTTTTCTTTCTTTTTTTAAGTTCATTTCTTTATATTTAGAGAGAGAGAGAGAGAGAGAGACAGAGAGAGAGAGAGAGAGAAAATCCTAAGCATGCTCCTCACTGTTAATGCAGAGCCTGACACAGGGCTTGAACTCACATACCATAAGATCATGACTTGAGCTGAAACCAAGAGTCTGATGCTTAACCAACTGAGCCACCCAGTCGCCCCCTACTGGTGGCTTTTCTTCTGGCTGCCTCCCACCTTACGAGGTCACTGAGGTCCTTCTTTTCCTCTGACTGTTTCACGCCCCGTTACTTCAGGATACAGATCATCCTGGCTGCGCTTCTGGCTTTGTTAGACTTCTGAGAAAAAAAGAAATTCTTTTAAAACTTACTCCTTCTTCATTGTGAAGAAGCCTCCGTTAACCAGGAGTCCCGGCACTAAAGCCTCCTGCATATTCTTTCTTACATGGGATTAAAAATAACCTGTTATCTCTCTTCTGTTGCTTTCCTCTTTGGTTAAAGAAGAGCTGTGATTTTTAGCCTCCAGTGAAGATCAGCTGCATTGTCTTGTGCTCACCATCTTTCTTCACTGTGCGGAAGTGTCCCCAAGAACACTGCTGGCCACGTTCACAGAGTCTTGAGGGCCACATCTGGGACATGAGAGCCGGGGTGACTAAGGAGGTACCCAAGTGACCCGCTGAGAAAGGTACACGCACGCGGCTAATGTAAGCACAGAGCGTTCCCTTAGACACTGCAGAGAGGAAGGAGCCAGAGTCCTGAACTTTCCAAGGGATAAGGGAGTGAGATGCTGCAGCTGTAACATATCTGAGTGGCCCCTGACACATGGGCTTATTAAATTAAAATTATTGGCACAGAAACATGGGCAAATGTCATGCGTTGAATATGAATCAGGGATTCATATCCTGACTCATTCATGCATCAATTCCTGCCTTTTTTGAGGTGACAGTTATATTACCCCATTGAACTCTGGCTCGTCTGTGATATTAACAGGATGCCCCTTAGCTTGTCCACTTGAGATTTATCTTGTGCGCTGCCCCGACGCCCTGTGACGTTGCTTCTCTTCGCTTGTGTCTCCATTTGTTTTAAAATATTTTCCAGATTGCAATTGCCTCACCCCATCCAGAGTGGTTTCTATTTCATATGGATTTGTAAACGTTACCTCTCCAGCTCCGTCAAAAACGAGTCCGTGTGCTCACACGTTCACGGTCCACGCAGGAAAGCCCCTGAGAAGCTATTGAGAAGCCGGTGAATAAAGGCCGTAAGTTCAAAGTCAAGCATTCAGGTAAGTGTCTGTCCTGTTCATCTCTTGATCACAGGTAGAGCCAGGCCACTGTTTCAGCGGGCCACTGGCAGAGCAGACGATGACTCTCCCCCCTCACGCTCCGGAAGCCTCCTTGACGATGGTCCCACCACCCACAGTGGCTCTCTGCACCTGCGTTCAGAAGGTGCTCCACATTCCTCAGGAGGCAGTGCTGTAAGCAGGATTCAAGAGCAGAGGAGGATGGTGGCAGTGTCCCAAGTGACCTCCTCGCTGTCCCATCCACGTTCACGTTGTCCCCATGACCACATGCCCTTCCAGCGCCCTCCAGCCCTGTGTCTGCCAGGGACCACCTCATGCTGCTTCTATTTGCATCCCAATTGGCATCTCTTCTCAAAGCTTTGCTCCAGGGAAAACGATCTTCTCTGCCTTCCATTAGCATCGCATACCTGTCTCTTGTCTGGTGTTTCTCACCCATGGTGTCCTGTTTCTCTCTGTGGTTGTCCCCCTGGGGACTGTGAGTCACTGCACTGCAGGACTTGGTGAGGGAGGGATTTCTACCCCAGGCTTATGGCGGTGGCCACACACCCTGCACCCAACACGTGCAGATGACAGCAGTTCATGAGTCACATGGACCGACATCCCAGGGGCAGAAGAGACACTGTGCCACACGCCACCCATGGCCACATGGAGGTTGCACTCAGGAGCAGAGGGGGTGACAGAGGCTGCAGGAGGCAGGCTTTGTAGTGATGAGAGGGCACAGTGTCCCTGGTTCCCAAGGGATGCTGTGACCTCTTGTCTGGATGGTTCCGTGGGCTGGCGAGTAAGCAGGCGCTGTGTCTGGTCCCCTGGGAAGGGGGTTGTTGGCTGAGGCACCGTATCCAAGAGCAGGGACGGAACAGGAGTGTTAGGCCCTGTGACACCCTCCTGGTTTTAGCAGATGTCAAGGCAGTTCTGAGTCTCACACCAGAGTGGGTAATCCCTGGGTGCCGACAAGCTGGTGGTGGTCGGTGAGGCCACATTCATCACCCCAAACACCGGGGGATCCTGCTTTGGAAATCTACGGAGACCCAAATTTTCTCTCATTTATTTTGTCCTCCCTTGTTCTCCCCCAGATGATAGTGTGGAAGTTTATGAAGATCTCATCTCTGGCTCGGTGAGGGATCTAAGATTAGTGAGTCCTCCCTCTGGTACGTGACGGGCCAAGAATTTTACAAAGAGGGACAGACATCTGGATATCAACAGCTGCTTTTATTCTTCTCCCGCAGTCGTTCTCTGGATATTCCACGTTTAAAGTAGTCACAAAAGCAAAACTTCAGGTAGTTTTTTTTTTTAATGTTTATTTATTTTTGAGAAAGAGAGAGTGCACACGTGAATGGGGGAGGGACAGAAAGAGAGGAGGAGAGAGAGAATCCCAAGCAGGCTCCATACTGTCAGCGCAGAGCCCGACACGGGGCTCGAACCCATGAACTGTGAGATCGTGCCCTGAGCTGAAGTCAGATGATTAACGGACTGAGTTACCCAGGCGCCCTCAATTAGTTCTAATTATTCGTTAAAGGGACTAGGGCATCTCCCCGCTGAGCTGAGAGTCGGACAGTCATCGTGGATCAGGGCACTGTCTGGGCGGGTTCATCTGGGGCTCAGGAAAGAAGAGACCTCATGTGGACTTGGATTCTAGCCCTGGGCCAGCCACCTTTAAGCTTTGAAACCTTGGATGAGTGACGACACAGCTGGTCTCAGTGTTTCTACCTGTAAAATGGGAGGGATAAGAAGAGCACGTCCTCACTAGGTAAGCAATGAGAATGCAAGGTGAACACACAGGGAAGCAGTTCGTGTGGGCGCGCCCAGCCAGCCTCCCGCAGATGCCGTCATCTGGTGTATGCAGCGGGCCGCGTAGCGCACTGCAAAAACTCACCTCCCCTGGAGCCCCAGCAGTGACCTCCTTTGGAAATAGAGTCTTTGCAGATGGAATTAAGGTTAAGATTGAGACGAAATCATAACTGCGCCAGGGTGGCCCTCAGTCCGAACAGAGTGTCCTTGAAAGAAACAGATTGGGGCAGAGAGCGAGAAGGCCAGGTGAAGGCAGAAGGGACCGGAGCCAATCACCGCCGATCATGGCCAAGGACTGCGGACGCCGCAGACCCTGGATGGGTCGTCTGCAGCCTCTGGGGGCGCGCGGCCCTGCCTGCGCCGGGGTTTTGGACTTGGGCCTCGGGAGCTGGAGGGGATGCATGGCTGGGGGTCTTAGGCTGCAGACTGAGCGATCTGTTACAGTGGTTTCAGGAGGCCGGTGGAGACGGGGCGCCGTGCTCACGGGACACAGGACCCGGGCCTGGACGCTCTCCAGACTTTGTGACAGTCTTGCATGCAGCAGGGGCTTATGACGTGCTGCCTGGGCCCACCTCCACCGTGGAAATGATGAGTGAGAGCAGCTGAGCCCTCGCCCCCCGGGCTCACAAACCGCAGGCTCGGACCCCTTGGGGTGCCGGGAGGCGGGCTCCCGGGCCGCAGGTGGTGTCTCTGTGCAGGCATGGGCCGCGCAGGGGTGTGATGCGCGAGCGCCGAGTGTCCTTGCAGAGCTGGATGGGCGCAGTGCGGCGGGCGGAAGGGGCCCATTCCCGGTGCCACTCGTGCACCTGCTGCACCTCAGCCCCTTTGTCACATGGAGGGGCTGCGGGCAACCCCTCCCCCGGGGCTCGGGACAAGAGGGTGGGGGGGTCTATGCGAGTGTCTAGGAGAATGCCGAGGCCACCATGGCTGCGGCTGGACGCTGCTGTCCCACCTGGTGGTCACCTGCTGCTTGATGAGACGTCTCCACCCCCGGTTAAATAATCCCCAACCTCTCCCTGCAGCACCACAATTCTGGCGCTTTTAAGGGTCTCCCTTACTCTCCACTTACCAGAGGGGAATGTGTGATGTTCTCTTATTTTTTCCCCAAATCACAGGTTGTCATTTCTGTTAAACTACAAGAAGACTTCATCCTTCACATATAATGAAAGCAAATAATTTCAGTGGAGACTGTACTCTGAAAAATATCGGGAGTTCAGACATTGCTGATATTTCGCAAACCCAGGGACCCGCCATGGCCTCAGTCTTTAAAAAAATTTTTTTAAAAAATATTTATTTGTATTTTGAGAGAGAGAGAGACAGAGCACGAGTTGGGGGAGGGCAGAGAGAGAGAAGGAGACACAGAATCCGAAGCAGGGCTCCAGGGTCCAAGATGTCAGCACAGAGCCTGATGCGGGGCACGAACTCATGAGCTGTGAGATCACGACCTGGGCCGACCTCAGATGCTCAACAGACTGAGCCACCCAGGCGCCCCTGGTCTCATTCTTTTCACTATCTTCCAGCCTCACCATGTTTATTGATGGACGCGAGGTGGTTAAGCCAGGGTGTGGACGTGACTGGGTAAATTAAGTAGACTTCATCCCCCTCTGTGATAAGGGGGGCCCAGCACACACCCCCCACGTGGGCTTCCCACCCACAAAAACCTCTTCACAGGTGTCACCCATCTCTCGACGCTGATCAGTCTTATGCAAGCGCAAGTGCCCCATGTTTCTTTGAAAAAGACGTGCACTTTCCCGAGGTCAAGGATATTCAAATCCAGCACAGAAAGCCCATGGCTAGAGGCAGAAACACAGGCAATACTCTCTGACGGCAACAGCCACCAGTTGCAGGTAGCAGTTTTCTTGTGACAACCAAAGGGGTCATCAGTGACGGCAACAAGTCGAGGACTCCTGAGCGACGTGCGCTTCTCGGCACTCAGAGCTGCTATTTCGTTTTCTAACTCAAACCAGTCTGTGGTAACGGGGCAGCAAGCACTGCCTCTGCCTGAAAACTCACGACAGTGGAGTCTGATGAAGACATTTCACTACAGAAAAGTATGTACGCGGCCCGGATCCCACCCGTGAGAGGTCTGAGCCCGAGAGGCAGGATCTGGCAGTATTTGAGTCCATGACGGCGATGATCCTCTGCTTCTCTCTAGTGGCTGAATCTGGAACAGAGGCACCAAGCCTGCTTTTCATTTGAGCTTCTGTGGGGTTGGATTTGAGCCCCCGCCCTTGTGCGAGCAGTGTGGCTGGGTCTTGATATTTACTTCCAAGGTAGTGTGGCCGCTGTCCTAGCGTGCTGGGGACTGGGTGGGGCCTTCCCGGAACTTGAGACTTCCAGCACGTTTGGTTTCATCGGTAACTCAGTGAGTTGCGTGGCTGGCTGGTGGTTTGGTGACTAACCAGCAAACAGGAGCCTGGACAAGACAGAAGGGCAGTGGGAGGTGTGGCATCGTGCACTGTGCGTAGGACCCTCTATGTGGACTCGATCCCGCGTCGTCTGTTAGCATCTGCGGCATGTTGGCTGTGGGGTGGGGCTTTCTACCTGTTGTTTGGTTCCTTTGGGGCACACCCACGAGGGAGCACCATCACTGGAGCTTGCCTTGCGAGCTTCCAACTTGGCGCCTTGAGCTCTACATTCTCTTGAGATCAGATGGCACATTTGCTCTTCGAAGGGAGCACACCACGGGCCTCCTCTGTGGGCGAAGTCCAGCTCGTCCCCTCCCTGGGAAGCCTGGATTCCTCTACCAGTTTCAACTCTTACACGAAAGTAGTTCACTTAATAAGAATATTGAAAAGCGAGGCAGGTTAAGCTACTTTTATAGGAGTTTCAAAATCTCTGTTAGATTTCGGTGACACCCCGATTTATGTTTCATTTGCTGCCTGTCGCCTTCTGTTTGGAATCCTGAGGGGCTGAACATGTGAATCGCTGCTGGGTCAGGTTTCAGGTCGGGGAGCTTGGGGAAGCAGAATTGGTGGAAGGGGGAGAAGCAGAGGACCCCGTCGAAGTGGGCGGATGCACGGGGCTTAGGTGTCCTGTGCTCACCCACCCGGCTGGGGTGCCGAGTCTCCGAGGGGGGACAACAAGGCAGGAAGGTCTTCTGGCTTGCAGGGAACCCCGGGGTAGGGAAAGGCTGGGCTGGACATGTCTTTGCAGAGAGAAGGTGAGAGGAAGACCAGCACGGGCTTCGTCAGCAGCTGGCCCGACCCCAGAGAAGACAGAGGCGCCCTGGCCGAGCATTCTTCGTCCTGGGGCCATAACAACCTAAGGACGGTTTGCTGGGCGGTTAATTGCCTCACAAATGGGGCAGGCCTGCAGAAGGGGGCTTGCCGGCCATTTCTTATAAAGAACAGCAATAATTTCAAAGTTCCTTTTCCAAATAGAAACTTTTTGATTAAAAAAGAGAAAAGAGAAAGCAAACATTTACAAACTTAGAAAAATGTGCCCTTGCCTGCCTGTGAACTGCTGACCTTGGCAAACAGGTCAAGGCTGCGGGCAGTTGCCCGGGAGACGGGCCTCAGGAATCAGCCTCGTGGGCTCCTGACAGCGGGGTGCTCCTGTGTGCAGCCCCACACCCTACACACTCACAGATTCCCTAAAAGAAAGCAAGAAAAAAAAAAAAAGATGGAAAGGCTCTGAGTCAGTTAATAACTGCAAACAGCAAGCCTTGATTAAGGGGCGGGCGGGTGCCCCCACTGTTTACAGATGCCGCTGGCTCCGGGCAACAGCAAGCTCCGTCTCCAGCGCCCCGACCCGAGTCCCGGACAATATGCAGACACGTGATCCAAGACCTTTCTCATGGCAAGGAAAACAGTTGTGCAAATCAAAGCGACGAACGCACGCCCAGGCACAAATGAGCCCGTGGCTGCCTACGCAGATACCGCTAACCGCGTAACGTGCGTGCGATGGGACGGACCCAGGGCCTGAGAATGGATCCGGCAGGTAACGGAAGCCCACGTTGGCTTCAGGTGAGTGAGCTGTAAAAACCTTCAAGCGAAAGGTCACAAGGTGGTAAAACAAAGAAAATAGAAAAAAAAAAGTCATGTATTTAATGAAAGATCAAGAAACTAGAACATTCAGAGAGGAACATGTAGGCACTTTGTTATTTGTACGTTTCGTTGCCAATGACTTCCTTGCCCTTCCCAGTTGCCTTAAATACTACCTGCCAAGCACACCTTCATATCGTCGCAAGGCTGGGAGTCACGCTTCCGGAACAGCACGCATGTCCTGTGCTGAGCGTCAGGATGTCCTCCAGCGTGAGCAAGGGCGGTGCCCACCGAGGGTACCCCTGCACCTCTGGCCTCACCGCCCCCCCTCCAGTGACCCGCCCTGAGAGGCACTTTGGTGCATGCGAAGGGCGCACACAAGCTTCGGGCTTGGCAGACCTGGGCATGATTGCTTCCTGCCCCAGAGAGCGTGGAGTGAACGGATGGGGCCCCTGGTCTGGCCCCTGGCAGGCCCCCTGGAATGTCGGGGCCCTCTGCGCTAAAACGTGCACTCAGCGCCAGCCCTTGTTCAGGACGGTCACTTGTCCCCACGACAGCTCCCTGAGGGTCTGCTCGGGGAGGGAAGGGGCCGGTCACAGAGGCTGCAGTGACTTGTCACCAGGGGCTGATAGCAGCTTGACCGGCACGCTGTCGGGCCGTGGCGGCGGCTCCGTGGTTTGCACAGGCTTGCCGGACGCCTCGGCGTCTCTAAACACAGAGCCGCACTTTTTCTGCACAGACACACGTGCAGCCAAACCCAGATAACTGCCAGGGATCGCGCCGTGTCTCCGTGCAGCCGTGTGGCCCGGCCGAGCGCATACCCGAGGTCACCCGGTCCTCCGCCTAAACCTTCGCGGCTCAAACCCCTGGCTTGGCACCTCTTCAGCAGTTCCCACGGCCTCCGGGAGCTTCTTCGGTTTACACCGTTGTGTCTGCTCAGAGACCAGGCTCTGGGTAACCTTGGGGGGGGGGGTCCCGGAGCCTGCAGGGTGAGGAGGAGACGGAGCAGAACTCTGGCCCCAGGGTTGGGGGTCCCTTGCAGAGCGGCACGCTGTGGAGTTGGGGACCTTTGACACTGCAGCGTGCCCGAGCCAGATTTTGAACTCACTCTGATATTCCTTATCGATAATCGCAGCACTCCCGGGAAGGGCAGGGCAGGACTTAACGTCCCAGGACAACCGTCACGTCTCGAGGAGAAATGTTCACGGCCCCACAGCCGGTCCTTCCGTTTGTTCCCTCCTCTGCAGGACACGCCGCCACACCCTGGGAGGCGCTCGTGCACTTGGTGGCTCAGCCCAGCTCCGAGGGAGATGCGTGTATGTGCCTGTACGGAGTGCTGGTGGCCACGACCCTACACTTGCCCAGGATTCCGTGGACAGATGTGACAGGGGGCATGGAGGGCCCCAGCCTACAACCTGTCCCTGAGCTGGACGAAGTGATGAAGGCCGGCCCACATGGGGCCTCCTGGGAGTGTGTGCTCACACCCGTTGGGACCTGAGCGAGGCTGGCCGTCTTAGGGACTCTCGGGACGCTGGGTCTCAGGGCTTGGCAAGTGTCATTCAGAGACATCTGGCCACGTGCAGCACAGCCCACTCCCTGTGTTCCAGGACGGGTGGAGGCTGGATGTGCTGCGGGGAGGGGCACGGATGTGAAGGGAGGGCACTGGAACTTTAAATAGTCGTGTCAGGTGTGACGGTGAGACCCCAGGTTTTTGGTAAAATGGTAGCTAGAAATAGGACGAGAAGCGAGAAGGTAGAAACTATGAGAAAGCCTGGTTCCTTCTGGCCTGGGCCAACAGCAGTCACCTGTGTGTGTGTGAGTGTGCCTGAGTGTGCGAGTGTGACTGTGTGCGTGCGCCTGAGCGTGCAGGTGTGACTGTGAGCATGCCTCAGTGTGCGGGTGTGCCTGAGTGTGCCTGAGTGTATTCAGGTGTGACTGCATGGGTGTGGCATGGCCTGTGTGTGTGCCTGAGTGTGTGTGGGTGTGACTGTGAGCGTGCCTGAGTGTGTGCGGGTGTGACTGAGTGTGCCTGAGTGTGTTCAGGTGTGACTGCATGGTGTGGCATGGCCTATGTGTGTGCCTGAGTGTGCGGGTGTGAGTGCGTGGGTGTGTCAGTGCCTGTGTGTGAGTGTGAACCTGAGTGCGTGTGTGTGTAAATGTGTGTATCCAGGCAGGGAGTTTTGGGAGTCGGGGCTAAGCCCACCACCAGGTGCCCCCAGGGCAGGTCTGGCTGGAATTCCAGGGAGCCGGAAATAGAGCCCCGGCGCCAGCCCGCCCCTAATTTCACACTTTGT
>CM053572.1:141287407-141305548 GCA_028646485.1 Cryptoprocta ferox
GCCCGGCCCCCCGGGCTCCCGCAGGCCCCGAGCTCCCGCAGGCCCCGGGCTCCCGCAGGCCCCGCGCCCGGTGTGTGTGTTCCAGGCTTTCTTTTGTTTTCAATAAAATGTAATTACAGAAGAGAAAAGAGTAAGTCTCTCAGAGATGATGTTGGGGGAAAAAAAGCATCAAGAATAAAACCGTCACAAGTGAAAATTGTCCAGAAATCTTGTTTAAGAAATCGTTGAAGCGGCTTCAATAAAACACCTCCCGATGTCTTCACAGATCTAAGTAAGGTCCGGACAAAATCCTTGGGCTTCCATTCACTTTCCTCCCCAGGTGAGGGGTTAGGACCCTAAGGTCCTTCTTGGCTCAGCAGTGCCCCCTGGTGGTTGGTAAGGCGGAAGTGACATGAAGCACCCTCCAGGCTGCTTAAAACCAGCTCACTTGCTGTGACTCTAACAACTGTTAGACTCTTTACTGAAATTCCTTTTTCCATTTTTATTACAGCATATCTTCATGTGTATTTTAAATACAGTAAGGTGCCATGAATACTAATAAAGAAGGAAAGAGCATATTCTTTTATTTGGACAAATGTCTAAATTCATAGGATTCTTTTCAACTTTAAATGAGGTCCTGAGTCAGGGCGCATGGGTGGGCTCAGTCGGTTAAGTGTTTGACTGCGCCTCAGGTCATGATCTCAGGGTCTGTGAGTTCAAGCCCCGAGTCAGGTTCTGTGCTGACAGCTCGGAGCCTGGAACCTGCTTCGGATTCTGTGTCTCCCTCTCTCTCTGCCCCTCCCCTGCTCTCTCTCTCTCTCTCTCTCTCTCTCTCTCTTTCTCTCTGTCTCTCAAAAATAAATAAATTTTAAAAACTGAGGTCCGGAGTAGAAGGCAGTTACGACGTGTCTGGGAGACGGTGAATATGCAAAAAGACAGCTCCTGTGATTCACTTAGAAATGCTCTGGTTTTCTTGTTCCTTATGTGACCGCCGATTCAACGGTACTTTCTCGGCAAGAGAGAAAGAAGAGAAATTAGATGCCTCTGTCTTATAGATTAGGGGTTTGGTCACGGCCCCTCTTGCTGCCACCCTGGGTTGGGCTCCCCAGTGATTGGCCGGCTGAGTCACGCGCCCATGACCAGCACGATGCATGGCAGGGTCATGAGCTCCTTCTTTGGAGAAACAGGTGGGCATCGTTGAAGTGACCCGCGTGGAAGCCTTCCCAGTCCATGAGATGTCGCCTCAACATGGACCCGAGAGGTTAAAGGAGAAAGGTGTGGCTGAGTTGGGGGGAGTCTGCCTGCTGGGAAACTGAAGGGGGCACCCAGAACTTTGTGGGGGACCCAGTTGAGGTCTAGAGGGGGGTGCTGCGCGCCTCCAGCTGACCCTCCAGTCCCCAGGCTGCGGTTCAGCATCCGGAGCCCTGGCAGATGGCAGAGTTTTATCCCCATGCCCGTTCTCTGCCTCTGCGAGGACTGGATTAGGGATCTGACCTCTTAGACGGCGACTGTGGTAAGAGGCATGAGGGATTGCCTGTCCACCATGGGCTGTGGCGCGGGACAGAAGGGGTCACAGGGGACTCAGGGTGGGTTCCCTGCAGCCCACAAGACAACTGTCCACGAACGTGTCAGTGTCCGGCTCCTGGTAAAGCTGGAGGCTGTTGGGCTGACCTGTCCACGGGGTTCCTGAAAGCTAAGACCCTCACCCTTCGGTGAATGGGGCCAGGAAGCACTTTGTTTTCTCTGTAAAGAGCCAGAGCCTGGCCTTGCCAATGTCAATGCTACCACCTACTTCCCCCAGAAAAACACGTGGTTACCCCCACATCTTTCTAACGAAAAAAAGGCACATTCTTTCAAAACAAAAGGGTTTGCTCATTTATCACACGTGTCTCTGTACGTGCATGCGTGTGTTGATCGTATGTGCGCATACGTGCATGTGTGTGTATGCAGGCATGTGCACATAGCCCCGAGCAATCTGGCAGCACGGTCCAGGGGAAGAGGGAGAGTTCGAAATCAAATCAGGAAGTTGAAAGACCGGAGTTTGAGCCCAAACTTTCCCCCCAACCCTTGTCTGCCCTGGTCTGGTGGCGATGCTGATGTAGAGCATCAGGGAGTATCCCAGCCGGAGGCGACCGCGGGACTGCAGTCCCCTGCACACACCAGCAGGCGGGGTTGCTGCGTTGTGCTTCATGATTTCTCAACCGTGAGGAATTTTGCACGTTTAACTTTGCATTTATGTTAGGACTTCTGTCATATCAACGTACCACACACTAGCTGGCTTAGAACAACAGAGTGTATTCCCTCCTGTAGTTCTGGACGCTAGAAGTTCGAGGTCAAGGAGTCAGCTGAGTCGGCTCCCTGTGGGGCTGTAGGAGGAGTCTATTTTATGCCTCTCTTCTGGCATCTGGGGGATCGTTGGCAACGTCTGTTGTTCCTTGGCTTGTAGAAGCATCCTTCCAATCCTTCTGTCTGCCTGTCTATCATCTATCTGTCTGTCTGTCTGTCGTTTATCTATATCTATCTATAATCTATATATTTATCTATCATCTATTTATCAACCTATCTCTCATCTATCCAAATCATCTACATCTATCAATCATCTATCTCTATCATCTATCATTTTTTTATCTGCCTACTTACCTATCATTGATCTGAGAACACTTTTCAAATTACATATGCTATTCTTTCACTAAGCAGTCACTTAAAATTTATTAAAATGTTTATTTATTTTTAAGAGATGGAGAGCCAGAGTGCAAGAGGGGAAGGGGCAGAGAGAAAGACAGAATCTGAAGCAGACTCCAGGCTCTCAGCTGTTAGCACAGGGCCTGATGCGGGGCTCAAACCCACAAACTCTGAGATCATGCCCTGAGCTGACGTTGGAGGCTTAACCGACTGAGCTACCCAGGTGCCCCTCTAAGCAATCACTTTTAAGAGGAGCCTATACAAACATCTATTCTTGACTGTATGCTTGCAGTCATGAGGGGTATCAGTAATTGGTGTGGTCCAAGTAATTTGAAACAACAACAGCAGCAACAACAAAACCAAAAACAATTTCACCCTGTGTGTGAATAACAAGGCCTATTGATGTTATATGTAGTTTTAGTTCATCTGACCAGCAGAGGGCACTCCAAGCTTAGCTTTGGAATGGATTTCCGTTCGTTTTTTGTTTTGTTTTGTTTTTTGTTTATTGATTTTTAAAAAAAAAATAAGTCCTCAATCAAGAACAAGGGCAAAGCAATTAAAACTCCATCTACGTGTATTCAGTGCGTCTACAGTATTTTCCAAAGGAAGAAAAAATAAAGAAACTTTGCCTCCTTTAACACATAACACAAATTAAAGGTTGGGATGTATTGATTACGTCCAGGGTCATTTTTCTGGGAAATAATTTAATATTTGACAGCTCTCTCAAAGCAGAAGTTGCTTGAATTTTTAGGGAGACAGAATATAGCATCTATCATAGGTTGTGCCTGAAAATTTTGAAGCAGGTTTACTCCATTACACGAATCGACATTTTAAGGGATTGACATGAATTCCAAATTATTGATTTAATTCATTTATGACTACATTTATAGTACTAACAAGTAAGGGTCAGAAGAGATCATATATTTGTTTACATGTTGCCAACTACGAGATGAATTCTCTGTGTTTTCAGTTAAGTATATGAGAATAAATGGTTAAAACAGCTCCTTTAAATTCTTCTTGTTTGTTTCTACATAAGATATCCACAGTTTCCTAACGTACTCGAAATGGGAATATATTATCTCAGAGGCTGCCTGTTTAGAAGTTCGTATTGTATTCACAGCACTCCTGACAAGGATATTACTATCTAAAAGCATTACTTGGGATGGAGAAGGGGATTTTATTTGCTAGTTATTCTCTCATTTAGGTCAACTACTGAATATGAACTGACCAGTTGACAGCTATCTAGAAAACAGATAAACTTATCTAATATGGTTTTGAATAGATTCATGAATTTAAATTACCTGCCTCCTAGAAGTCGCTAAAATGGTCCAGGGGAGAACATCCTTCTAAACTTGGCAAATCATTCATAAATTGAATTTTATGTAAAATGGCTGATATCTTCCAATTCCTAAATCTCTCTCCCAACTACTGAGTAAAAATCAAACTGTATTTCCTAATTGTATTCGATGAGGGGGCAATGGAAGTCCTCTCTCAGGGAGCAAAGCTGTACTGGGTCTGAAATCTTGGCTCCTACAGCAGTCCCCAGCTTTTAGCACAATTCAGATAGAAGCCTGGGTTTGCTCTCTCAGATTTAATGAAAAACAAATGTTCAGTTTGATCTTACAAAGAAAAAGCTGATATCGCTGAAAGCAGGTGTGATGTAGGCTGTGGCTCAGTGGTGACAAAATATGAGACTGGGAAGCAGTCATCTGTTCTGGACATCTAGTTCAGTCAACTGGTTCGCGGCTGTTGAGATGCTGACCCGAGGGTTGTGAGGGAGACCTGAACTTACTCGTGTTGTGTCTTACCTTCACCATCTTTAAGGAAAACAAGCATGGCCCGGCCACGAACTGTGACGTCTGCCCATGGTTCATGATGGAGATGTCCTGGACCGCCATGTTTAATGCTCAGACCACACCTCCAGCCCTTGGATGATTGGAATCGACACTGGCCTGAGGACAACCTTCTGCGGGCTGGCCCATGTCCAGAATGGGGCCTGGCAAAGAAACCAAGATGCACCAATTGCCAACTGTTTTGAGAAACTGACCAATAAAAAATCCAGAGAAGGCAG
This sequence comes from Cryptoprocta ferox, assembly GCA_028646485.1. Classification (NCBI taxonomy): domain Eukaryota; kingdom Metazoa; phylum Chordata; class Mammalia; order Carnivora; family Eupleridae; genus Cryptoprocta; species Cryptoprocta ferox. The sequence continues at coordinate 141,292,140 of CM053572.1, forward strand.
AGGATAAAGATCTGCATCGAATGCATCTTTCGCGATAGTGTTGGGCCAAGAGGAGTTATTACAAGTTCGAGTTGTCACAATGCCTGAGCAAGTAAAAGGTGTGAGTCTGTAAAATGGGTATGAAAATGTAACAATCTCAAAGCGTTGTCACTATGAATAAATTATTACATGCTAAGTACTGGCGTCAGTGCCTGGCTCACGGCCATCTCTGTTCACACCTCTGCTGATATCTGTAGAGCTGTCAGCATTTCTGTTATGGTCATTGCCTCCTAGCCCACCCCTGAAGAACGTGGGATCTTCTAAATCTGCCCCATGATACGTGTGATGGAAGGACATGGGCACGACTCAACTGTCGTTGGCCCAGAGGATATCAGAGCCTCTGTCAAGGTTTCCGTGCCTGCTGTGGGCGAGTCAGGAATCCCTCTGGCTCTCACTCTACATCTTCCTGTCTCTTCTCTCTGATGTTTCTGCTTCCTGAAGATGAACTGGTGTGAACTCAGGTCTGTTGACATGGGGCTTGCTCTGTCTTCCTGCTCCCCGCTCTTGCCCACACCATGGTTTAACCCACCGTTGCCGTGCACTGACCCCCCAGGCTCTGGCTCTTTCCGGGTCAAGTCAAAAGACAACTAGAGAGTGTCGCAGAGTAGGGGAGGCATCTCTCCAGCTTTCAAAACCAGTCTACATATCGACCTATAGATTTTTATGTTTTAGGAAATATTTATATGTTTACTGAGGAGTCTTTTTATTTAATCATAAATTAATGTTCACGTCCAATAAATATGACATTAGCATCAATTGCAATCATTTATTTATATGGCATAACATATGGTTGATTAGTTAAGAAATATCCTGTTATCGAGTTTTCCTTGTATCCATAAACTTTATCTATTATGCTTAATATTATTTAAGTATTGCTTAATTTTCTTTGTTATATTTAATTTAGGATGTTTACACTGATGTTTAAAGTGAGGCTGTTTGGTTGGTTGTTATTATTGCATGTATGTATGTGTCTCTGACAAGTTTTGGTACACTATTTTGCGAGTTTCATAAATAAGAAAAACAAATAAAAACCATCTGGTTTTCTCTCTGTCATAGGGTCCAATTTAGCTGGAACTCACTATATAATTTGTGAAGACCACATGTCCCTCCGTCTCCTCTTCCTGCCACTTCCTTGAACTGGCGGTTACCTCACGTCTTTTAGAGCTTCTAACGATTGCTCGTATACAAGGTAAATCATGGTGCAGAAACACCGACAGATTGAATTTTCATATGTGCAGAGTGGAGGCTGAGTGTCTTCTAACTCTACTTGCGTGTAATTTTTACTCTGCCCATAGTTTTCAATTTTTCCTTTTTCCTTTTGTTTTTCCAAATCTCTGTGAGTTTGCCTAGGGTGGCTCTGCTCCTACATTGGCTCCATGATCCATGTGGGTCTTCTTCTGTTGTTTCTACTGTGACTTTTTATCCAGAAGTGGTTTTCTTTTGCTCTACTAAGTCTCTTTACCTACGCTCACTCAATTTTCATATTTTTAAAATAACGTTGCATGACAGAAAGTCCAGATATCTTCTAAGAATATTTTCTCCAAAGGAAAGAATGTCAGGCCTGACCTGGGCCAGTAGAAGTTTTAATTCAGTTGTGTGGACTCGGAACAATTCCTCATGAACTTGCTGCTTTCCCTGGTCTGGGATCCCCATTTACTGCCCCATGTCACAGACTACTTGGTGAACTGGAGATACACCTGTAGCTTACGAGGAGGTGGGTTTTTAGGGGGCACTTGCAATTTATCTCTCTTTTACCAGCTTTGGTCAAGCCAATGACCATGTTCACTTCTTTGTCTATCACTCTTCTGATTGGCTTTTTGCAAATAGGGCATATGTGTGCATTTGCTTTTTATCTGCCCAGTTTTACCTGCCAATCAGAAGTGTAATATGGCATCAGCGTTGTTCCCGAAGTCCACCCTGTTGCCCTAAGTAGAGTAGGGTCAAACTCTCTGGGTCCAACTATTTGGACAACTCTTCATTTTGCTTGACATTGTCAGAGATCTGTGTGTATGGTTTGCACCTTTCTCTTTTATTTTTTATATTATATTATATTATATTACTCAATTCGATTTTCATTTGCCATTCAGATAGGTAGAGGTATTTAATGCTTCCATCTTCAGTGTGACCTCTGAACATTTCTATTCTCTGTATGAGGAGACATGACTCTCTTAGACTGATGGGGAAGATAGCCAGGTGTGGAGGGTTAAGAAAGAAGAAAACTTCTGAATTAACCCTTAAGAGTAAGACTTTCCTAGGGAAATATACAAATGTCAACAGGTAGTGTAAAGTGTCTAATTTAGATTAGAGATCAAGAAATTTAGAGCTGCCGTTCTGACAGTTGTGTGACTCTTTTAGAAGTCATGATGTTGGCACAGAGAAAACAAGCACACAGAATAGTAAAGCGTTGGCATCTAATGGATTGGTATGGTGAAATGGTAGCATGGCAAGAGAGTTGCTCTTCTTCTTAGCTGAATTATTAAACAAAAAGGAACATCTGTTGTTGGAGAAGGGACAACGAGGGCAGTGACCTGAAAATATACTTTTTGTGAGAAGTAACATAAGGCTCGATGAGGTCCAGCCTCAGATGTAATGGAAGAGAGGCTGTGAGGATGACAGGATGGGAGGCTGTGGTCAATGAGCAGGATTGAAGTGGTGGCAGAATTCTAAGTGATGATGGACAATGATGGGTATGGGTGTGGCTGGAAATGTGAAGAGCAAAGACAGTCCAGGTGACCTCTGATGCCTCCCTGGGCAAGAGAAAAACACTGTGGTGGAGAGGAAGGCCAGGAGCAGGAATGCCTCCAGGCCTGAAGAGTGCTAGGGAGTCGGGATGTATGCATGAGAGCATCGGGAGAGTCAGTGGAGACACTAGTGCCCCAAAGAAGCTGGGCTCTTTACATCAAATTAGAAGGCATGCTCTGGAAGTGGTATTGGAAATCAGAGGCGACACGGACAGCTGACATCTCATGCAGTGACCAGGATCAGGCCTATGGGACATGGTGCATCAGCTGGTAGTCTGTGGGGAATTGTGTGGTACTCAGCGTGTGTAGCACGCTGGGAGTCACGTCAGCCCAAATTCACCTACTTCTGAGGGACTCGTGTCCTAGAGGAACAGGATATGAGAGAATTCTTTGGTTTCCAGAACTATATCCATGGATTGACAAATAGGCACCACCTCTGTGGGGGTGTGGGCATTTTCTTCTTTATTTTCCTCCCAACAGTGTGTCTGACTTTTGGTACTTCTCTATATTATTGGGTTTTTTAGCCAGAGATAGAAGGAATACAAAGGCTTTTTTTTTTTTTCATAGAAAAAAGGTTTCTATATCACAGGCTTTCAAGTCTTGTTAGTTCAAATTTTCCATCTTCCAAATGCACTCATCAGACCCTAAGTTAGTGGTTATCACTAGTGGAGGATCACAGGACATTAGAAATGTGTCACTTAGAAAGTCATTGATGGTGAGTACTGAAAATCATTTTAATTTATAATTTTATCTTAACCGTAGACCATATAGGATCCTGAGTATCTTCCTGTATTGGAGAGATTTAACTTAAAAACATATTCTAATTAGAAAATTGTTTTTATTATTGTAATTATTTATCTATATTGATTCAGACTGAAAAAAGAGAAAAGGCCAAAATCTAAGATACTGGTTCAAAGTTCCCATAATCAAATTTCACAGTGTAAGTATGAGCATGAATATTACTGTTTTCTCCATATAGAATTGCTCTAAAAGCAGTAATCTGGGTATAATTTCTCTTGACACAGAGGACCTTGGGGTGCACAGCACACATGTGAAGGTTTTGTGCCCTCTGATTCTTCTATCAACAATAGAGGATTTGCTTTCACCCCAAATTCTATAGGAAATGGAACATGTTCTGTCTCAAGCGTGTTTTCCCTCCTGGTTCTTATGTAACACACACAGCTTTGTTTCACATGCTCAGAGAGAACATGAGCGGCAGGTACGCTTTCTCATGGCAAAGATATCAAAGTGTTTGGCTATTTCTGAAATCATGCAGATGCCTCCACCTTTTCGCTTTCAGGTGGTGCCCACTGCTGATCTGCAGACCACCCAAACCTGCTTTTGAAGTTGATGAATCGTGTGGTCATATAACCTGTCAAATCAGTTTATGAAGTCACCCAGTGTAATGAGATGTGACCCACCGGAGTACATCAATTATTAGAAAGCTTTATTGTGGCAGACACTGGTAGAATGTGCAGTTTTCCCATTAGACATCTCTCATTAGTACTGAGAGGGTAAGGCTTCAAGTCTACGTGGACAGTTTTGGGCTGGAGTAAGGATGAAATAGGAGAAAGAAGCAAGATAAAAACCACAACAAGACAAAAATGAAATATAATGATAATATGAATATATGTACACACACACATACTCCTTCTGTCTCTTTTCCATATCTCTCTGATAGTTAGGACATAGACTGCCATCTTGGTAAACCATCTTTGTACCCCAGCAAGGCAGGTGACCCCACATGGGGCCGAGATTCACATCTCCCTCCCCATGCCACACAGTACCCTAAGATGTGCTGCATCTCATTGTGAGGCACCCACAGTGCTTCCAGGAGATGAATTTCGAGCAGGTAAACTGCAGACGGGAGTGGAAACCCCACAGGAGATGTCTACACAAGCTGAGTGTAGGCACCTAGAGCATCACAAGGGTCAGGAGATCATTAATCGTTTCTGGCTTGGGTGTCTCTGAATCCAAAAATAATATTTAATGAGACAGGAAGCTGATTCCCTGTGTCCCCTAGGCTGTCTTTATTCTTTGTAAAGTCCAGAGCCTCTTTAGACAATGACAGAAACCCTCAGAATAACCTGGATGTTTCTAGAAAACCTGTGGTTCATAACTGATGATGAAATGGAAGAGGTTGTAAAAAGTAGGAAGGGGGAACCTGATGCTCTGTTTGAGGATGACCCAGGGAAACCCTTCTCAAAGCCTGCAACATTCCTGTAGCCCCCTCCCCAACCAAAAATAGCCCTCCACCCACTCTGTGCTCTAGATCGCCTCAGTGCCTGGAATATGCTCCAGGAGGAGAAAGCATTACTTATTTCAAATGCTTCCATCATGGACAACATCAAGGCGGAGTTTTGGGTCCAAAAAGTAGAGATTGGGTTTGGGCTTCAACATCTTTTAGTCATGAGACTTGGGTCAGGTATTTATCCAGCTCTCCTTTTCTTCCTTTGTAAGATGAACATTATGGAAAATAAATAAAAGAACATACTTAGGCATGAATCTAACGAAACGTGTAAAGGGTCTAAAACCCAGCAACTGAAACGTGCTGAAAATTAGGAAACACTGAGGAATAAAGATAAAATCTAAATAAATGCAAAGACATACAGTTTTCACGAACTGAAAGACAACTTCTTACAGATGTCTATTCCCCTAAGTTTCCCTGTGTGTTCAATGCAATTCTTATCAAGTCAAGTAAGGATTTTTTTAAACACAGAAATAAGCTTATGCTAAAATTTATATGGGAAGGCAAAAGATCTAAAACAGCTAGAAATTAAAAAGAAACAGAGGTGGGAGGAATCATTCCATCCAGTGTTAGGTGTTATTCTGTAGCCATAGGAATCAAGACTAGACGCTGCCCAGGGTGATGAAATAGAATGGGAAACCCAGAAACAAACTGATGTTTGCAGGGGTGCAAAGAGCAATAGCATGGAGGGACAGTCTCCTCAACAATTGGTCCTGAGCAAGTGGATGTGGACAAAAAACAAATTATAAAATGAAATTATATAAAAAGAACTTTGACCTAAACATCACACCTTGTACAACATAATTTAAAGTGTATCATGAGTTTACATGTGAAGTATAAAACTGTAAAATAGAAAATAGAAGAGAATCTTTGGGACCCAAGGTTGGGTAAAAAGTTCTCAGACATGATGCTAAGAGCATGATCCATTAAAGATATATGGGATGAATTGGACTTCATCAAAATTACAAAAAAATACAAACAGCACTTTGCTCTTCAAATGTTTCCTCTAATAATGAGGGGGTGAAATGAGAAGTTACGAGCTTGGAGAAGATGCTGGCAAGCCACCATCTAACTAAGAACTTATATTTTGAATTTATTTAGAAATCGCAAGACTCAGCACTAAACAACAGTAATAATAAACAAGTGAGAAAGTTGGCAACGGACATGAACAGCCGTCTCACTAATGAGGAGCCGCGGATGGCAAATATGTGCACGAAGAGATGCTGCCCATCATTAGCTCTTAGGGAAATGCAAATTAAAGCCCCTATGAGACACCACCGCACACCAGCCTCAACGGCTGAAATGTCCAGTGCTGGTGAGGACTCAGGAATGGAAAATGGTAGAGTCATGCTAGAAGCCCTGGTAAAACCAAATTCAGCTTCCCACATGCGCCAGCGGCTCCACTTCTGGAGAGATGAACATGTACGTTCACACAGAAATCTGTTCATGAGTGTTTATAGCAGCTTTATTCACAACAGCCCCAAACTGGAAAAAAAATCCCAGATGTCTCTCAGTGGTTCAACAAAGTGCGGCAGAGTGGCACCCCGGGATTCCACGCAGAAATAAAAAGGCACGAAGTGCTGAGACCCATAATAACTTAGCTGCGTCTCCAGGAGATTGTGCTGAGCGACAAAGTCAGTCTCAGAAGATTATGTACTGCGTGACTCTGTTTACATGACCTTGTTGAGATGACAAGCATTTACGGATTGGGAGCACATTAAGATTTGCTGGCAATGGGGATGGAACCATAACGGGGTAGCACGAGGCAGGACCTCTGAAGTGATGGAAGTGTGGTGGCCGCTGTATGTGGAGTCAAGTTGCATAAAGCCACATGAACACGCACCCACACGTGCACACGCGCGCACACACACACACGCGCGTATGACTGCACGTAAAAATGGGCCTGCCTTCTAGGAAACTGTATTGTACCGATGTCGATTTCCTGGTTCTGATATTATATTATATTTATACACGATGCCACCCTTAGTGAAAATAGGGGGAAGGGTTCAGTGGGATCTATGTACTAATTTTGGATCTTCCTGTGAGTCGGTAAGTTATTTTGAAATAAGATATTAGTAAACATAGCAAAGAGTGTTAAGAAGCAATTTTAGAATTTACCATGATAATAGAATAAACATATCGACTTGAGCTTCTTTTGCATGAAATCATTGAATGCATAATGGGGAAAGCAGAAACTCATTCTTCCGCTAGGGAGGAGTTGTCTGGAGTCCTGGAATACATGTGTGCATGGTCTGCCAATTGCGCTGGAATTGGTCCAGCATAAAAATGGCCCTCAGAAGGTCCCCTGTTATGGTGGGCTCAGTCATGTCTGTGCTCAGAGATGAGTCTAAGGTTGGAGGCATGTTCTGAGAAGCAAATCCAGTGTCTGTTACTTTGGAATGATTCAGGGCAGAGCAGCTCCTGAAAGAGGGTAGCAGCCATGTAGTGGCTAATCTTTATCACTTGAAGAGAGGGAGGGGCTAAACCACTGATGGCCCCACCCGGTGGCCCTCAGAAGTTCACAGGGAATAGGGGAGTCTTCTCTCTGGCATCTTCGAAGACATGCTGTTATGTGAACATTCAACTTGTCAACAGCTGGTCTATTAAGAGCTTACTTCATTCTAAGATAAATAAAAATGAAAAGAAGAAAAAAGATCTTCTAAATACTGTGAACAGAGAAGGAAAAACACACACACAATAACAAAGTATGTGGAAGAGAAAAGTTTTTCCCCAAAGATGTAAAAATATCATTACTTATGATTTCCCCAAGAAACAAAAGGTTTTAATAAATATCTGGTCTCTGTCAAACACAAGTTCAAGTCAATGATGCAAGGGCTCAAGAAAGAAATGATAAAGGAAAGTATGACCTAAAAACTGAGGTCTTGAAGTCCAGGAGTGAAACACAAATGATAAGGGAGGCACTTGATAAAGGAAACATGCCTTGGAAACACCCCAGAGGAACACGGATGTTAATGGAATTAAGTGAGGTCCCAGAAAAGGGACTTGGGAAAAGCATACAAAACATGGAGTGAAGATTTTTAAAAGGCTAGAGAGAAAATGATGCACAGGGACGACAGAGAAAATTCAACATCTATGTAACTGATATTCTTGATGAAAAGCATCAGAAGGAAAACCAAAAGAAACTTCCAAGGTACAGTTTAAGCACACTGCCCTAAAATAAAACATGTGCTCATGGATTGGAAGAATGATGTGATCTTGATTGATCAGCATTAAGAAGCACTAAGAGAGTACCTAGGGAAGACGGTAGACTAGAAAGATTTAGGTGTGTGCTTGGGTTGGGGGGATGGGTAATAAGAAAAAGGACCAACTCACCTATGCCACCACTAGGGGACGGTCAGTCTGATTTCATGCTTCTTTACAACAGCTTTCAGTTGAAGAAGACATTGTAATTGTACCAAGTAATTCTTCAGGAAAAGAATTCGATCCAAGAGTAATACATGGTCATTCAAATACAGAGAGAACAGATACACATTGTTAACATGTAGGCACTCAGGGGATATAGTTTACATGAGCCCTTTTATTATTTTATCTTTTTAAAGTTTATTTATTTATTTTGAGAGAGAGCACAACAACCATAACAAAATATCACTTTTACCTAATAAAACTGCTTTCACCTTCAAGCCTCCGCCTGGGCTAGAGTCAAAGCAAAAAGAGGCAGAGCCCCCACCCCAAGACACAAAATGTTGAATAACTGATAGTCTTGAAAGGTGTCTGAATGTGTTTATCAATCAACGATGCTCTCTGAAGTTCATTTGCTGAAGTCACTTCTAGTTACACATTTATGTAACTAGAAAGGAAAGACCTCCAGAAAGAAACTACAGTTAATGTGGAGTTATATCGGAAGTGATTCATCTGAGGACATTTTTATTCAGTACTTGGACGTTATCCATTGCTCCATAGGTCTACTGGTAGGAAATAAAACTCGAGTTTCTTTGTCATCAGTGTGACCTTTTTCCGTTCTCTGTTCTTTCCCAGTGAGTGAGAAAATTACCCAGAGAGATGGAAAACCTTCCATTTATAGTTTTCACAGAATGGTCAGTATGAAAACATGCAGAGCACACTATTGAGAGGAAAAAAAAAACCTAAACTATTCTTTCTATTATTAACATATTCACCATAAGTGTATGGTAACAAAACAAAAGTCTTTACATGTTAATTGAACAAACTATATAGGGTGATTCAATATATGTGACCTAAAACAGCAAGTGGCACAAAACTAAAATTTTGCTGCAGGATCTTTCTGGAGGTAGGAAGATGGAAAGCCTCACAGGAGACTTTGGTAAGAGTTGGTGGTGCGTTTCCAGAAGAAGATTGATTGATTTTACTTCTTAATGTGGTATAAATATTTAAAGTTTTACACTCAAAGGAAACAAATCCACCTGACTATAGACACAGAATGTGGTCAATTGTATAATTAACCTTCTTAAAAATCTTTTATTTTCAAGGATGTTCAAAAACGTTTCTCAAGCAAATCACACAACATGTAATGATGGATAGGGAATTGCAACTATTTAAAATAGCTATGTGAATTTTTGGTGTATAGGCTATAATTCCATATTTCATTTCATAAATTCCCAAGATTTAAAATTGGTATTTTATCTTGAGGTTTTATGTTTTAATCTACCTCCAGCCACAGATAAGGTATCTTAAATATTAACCTGTGAATAAAAATCAAATAAATAGTGACACTTGTTGCCGAGAAAAACATTTGGAAAAGGACCAGCTTGGAATGATGGACTGGATCCCAGTGCCAGGAAGAAAGCTGGGGTTCCGTGCAGGGGTGGCACTTGCTTGGAAGGACTGTGTGCTAGCATAGTCAGTAACAGGTGTCCATCCTTTTAAAATTAGGAACAAATGATGGTAAAGGAGAAAATGAAGACAAGGCTTAGGTCACAATGGCGGTTTCATGGAGAGGGTGATAAACTCAAAGGCATGTCAGAAGTCCCTCATTTATCAGGTGTTATGTCAGTTAAATTAAAGTTATAGGTAATTCATTAGGTGTCCTCTGAGGACCCTGGTAGACTGTCATAGAAACCCACACAAGATTTCTGCAATAAGGTCATTAAAAAGATGCATGGGCCCCTGAGTTCTCTGCTAACTTTCCACGTCGAAGCCCAGTGACTTACAACTTTCATTCTTGTGGGTCGCGGGGATGTTTGTCAGCTCTTATGAGTGGACTTTCCGAGGCACTCAATTTACAGTATCCAGAGTGCGGTGGAAATGAATGAACACCTGTACATTTGCTCAGATACTATGTCAGGCGATACGAAATTAGCTGTCATAACAAGTCCATAAAGCCTTAACACACTATTTGTCTTGCTCAGTTTATAAAGTACATAAACTACGGTAAGCTGATCTAAACTGGCTCTCTTTGGAGGACAGCCTGATCTAGTGGTAATGAGAATCTCCTATGGATTTGACCCTGCTGAGAATTTTTCTTCTTCCCTACGTGCTTTTACTTTATTTGTGTGCATAACCATAGACGTTAGCCCATAAGCCTGGTTTTTCCCTTGGTTCTTTTATCTTTTACTAGAGTTTCATTAGAAAAATCAAAGGCTTAGAAGTAGCCCTCTTTTTCTTTACCATCTCAAACATGGTAATAATAATTTGCACTTCAGATTCAGGGATGTTTCAGCAGGAAAATGTGAGGATAAGTTAAACTGTGTTTTTTTTTTATAAAGAAAGAGAGGCTGACAAATCAAGAATGAAAAAGATCACCTCTTTGATGGGACTTTAGATTTCACAAGACACTTGAAAAGTGCCCCCATCTACATCAAGTGGTATGTAATCCATGATTTTCCTAATATTAGAATATCTACTTGTTGATTCTCATAGATTCCAGAATATCCAAACCAGAACTCATGGATATGGGTTTTTGACTATGAGGATTAAAAATCTAAGACTTTGGGTTTCATTTGGAGACCTTTAGATCAGCAGCTTCAAAACAGAATGTGAGCATCACTGAAACTAACAATGTACTAGGATGCTGGAAGAAATTACTAGAACTTCTTTTCACATTTATTTTATTCAGAAAGTTGTATAAGATTTAAGCTTTACTGATATTTACTCTATGGACTGACACTTGGGTTCATCCTTTGTCAAGGTTAGATGGTGGCCTATGGTTAGCTGCTTTACTTCTGAATTTACGGTGGGATAGAGTGTAGCTTAGGTGTGCCCACTTGTGAGGGAACCTGGTTTACGGAAGTCCTACAGAAGTTGAAGTTAAACATGTTCCTGATGAAGTATTCACGAGAAAAACACACACACACACATACACACACACGCACACAAAATGTCCTTTGTTAACCACATTACTACGAGATGATGACCTAATTATGGCTGTCAGGAAGGTGATCCCAAAAAGGACGTGAAGTTATCAAATAGATTATTTGAAATATGACCATTATAGCCACTGATTTTTTAAATATTTATTTATTTTTAGAGAGGGGAGGCAGAGAGGGGGAGGGAGAGATAATCATAAGCTATGAGCACAGAGCCTGATGCAGGGCTCAATCCCATGAACCATGAGACCATGACCTGAGCCGGTATCAAGAGTTGGATGCTTAACCGACTAAGCCACCCAGGCACCCCTATAGCAACTATTTTTAACAATACTCCTTTACCCTCTATAAATATTATGCCATAAGAAGTAAACTATGGACCACTGGAAACAATACCAATTAGCAGGACGATTCAAAGTCAAGTATCTAGAACATGATGGCGCAGTTCTACCAATTTTCAGCCATGTTTATAGCTATGTATTTCTTCACTGAGCATTTGACAAAGGTTTAAACATGGAAGGTGTAGATTGTGTGCACAGGGGCAAAAGGACAAACGGGCTAAGTCACTATATCATTGTCTTTGCAGCAACAATGCATCATAAACTGTGGAATAAATTCTCTCATATTGGAGAAGGTAGGTGTCTTTTTTTTTTTAAACGTTTCTTCATTTTTGAGTGACAGAGGGCGACAGAGCATGACTGAGGGAGGTGCAGAGAGAGAGGGAGACACAGAATCTGAAGCAGGCTCCAGGCTCTGAGTTGTCAGCACAGAGCCCGACACGGGGCTCGAACCCACGAACTCTGAGATCATGATCTGAGCTGAAGTTGGATGCCTAACCTACTGAGCCACCCAGGTGCCCCAGAAGGTAGGTATCTTAAATATATTTTAGATTTCCATATTTAATGTTTCAATGATGAAATGCTTAAAGGCATTTTTCCAGGCATGTATGCTTGTGTGCATCCCTCAAAACACTCAACAAGGAAGAGGTTCTTCAACTCAAACATGATATGAAGTAAAAAACACACAAATGCAATCATTGATGACAAGAAAAGAGGAGAAAATTAAGTCTCCAGGCCAATATTGCTGAAATAACACCAAACGCAGGATTAACTGCTGGGTCATTTGTAAGCCAGCTGCAGACCAGCAAAGACATCAAAACCAGGAAAGCCCCAAATGCAACTGGGCACAGTCCAATGATTAATTTGTTTTGTGAAAAAAAAATATTGTGGACAGATTATACAACTTTTAGTGGGAGAAAAAGTCAAAGTGAAAATCTTTTTTGCTCTTGATTCCCTTGCCTTTGGGTATGTGTCGAGTAGGAAATTGCTGTGGTTGAGGTCAAGGAGGCTTTTCCTGCTTTCTCGTCTAGGGTTTTGATGGTTTCCTGTCTCACATTCAGGTCCTTCATCCATTTTTAGTTTATTTTTGTGTATGGTGTAAGAGAGTGGTCTAGTTTCATTCTTCTGCATGTTGCTGTCCAGTTCTCCCAGCACCACCTGTTAAAGAGGCTTTCTTTTTTCCATTGGATACTCTTTCTCACTTTGTCAAAGAACTATTGGGACCTCATCAAGATAAAAAGCTTATGCACTGCAAAGGAAACAATCAAGAAAACTAATAGGCAACCGACAGAATGGGAAAAGGTTGTTGCAAATAACATATCGGATACAGGGCTAGTATCCAAAATCTACAAGGAACTCACCAAACTCCACACCCAAAAAACAAATAATCCAGTGAAGAAATGGGCAGAAGACATGAATAGACACTTCTCCAAAGAGGACATCCAGATGGCCAACAGGCACATGAAATGATGCTCAGCGTCACTCATCATCAGGGAAATACAAATCAAAACCACACTGAGATACCACCTCACGCCGGTCAGAGTGGCTAAAATGAACAAATCAAGAGACTATAGATGCTGGCGAGGATGTGGAGAAACGGGCACCCTCCTACACTGTTGGTGGGAATGTAAATTGGTACAGCCGCTCTGGAAAACAATGTGGAGGTTCCTCAAAAAACTCTCAGTAGAACTCCCCTATGACCCAGCAATGGCACTGCTGGGGATTTACCCAAGGGATACAG
>CM053572.1:141306048-141418188 GCA_028646485.1 Cryptoprocta ferox
CCCCAATGTTCATAGCGGCACTTTCAACAACAGCCAAATCATGGAAAGAGCCTAAATGTCCATCAACTGACGAATGGATCAAGAAGATGTGGTTCATCTATACAATGGAACACGACATGGCAATGAGAAAGAATGAACTCTGGCCATTCATAGCAAAGTGGATGGACCTCGAGGGTGTCATGCTAAGCGAAATAAGTCAGGCAGAGAAGGACAGATACCATGTGTTTTCACTCATAGGTCTAAGAGGAGAAACCCAACAGGGGACCATGGGGAGGGGAAGGGGGGAAAAGAGTTAGGGAGAGGGAGGGAGACAAAGCAGGAGAGACTCTTGAATACTGAAAACAAACTGAGGGCTGAAGGGGGAGGGGGAAAGGGGAAGGGGGGTGATGGGCATGGAGGAGGGCACTTGTGGGGAAGAGCACTGGGTGTTATATGGAAACCAACTTGACAAATAAACTATAAATAAAAAAAAAGAAACGGTTTCAGAGAAAGAAAAAAAAACAAAGGAGTCAATGGATTAAAAAAATATAATCAGTCCAAAAGTACATGGTTTCCACTTTCAAACCTAAAATGAATACTCAGACTGTATTTGTGGTCATTTAAATTTCAATCTAAGAAGTGGTGACTGTAATTTTTAAATAAAAAAATTTCTATTATCTGTTTTAATAAAAAAAGAAGAAAATCTTTTCTGGCACAGAAGAATTACACTGCTTAAATGCAGGTTTCTACACAGAGGTGTGAAATTCTAAAGTGAGTGCCAAAAAGACAATAGGTAAACTTTGCTAATTGCTTCTGAGATGACAGAACATTGCTGACGTGGTGCATTACGCAGATATGTTTAAGTGTGTTTTATGCCAACTTTTAAAGTGAAATTTTAGTGAGCAAGGCAGTGACTAATCTTAAAAACAAGCTTTTCCAATGAAGATATAAAAATACTGAAACAAAATATTTTTTTAAATTTCCATTATTGTGTCATCTTGTTATAATAAATAAAGTTCATGTGCCAGCTTTAAACACTCATATAACCAAACAGTTCACTTTGAAAAAAAAAATCCAATGTTTTAAAATCTTTCAAAAAAAACCTTTGGACAATTGGGAACTTTCTGGTAATATGGAATTTTATAAGGATTTTCTAGTTCTCTTTTGCTGTTGTTGTTTATTTTAATTTTAGTTAGTTAACATACAGTGCAATATTGGTTTCAGGTACATAATTCAGCGATTCATCACTTACATACAACACCCAGTGCTCATCCCAACAAGTGCCCTCCTCCATGCCCATCCCCACCCACCTCCCTCCATCGACCCTCAGTTTGTTCTCTGTATCTAAGAGTCTTTTATGGTTTGTTTGCCTCTCTCTCTCTCTCCCTCACCTTCCTATATGTTCATCTGTTTTGTTTCCTAAAGTCCACATATGAGTGAACTCATATGGTATTTGGGTTTCTCTGACTGACGTATTTTGTTTAGCAAAACACATTCTAGCTCCCTCCATGTCGTTGCAAAAAGCAAGATTTCATTCTTTTTCATGTCCAGGCAATATTCCACTACATATATATTTCATTATACACACACACACATACACACACACACACACACACACACACACACACATACTGTCATCTTCATCCATTCCTCAGTCAATGGACATTTGGATTTTCTATTTCTTCGTACTAATAACTTAATGACATGGGAAAATAAGAAAAACTACTAGCCAACTTCAACAAAACCTAACAAAATTAGTAAATGGGATTGAACACATTTGTTTTTGTTTGTATTTAGCAAATGCAGCCATTAGTAGGCCTTTTTCATGTAAACCTAACATTCCCAACTAAGGACAAGGAGACCTTGCAATCAAAGATCCAAACAAAGTGATCTTGGAAACCGACTTTCAAGTCATTCAGTACCAAGGTGCGAAGCCAAGAGTCTAAAAAACTAATTCAGTGCCATTGTTCATCTGAAAATGTGATCAGCACATAGTATATATTTTAGTGAGAATAAAATTATTTCCACTGCTGGCAAAAAATTGAAAATATATCATTTGTTTCAGTTTTATGAAATGCATGGGATGCAAATGCGTTTACAATTACTACATGTTTAAACTGGAGATCACTTTTATAAAGAAAAAATCTAGATTCGTCAATGTGAATTTTATTAATTCCTCTAGGTAAGAACCTGGTTAATTAAGCCCTATCTTCTTACAATTTCAATGTATGTAAAGTACATCAGTACAATCACAGTACATATGTGCTGATGCTTAAGTTTTATATTTTTTCTTCTCAGTCAAAATATTATAAGATGGAGATTATTGGTTTAATTGATACAATGTTTGGATTTTCACTTTGTGATTACAACTAATATGTGTCATCAAACAATGCTTTTATTTCTTACAGAGCTTGAAACTTCTCTTCATTTCCTCTTCGTTGTTGAGAAATCAATATCTCCATCTCTCTTTCTCTTCTTGCCCCACCTTCCCTCAATATTAAACACAGCTGTGTTACTAGGAAACATCATTTTATCCAAAACTGATCATAAAAACACTGATTTCAAAGTAAAAGAAGGTGGCTATAGGAAAGAGAGTTTAAAATGGCTGTGTTTCAGTGCTTTGTTACTAAAAGATTGTTAGTTTTGTAGGACATGGATTTTGGTCCTTCATCATCCTCTTGGGACCTCAGTTTCCTCTGCTGGAAATTGAACCTAGTTGAAAGTAAGGGAAGTAACGCATATAAAACGCCGAGCACAGTGTCTGACACATAGTGCACACGTGATGTCCATTAGCTTGTGTTACTTGTATCATTTCAAATGATATGCAGAATGGTCTTCTGTGTAATGTAGTTCACGTTTCTAAATAATTAAGGAGAAGTGTGTGTGTATACTCATGCACACACACATAGGTGCATGTATGGGCAATGCAATTGTGTGTGATTGTGTGTGTGCACACACATAGGTGCATATATGGGCATTGGGTGTGCATGTGGGTGTGCATGTGCATACATGTAGTTGTATGTATGGGGAATGTGTGCGTGTGTGCGCATGTGTGAGCACACACACGTGTATGCACGTATCAGCATCATGAAAAGTGCCTTTCTTCAATTCTCACAATAAACAGCTGAGCGGGGTTATTCTGTTCATTTTATATACGTGTAAAGTGAGGTGCAGAGAGGAGTATGTCAGGTAACCCAGGCAAGGCCCGAGATCTGGGAGGAGAGAGACTGGGATTTAAACGCAGCCCTTTTAGCCGAACGCTGGCTGTCAGCACTCATTTCTCAGCTCCAGCCCACACACCTCCGGCTTCCAGGCAAGGTGGGGAGAAAAGTGCCCGGCCCGAGGTGGGAAACCTGGGTTCACACTCCTGAAAATACCTTATAAACTTCAGATGAAAGTGTCTGTGTCCTCATCATTTTCTGAAATCTTGCTTCCTCTATGGAAACTGACAGACACCTTAGAGATGCCCAGGTACATGGCTCCGATTACTCAGCTTTTCCTCCTAAGCTTGATTTGCTCGTGTTACATGGATTCTGGCAGTGAAACAGTAATAAATCTGCACGTAAACACTCAACACTCACTAAGTAATAAATGCATCTTTGATGAACAGGTAGCTTTTTTCACTAGGTTTCTTCATTGACTTCGGTATTCTTTTAGTGAGACTGGATTTCTCTTTTCTCTTTCTTTCTTTCTTTCTTTCTGTCTTCCTTCCTTCCTTCCTTCCTTCCTTCCTTCCTTCCTTCCTTCCTTCCTTCCTTAGAGAGTGAGAGCATATGTGAGTGGGGGTAAGGGCAGAAGAAGAAAGAGAGAGAATCTTAGGCAGGCTCCATGCTCAGCATGTAGCCCAACACGGGGCTTGATCCCATGACCCTAGGATCACGGCCTGAATCGAAATCAAGAGTCAGACACTGAGCCAACTGAGCCACCCAGGTGCCCCAGTGGGTCTGGATTTCTAAATTATCTTTTCATGTAAATGTAGAAACAATTCAATATAAAGGTTGAAGATGAAGTTAGAACAGATTTAAATCAATGACATGGTTTATCCATTCAACATTTTGGGGGATTCCTTCAAGGTTTTTTTTTTTTTCCTACCTATATTCTTATACATCTTGAGATTTTATTGAGTGCAATTTTCCCCATTATTTTTACTTGAAATTGTAATGTGATGATCTTTCGTTTTATCAGTGCTTTTAATTCCATGGGTTCAACATAAGAGTCAGTCTCTAAATGTCCACTACTGAGAGTATATACTTTGTCCAATTTAAATAATGACTCTGTAGACATTATTGTGCCCACCACTCTGGTCAGCTGTTCTATTTCTGATTATTTCTGAGAGCAATAAACAGAAGAAAAGAAGGCTTACAACAACTTCAAACAACCTGAGCTGGTGAGACTGCGTTTGATGCACATGAATGTAATTCATTCTCCACATGAATGTTGTCACCTTCCCCAGATCTTGCTCTCATTTTAAATCTTTCCTAACTTTAATAGAAATTCAGATACTTTGTCATTGATTGGGTTTCATTTGATTTGAGATCAGAGGCTAACACAGCTAGGACCAGCCAATATTTAGAGGATTTAGTTTTAAAGCAAACATTTAAGCAAAACATTGAAAACAGACCCTGATCTCATCTCCACCACCCACACCTGCTGAACTGCTGAATTCCTGGGGGGCCCGTCACCATAGCCACTTTGCAGATCACAGAATGGTTCACTGCCAACCGCCGCCCTCCTGACCCCCGGAAGGGACCTTTCCCTATACCAGCTCCTGCCCAACTTAAATCTCTGTTGCCCCAGGAAGGAGTTTTAGTTTGACTGATTTCCTCCATTATTTTTCTGCTATCAATTTTGTTGATTCTTGAATTGATCTTTATTTTTCCACTACTGGAGTTTGTTTTGGGTTTTATTTCCTCTTCTTTTTCTACTTTCTAAGATAAATATATATACATTATTGATTGGAAATATCTCTTATTTTTAAAATAAGAATTTTAATGCTATAAGTTTTCCTTTCAATACTGCTTTAGCTGTGTGACACACAGTTTGATATGTGCCTGTTTTTTTTTTTTTACATTGCGGTTTAATCAAAAATATTCTCTACTTTTTCTTTTGTTTGCTTCTTTGACCCATGGGATAGAGAGAAGAGTGGTTTATTTAATTTCCAAGTATTGGGGGATTTTACATATATCATTCTGTAATTTTTTCCAAATTTAATTTCATTGCAATTAGAGTTACTTTGTTTTATTTCAGTTCTTTTAAGTTTGTTGAGATTAACCTTATAATCTGGAGCAGTCTGCCATGATGAGTGTTCCCCATACTCTTGAGCAGAATGTGTCTTCTGCTATTGTGAGTGGAGTGTTCTAAGTTTCCTATAAATATCAACTCGGTCAAGTTGGTTGATTGGATTTTGCATATCTTCTGAATCCTTACTGACTTCCTGTCTACATGAGATGTAACTCAGGAAGGAGTATTGAAGGCTACAATTATAATGGTAATTGAAGTCTACAAGTATAATTATAATTATAATTATAATTATAAAAGAAGTGTTCTACTTCTTTCAGGTCGATCCATTTTTCTTTTATCATTTTGAAGCTCTGATATTCCTACACGTTTAGGATTGCTCTGCTATCTTTATCAATATAGTCTTTTACAATCCTAAATGCCTTCCTCTATCCACAGCAATGCTCCAGGTTTGGAAGTCTACTTTGTGTGATATAATACGCACTCCAGAGTCTTTTCCTACCATTTGTGTGGTGTATACTGTCTCATCTCCTTTAAACTATCTTTTTTTCTTTAATTTAAAGTGGGTTTTATTTTTATACCAATCCCCATCTTTTATTTGTCATTTGGATCATTTACATTTAGTGTGCTTAAAATTAGTTGTACTTAAATGTACAATTTTGCCATTTGTTTGTTATTGGTCCTTTGCCTTTCTTTCCCTCTTTCTCTGTCCTTTTTATGGAATAATTGAGTGGTTTCATTTTAATCTCCACTCTCAGCTTATTAGTCACACCTCCAATAGGCCCTGTCCCTAATCCTCTCATTCCTAGGCCTCTCTACTTGCATCATCCCCTATCTAAACCTGCTGTTAGCTGTCTTCATCCCTGTATTCTGGGGGCTCTCTTTGTCATCTCAAGAAAGAGATTTCCTGCTCACCTCCAAGTGGGGGTAGCGGGCTTCCACAGGTGCACCCCTAGCCTCCTTGAGTGGGATGTTCCAGCAACAGTCTCCAAACACATGATTTAGTAAGCCAGAATCAGGGGCTTGGAATGAGAAAACAGGTTAGGCCTTAAGAGAGATCATTTCTGTGAGTCAAATTTGTACTTTATCATTGGCTTTGCATTATGAAAACTTGGGGCCAAACATGGAGTCCTTCCAAGGTTAGGATTTTAATTTCAGCCCAGTGTAGATGGCAGCCACATTTGCAGTGAGCATAGCTTAGCGTAGAAAGTAGTCCAATCTCTGTGCTGCGCACCTAAAACTAACGTAACAATTTTTTGGTCAAGTGCACTTCAATTAAAAATACAAATTCAATAACAAAATTTCAGTTCAATTCATTTTTCTTTGGTCTAGAATATGTCAGACAATTCTACATTTACTGGATGTATCTTCAAAGTTATAGTCATTTTAAAGATTTTTTTTTGTGGTTATTGTTTGTTGGTTGGCTGTTTTTGTTTTTGTTTTGTTTTAAGCTAAAGCATCAGTTTCAGCTACCAAAACCATGTTTTGTCCCTTTTACAAAACACAGGACTTTTGTCCACATCCAGGTTTCCATTGTGTCATTCTCAGATGGTAATTCGCAGTCTTGTGTTTGAGCTGTGCGGCAGTCTGGCTAACACAGAGACTGCATACAACTTAATGTTCTTTAAAAATGAGAATTCCTCTTTGAGCATGTTCTGTTAAAGGTTGAATTTTTATTCCTTCAATTTGCTGATATGTATAATACTTTAATTTTCTTTGACAATGTTTCAGGCCATAAAGATATGTCAGAAGCCCATGATTCTTGGTCCTGGTTCCAGAATGATAAGGTGCAGGACATCCAAATTGTCATTTATGTTTCATATGGAAATGATTCTTTCTTACCCTCCAACCTCTAAAAGAATTAGCTAAATAAACACATGAAATAAGTGTGTCTCAAACTTTAACTTGTTCCTGGTGACCTCAGTTGATACAGAAGAATTGTCGAAAATGTGAGTTGCCCCCGATTTTAAAAAGATAAATATTGTATATATCTGAGCTTGGCCTGACGGAGCGAAATACTATAAGCCAAAAGTCTTACCCAAAACTTTGTTTTCTCACAGTACTGGAGACTAGAAATCGATCAGGGTGCTGACTGACTGGGTGCCTAGGGAGGGCTCTCCTCCTGGCTTGTGGATGGCTGCCATCTTGCTGCGTCTTCACGCTGTGATCTCGTTTGTGCTTATGTGGAGAGAGAGAACTCGACTGTCCTATTCTTACTTAGAAAGACACTAATCCAAGTACAAGGCCCCCACCCTCATCACCACCTAAGCCTAATCACTTCCCAAAGGGGCACGACCAAATACCACAACTCTCAGGGGTGGGGCTCCCACACCCACCCCATGACAGGTAGGCTCCCCTCTTTCTGGGAAACTTGCAAGAGAGAGCTTCGAAATAAAATGTGGTGTGAAAAATCATTCCTTAAGCAAAATGACTTAGTATCACTTTCATGGGTAAGTTACTGTTTCAGAAACACGAAAGGCTAAAGATTGAGACTAGAAACAAAATAGAACAAAAATATACTTTAAGTAAAACTGAAACTATGTGAGAGAAGAGTTGCAGTTAAAAAGATACTGGGGTGTCTGAGTGGCTCAGTCGGTTAAGTGTCCAACTTCAGCTCAGGTCATGATCTCATAGTCGGTGGGTTCCAGCCCTGCGTCGGGCTCTGTGCTGACAGCTCGGAGCCTGGAGCCTGCTTCAGATTCTGTGTCTCCCTCTCTCTCTCTCTCTGCCCCTTTCCTGCTCGTGCTCTGCCTCTCTCTGTGTATCTCAAAAATGAATAACCATTAAAAAAATAAAAGAAAGGTTTCCACTATTAATGTTAAAGTCACATTGAAAGCAATAAGCATTCAATGTGGCAAAGTGATCATTCATAGTTGATTATAGAGTCTGTATAAAACTTAAAGCGTTAGAAATCTTTATGTTTTATATAATATGCAATTGATATCACAAAGTAAAATCTGTATATACCAAGGTAAAGATAGGAATTCAACAATGATGAGAGATATTAGTTCAGTTCTATTAGTCCTCGGTGGAGAATAAATGTGGAAGCTTTAAAGCCTATGTACTTAGTAAAGTAGAAAAAATAAAATAAACGTAAGGACAACATAAGGAGAGAAAGAGAGATGAGGCATACTCTGCAGGCAGACTCCCTGGGTTCATATTTGACTCTGATGAAATCTTCAGCAAAATACTTCCAAACGTTATGCTTCAGTTTACTCATCTATAAAATGGGTTTTGTTACCATTGGTAAGGCCAGCATTATATGCTGATGGGAGAAAATGCAGAATATTCAGTACATGTTCTGTTTGGACAGCAACTAAAGAATGAAGCAGGATGTCAACCCCATATTCTATGCTAAAATAAAGCAGAAATATATGCCTATTTTGAAAATAATCTGAGACAATAAAAATGCTGGAAAAAGTAGATTTTTTATTCTCAAAATAAGAAAGCCATTTATAGCTGTGAAACAAAATTCAGAAGCCATAAGAGACAAGAACTAATTATTTTACTATATTAAATAAAATATGTTGTGTTAAAAAGCACCATAAACAAAATCAAAATCATGTGACAAATGAAGGAAATTACTCATAACTAGTATCAAAGGTCTCATATATAACAAATTTCTATAAATCAGTAGAATAAAGGCCAACACAATGGAAAATTATCAAGAATATAGTTTTAAAAAAGGAAACAAAAATTTAATATGTGAAACAAGTCATATTATTATTAAAAATAAATGCGACTTGAAATTAAAATAAAATATTTTCCCTCACCCAATCAGATTGGTAAAGACTTATGTTTCAAAGGACATTTTCTAGATGACCATGGAGAAGCAGGCAGTCTTTAATGTGTATTTGACCTATCAATCGATGCAATTTACGGAAGGTGATTTGTCAGCACATCTCAAAATTTAAAACGCACACATTATTTTGCCCAGCATGCCCATGTCCAGGACTCTATCCTGGAAACATTTTCATACTAGAGACAGGTGACTATGAGTACCAGTGTCGAGGGAAGTTCTGGGTGGTGCCAGGTGGGGCGGGGGAGGTGGGAGGTTGGGTCATAACTGCCCACTCTTTAGAGCCATTTGCTTATTTTAAAATTTCTTTTTTTAATGTTCATTTTTGAGAGAGAGCGAAAGAGACAGAGAGACAGAGCGTGAGCAGGGGAGGGGCAGAGAGAGAGGGAGACACAGAATCGGAAGCAGGCTCCAGGCTCTGAGCTGTCAGCACAGAGCCCGATGCAAGTCTCGAACCCACCAACTGTGAGATCGTGACCTGAGCCGAGGTCAGACACTCGCTGACTGAGCCACTCAGATGCCCCATAGAGTCATTTGATCCTTGAAAATTGTTCATATATTACCTACTCAAAAGAAAACATTCCTATGAAAAGAAAAGAAGCAAATGACTCCCCACCCGTTTCCACAAACCTGGTTTCGAACTCCTACACTGACGGCACTTGAACGTGTGCACAGGAAAGGCGGGCAAAATGCACGCACACCCATTCATGTGAAGGTGGTGGAAGAGGCAGGGCTGTAGTTGGGACTCATGGTTGGTGAGTGACAGATGCTTTCCTTATTTACTGAGTTGGTTAAATAAACAGAGACCTCCTGAAGGGCTCCAGCATCAGAGGGAAGGAAGCGTGGAGGCTCTGGGGCACAGCCCCTGGGGTGGAAGTCAGAGGACCCGTTAGCTGAGTGATGGGCTAATGGCCCTCCTGAGACCTGGAGAAGCCAAGCGATTTCTTGGACAGGTGGGGGTAGGAGAAGCTCAGAGCTCCCCAGTCCCTCCCACGGTCCCCCTGTTTCCTCTCATGGCCTCTTTCCCTTTGGCCAATTCTCTCCCGACTCAGCATTATGAAAGCAAAGCCAGAGAGTCTTCTCACCGCACCTCCTCTCTCCCTTCACTGGGAGAGTTCTCCCATCAGCCGAACTGTGGGCATAGCTGGGCTGGGCTCCTCTGACCGAGGAGCTGTATTAACTCCAAAGCGCACAGCCTTGTGGGTGGAAGACCAGCTTTGTGCAGAGGAGTCCTACTGTGTTGTCCTGCCCGCTTGGCCACAGCCAGAGCCCTGCTCTCCCCAGCACCGTCCTTGGGGACTTGTTCCTTTGCTCCAGGCTCACCACCCCCAACAGTGATGTGCAAGGATTTTTTGGTACCCCATGAATAAATGTAAACTCCACTCTGTTTGAGACCTTTTAAATGAACGATGTGGGGATGATTGGATGAAAAGCAGAAACATTTAGGTTTTCTTGGGTGGGGAAACTGGATTATTTTTCTAAGCATCTGATGTTATCATTGGAAACATTTCTCACCTCTCACCAATTCATCCTATGTCCCCACGCGGCATCCTAGGTTTTCTAGGTCTGGGCCAGAACTGCTTCCTCCCTTTGCACTGGGGGAGATTAATTTTTCTCATATTTCTGCTCTCGGGACTGTCGGAGCTTTATCATCTTGTTACAACACCAGGATTCCTCCCACAACACTTGCTCCCATGGGATTGGAATGGAGGGTAAGAGCGATAGTAGTCAGAGTGATTTTGGTGGCAAGTCAGAAAATTAGCTCAAATTGTGTATTGTGTCAGCACGTCGAGGATCTGGATGCAGCTGTGATTCTCGCTCCCTTCCCCGGGTCTGTCTGTCTTTGCACTGCTGATTCCCACGCAGGATCTTCACCCGTGGAGGCAACGGTGGAGCCCATTACCTCAGGCTTACCTTTCATCCTCCTGGCCACCCCACGTAGAGGAGTCCACCCTGTCCCCCAAACAAAGCCCACAGACCCAATGCTCTCATCTGTGCCCCATCTGGTCCCATCTGGCAGAGTCACTGTGACAAGGTGTGGGAAGGATGCTGTTGGCTGAGACTCAGGCTTCTTCCCCGCCCTGAGATGTCGGCTGGCTTAACCCTCCCAGAGACAGAGAAGAGGAGAGTGCGGTCCCCAAAGAGCATTAGGCAAAACTGTGCAACAAAACCCCCAAATCCAGCAGCGGATCACCTCTCCTGTCTAGCCTGCGGCCGACCTTGTCTTAGCTGCCCGTGTTTCCCTTACAGGCGGGTCCTCTTTGTTCGGATCCTGGCCACACAGTGGTGCTTCTGTTGTTGCTGTTTTTCCAGCAAAAGAATCATGAGAACTGTGAAACAGGTATTTCACGAATGCTGGGCACACGGTAGTTACATAAAATGATAAACAGCACAAAAACAGTTGTCCTCACAACATTGAAAGGCTTTTTCTTAATCCCACGCTGAACGTTGTGCCTTTATTGGCACAACCAGCCTAGAGCATAGGTGATTTTTCAAATACCCTTTTCATTATCAAACCAGCAAATCCCGGTGCTCAGTTTTTGATAGTTTTTGATTTCTTCAGTAAATAATTAATGCAAACTGTCTCCAACGATGAGAAATCTCTGAAGGTTGCACCAATTTGAAAAGTACCGATGGATGATGTCACTGAAGGTAACAGCTAAGTTTCACAGGAATGCGCGCTCATTGCTGTATTATATACAGTTACACAGGATGGTTGGGGCGCCTGGGCTGCTCAGTTGGTTAAGTGTCGGACTCCGGCTCAGGTCATGATCTCACAGTTGGTGGGTTCGAGCCCTGCGTGGGCTCTGTGCTGACGGCTCAGAGCCTGGAGCTGCTTCCGATCCCGTGTCTCCCTCTCTCTCTGCCCCTCCCCCGCTCACGCTCGGTCTTTCTCTCAAAAATAAATAAACATTAACAAAAAAAAAAACACAGTATAACAGCAGATGAAAACAGGCCAAGAGACTATTTCATTCAATTAAACCATGATTATAAATTGGCCGTCTCCACTTTTCCTCTTCCTTCATGTTCATTTACAGTGACAAATCAGCGCGTTTCCCCAATGCGAAATGGCCAGTAACGTTATGTGAGACAATCTGCAGCAGGGAAAGGAGGGGAAAAAAAAAAACCCCACCTGATAAGTCGGGGCATTAAAGTTACGGGGCGGGGAGATCGCACAAACCACTTAAGCAAGCTCATTATTATGACTATTGCTCCCTCAGGCCACTGGGGACTTGATAATTTAGTCAGTTATGCAGTTTGAAGTGTTTCATGTTCTGCATGGGAGCCGGTTGCAATTCAAATATCAGTGGCCATGAAATATATGCACATACGTTTAGTAGGAAAATCTCCAAGGGGACAACAGAGGAGACGGGCATATGTCGTCGCGGTGTGATGGAGAGTTTCCCTGAATTAATCATCTGGACATAGTTTATCACCATTTTTCATTTTTGCCAGAAACATCCCCCTTCATTTGTTGGAGAGGCTTATTATACATGCACATCCTGCAAAGATAATAAGACCCAGGCCTCTGATGCTGAAATGCAACAGGGTTTGTTGCTCTGTTCGGGCCCTGACAGCTTTCCCACCGACGGAGCTTTCTGAGAGCAAGGGTAATCGCTCACTTCATCTAGTTTAGGGAATTGTGTCTCTTTCTCCCAGCTACGTTATTACATCAATTACTGCAAACCACCGCCTTGTATAATTTATGGAGAAGAATCCCATTTCATTGAGATCATCTTTTAAATGGAAGACGTCCTTTGTTCACATGCTTCTAAATATTAGAATTTTGGTCACATGTTCCAGGAACTGGAGGGGGGGTGTGTTTTCTGTGTGGATTTAAACATCTGGCTAGATGTGTAACCTGTGTGATTTGTTTGTTTAATTCAAGGGTTGGAGTGGGGGTTGTTTTGCCTCCCAGATAAGAGATTTCTGAGTGAAATGCCTAATCTTTAAAGTGCAGTTAACATAAATGGCAATTTTTAGAAATGAATTCCTAATGCCTTTAAAGCCGAGGGTGAATGTGGCTGTCAGAATTCTGGCCCGCAGTTATGCCATTTGGTGGTTGTTTTGCTTTAGAAGTCCTGAAATGTGCTGCTATGGTTAGCAGTGTAAGTGTAAACCAGAGCAATTGCTTTTGACACTTAAAAAGGATTTTATTGACAGTTGGAAACACGTTGGGGATTTGAAAAGAGTACTTTTCCATCTGTAACACTTGGTGTGATCAAAGATCACTCAGCAGCCCCAGATTAGTGGGAATGAGGCTGCAGCGAGTGTTTGCCACTCCACACGGGATGAGGGCTTGGTTTTTGATTCACACTAATCCCCCTCACGATCTAAGTGGAATTTACGGTAATGTGGATATACTTCTCAGGGCTCCTGCCAACGTATTTTTAAAGAGCCCTAAAGTAGATAATAATATACCCAGATTTAAAATTTCCTTTTAAAGTTAAATCTTACTTTCCCACTCTTCATTCATACACTGGTTTAATGTTTCTAACATATCATATTTAGCTCTCTGCATTTCCTATATGCATTTACAAACGGGTGCATTATACGTGGTGGTGTTTTAGATAACAGAGACCAATCTGCTTCAGTTCCTACCAAGGAGTAGCTAGCAAGGTGATGTAGGGGGTCATGAGGCTGCAGGTACATGAAACAATGAAAGATACTGTCTCAGAAGACCTGGTGTAATTTATAATTCCTTTCTTCTCCCCTTCCTTCCTTTCTTTCTTCCTTATGACTGTACATTACATATCCGTATGTATATACATCTATATTTCTTTATAAAATGCCCACTAAGACCTTGCTCTAAGACCCTGGCTCATCTAACCCATAATTTCTACTTCTGTTAAGGGAAGAAAATAATCACAAGTCCCTCACAGTATTTAAGTGAGAATCAAATAGTACTTGATAAAGAAAATCACAACGTAAACGTCCTTGTTACCATGGGTAAAGTAGAAACTACAGAGAGATATGAAATCAGTTGGACCCTTCTATCAACGTGAGAGATGGTGACCACACAGAAGTCAGGGGAAAAGAGATTTTTTTTATAGCAAACCAAAGAAACACATGAGCCACCAGGCTGAACCAAATGCCCGGTCAAGGAGGAGTACCCGGCACTATCTAGGGAATTCCCAAGAGAGGGCCATCTTGAGGAAGGCAGTAAGGAAGCCGTATAGCCCTAAGGAGGTGTGGCCCCTAACCCAGTAGTGCACTTGGATGTGGGATCCCGTTTCCAAATCAGCACCTAATCTAATGACTTGCTTACCTAAGCTCCCCCTCCAACTCCCAACTCCAGACTGAAACATTAGCACTAACTTTACACACAAACTCTGGTCCCAGCAACATCCTATGTCTTACCCCCAAAATAACACCATCAAGCATCATCATTATTCAAGACTCATTCATATGCCTTTTTCTTCAAAATAAATAAATCCATGAACTGATACATATATACATATATCAGTATTTACTTACACAGCACACTATATATAGTATTTATTTTGTCATATATATTTACTTTATTACATACTAGATATCAAGATGATCTATATGTATATATTTAGTTAACTTTGTTATAAAAAATAATTCCTTAAAATGTCTCTGAAAATCTATGAGGGCAAAGAGTAGAAAAAAATGACTTAAAAACAAATACTCCCAAATGGAAATGGAGCCATGTTAATACACGGTTTCCTACTGCACCTCTTCCAAATGGATGTGCCCAGAGGAGCTGCACGTCCAGGGGATAGTATCAAGATCCTGCCATTCCTCCCAGACCCTCCGTCCAACAGCTGGTCCCCATGCTCAACAAGGCAGACGCCCACAGGACTACCAGCTACAACAGGGCTCTTGGAAATTCCAGCGTAGTTCTCAATATATTAGATCTTTGAGAACATTAAGAAGGGCGTGCCGTTGCAAGGTGCGGCCTTCATTACCAGGGCACCTGGGCACACCTTGGTCTGCTGGGGACTTGTTTCTTTCAGAAGAGGAAGTGCTGTGAAAACACAGAGAGGTGCAGGACCCTTGGATGTGATCATCAACCCACATAGGGAGAGGTCCCTTAGATGGCCCTGGGGACCTCACAACAGGCTTCGATGGTATTGGATTATGTGCACGGTGATCTGGTCCAGCTGCATGCCCCTCTGGGCATGTTCCAGATCACAATTTGGGGTTGTTTCAGGTGGAACCATGTATTTGTGAAGATAGGTTCAGGCTAACCAAGATAAAATTGCAAGAAAGGCTGTGTAGACATTTGGTGGACTGTAATTCTTAGGTGACCAGAGGGCCTAACTGCAGCTCATAGATGTCTCCAAGAGCACATGGACAATCACTGGACCAGGGCAAGATGTCCGGCAGGTCATGGGACCCTTCTTCACAGAAGAAGCCATTTTTTAAAGCAATATCGTAGTTTCTGAGATTGACTTGAAAGAGGATACCCGGTTGTTAAATGGCAAAGGAAAGTGGAGAATGACCTATTTCTGGGGGTTGATGAGGTGCCAGTTTAAAATCACAGTATGATTGACATTATTGTGATATCAAAAACATTATAGCATTTTTCAGGGCTGTAAATAGCTAATGCCATATGACTATTGCTTTTGGATGTCAAGAGAAATTCCTAAGTATATTTTGCTATATTTGCTAAGTATATTTTATGATAGTTTGCTATCACAAAAGGAACAACTTGGGCCTTCATAATAGTTTCACAAAACCAATGCTGGAATTATACAAAGCTGTGCTCATGTGAGTTTTAAAAATTAAATTCCTCCTTCAAAAAATATGTATGAGATGAGGGGTTTCTGGAATGGCAGTAGAGAAACTCAATGAACCCTCTTACGACAATGGTGACAATTATGAAAAATTAAAGTATCTAGAAATTGTCCCAAGGACATCTAGCAAATGGGGAAACATTTATTTAAGAAAATCTACTATATCCTAGTAAAAGCAATGAGAGTCCGTGGGTTGTGAACCATGTCCCTCTTCCAATATCTCTTTCTGGTTGGGTGTAATGGGATCTGTACTCCAGGTGGTTATGGCCAAGCAAATGGGGCTAACTTCTCCCTCAGTTCTCAGGCTGGAGACTGAGTTCCATTCTGAAAGGGCAAGATCACTGTCATGTCTCATTATATATAGCTTCATGATGCAGAAGCTGTATTTTTGGAAAGTGCAGTCAATTAGGTTAGAGTGTCTTCCCTCCAACTGGCCCTGACTTATAGTACTGAAGCTCTAACTTGGATGTAGTATGTCAAGAATGCTGGGCCCTGATAAACCCTTACCTTAGGTTCAGTGCCAGGAGGGGAAAGCCAAGAGACTGGGGCTACCATTCGTGCCCAGCCCTGATGTCGTAGAGCAGCGTGTTCACTTCAGGAGAGTCCCCAGCCCCAGGGCAGTGATGCTGAGATTCTGTGCAGGGGGTGATGAGGCCATAAGAAAAGAGAGTTCTTTGTGGTTTCCTCTACTTGAATGGCTACTTAGAACAGGTTGTGGGGAGGTTCATGCCTAAAGATTTTGTTGAAAACAATGGCGATCTTGGTGATGTGCTATTAAGACATCAGCAGCAATAGTAAAATCCAGTAGACCAGCTATGTGTTTACCAGAGAGAAGAAGAAAAGCGATGGCTGAGAAAAGCCTTCTGAGGGTCTAAGAAAGTATCAAGGACAGTCCTGCCTTTTAACAGACCTCAGATTTAATTGATCTGGGCTATGGAGAAATTTATGTCACAGGGCAATGTTGAAAAGTTAGCAGACACCTAGCAATTAGGGGAGGCTAATGACTTTGTGTGATACTATTAAAGGCAGATGAGCCTGAAGCTTAATAAAAAAATCACAAAAAGAGCCACTCCAGAGAGTTCGGCTAAGACCGCAGACATCCTTGGTGGTAGGAAAGACCCCTCATTTGCCTAAAGATGCATAATCCAGGGAGCAATATCAGCCTGTGGGAGAAAGATGGTACAGAATTAGGTCAGTCATCTTCTGGACAAATAAACAAGAAAGCAAACAATAGCAACAACAAAAAACCTGAGGGAGGAAGTCTTATCCAGAGTTGCTACAATAGATTATATAAGATGTCCAGTTTTCAACAAGAACTTTCATGAGGTAAGCAAAGATACATGAAACTGTGGCCTACACACAGAGGATAAGAAGAAACGAGACCTTTGAGAGGGCTCGGATGTTGGGCTTAGCAGACAAAGACTTCAACGAAGCTGTCGTTAATATGTTCAAATAATTAAAGGAAGCAACGTTTAAATAATTTGAGAAGGATACGTTGGCATGTCTCATTAAACAGAGCCGTACAAAACAACATCACACTGAAATACCACCTCACACTCTCTGATGGATATAATGAGAAAGACAGATAATAGCATATGTTGGTGAGGATATGGAGAAACATTAACTGTCCAGATTTAATTGTGGCAATACAAAATATTGAAGCCACTTGGCAAAACACCAATCACACGGTGTTAACACATGACTCAGGAGTTCTGCTCTAGGTGTTTATACCGAGAGATGAAAACATATGTTAAAAAAGAAAAACAAAAACAAATCCCAAAGCACTTGTACTCAACTGTTCATAGCAACATTATTTATAGTGTTAAAAAAAGTAGAGATAACCTGAGTGTCCATCAGCCGGTACGTGGATAAACAAAATAGGTGTATGCATACAATGGAATTTCATTTGGCAGTAAGAAAAATGAAGTCCTAATGCAAGTTCCGATACAGTGCTAAGTGGATGAAGTCCGACTCTGGTGATGGTTACACAACCCTGAGAACATACTAAAAAGCATTGAATCGTATCCTTTAAATGAGTAATTTGTATGGTACGTGACCTATATCTCCAGGTATTAAATAATGCCTGGGATATTGTGAGATGTCGAGAGATGTGCTTTACGAATCAGATGAACCAGGCCAGTGTGCAGCTGGGGTGCCAAAAGGCTGCACGTGTCCTGTGATTGTTTCCTAGATGCAGATTCATGTTCACCCTGCATTGCTCAGTCCCCTTAACCTCTCATGGGTATTTTTCTACTCCTACCTTCCAGTTGTTCTGAAGTCAGTCCCCACTTGAACCTCCCAAGTGGCCTATTAACAAATTTGCCAAAAGTAGATTCACCTGCCCTTGACTCTCTTCTTTGGGTTGTGAATCATCTCAACATGAACATAGTGTCTGTTGGCCAGTTGACATTTTACGTGTAAGTTTCATGAATCCAAGAGGATTGCTGTCCAAAGGGAAGCTCATCTCACTGACTGCCACCCCAAGGGTTTTTCTAGTGACTTTCTCTGTGGTTTTATAAGTGGTATTTGTCAACAGGTTTGACAGCAGACCATGGCTCTTTGCATCGGACAGATGGCGTGCTCGGTTCACTTGATCTCATCTTTGCAGTTTCTGATTAGACCCCTTGATAGGTAATCTGTGAATCACTCATTGTGTCCTGATTCAAAGATGCATTTCAGAGCAAGTGATCTGGGGCACGAAGTCGTGGATCTCCAACACCCCATCTCCCAAGAAATCCAGAACTAATATCACTGGACATAGTAGGCACGATGTTGGTGAAAAGGTTATGTGTTGACACCTTGCCAAGCCTTGTGATGTAAAAGCCATTGTCTCTCTGATTCTCTATCAGCCTGGAACTACTGAATACCAAAGACTTACTCCAATTTCAAAATTGGCAGGTCAGTCTCATAATTTTTTCTAGAATTATGTTACTATCAGTGTTTATCTTACTTTTTAATTTAAATCCTGAAGTGACCTAGACATATTTTTTTGATTTTCTCAGGTGAAAAATTTCACTGGCTCATTTTTTCATCAAAATGATTTTACTCACGTGGCTGATGACCAGGTGGCCTTCATATCCCTCACTATTATGATTTAATATAATGTACATGAAATTATACTTTGTATAAGTAATTTATAGAATTTTATAATTATTCATTTTATTTTACGAGTAACTCCTTTAACGTACATTCTTAAAGTCCTTCATGAAACCAGGTTTCCACCACATAGAGCCTTCAGAGCTTGTAAGAATTCACCACGGTGACAGAGGCCTAACCAGATTTCCCTGTTGCAGACACAGTTGTAATAACCACTGATAAAATCCTGAAGAATGTTGATGTATTGAAATGTGTTTTGAGAACCACAGTTTAGATTTCAAATTTTATTGAAGATCTTTTCAAATTCTGTGTTAACCATAAAATTGGTGACAAGGCGATGGATGTTGTAGCCTTATAAAAGTTTCTTTCCGGAGTTATTAGAAATCCCCTCTTCTTGGTACATCTTAAGTATATGTGGTTCCTGGTCTTCTGCAAAGGTTTGAGAGGGTGACCAACTTCATGACCAGTTTGGGGCTAAGCAAGCGCTGAATATGAATCAATAGCTATGAACATAAACATTGACTCCTTGCTACATTTGGAATTGGCTCTGGTGCTGTACATCCACCTGCCTCTGTGATCATGCATCTGGCAGGGTTAGGGGAGTGTGAGCTACTTTAGAGGAAGGCCATCAACATCTTCCACTCTGAATGTGGAGTTGCTGGTTTCTGATCACTCTATCTTTCCCCCCTCAAGCTTCAGTGGAGAAGTGAGGCTCCACCACAACTGCCAAATGTCCCTGTAGGAGGATATATCTCCTCCAGGGAGCTCTGCTTGTCTCCTAAGTCTTGTAGCTTAGCAAGGCATAGAGAAGATATAATGATAAAAGTTGTGTTATGATCTACGCATCTTCAACCATGCTGGCCTGCTTGTCGTTCCTCCAACATGACCAGTGTGCCCCTGTCATCCTGCCTCTGCATCTACTTTTCTTTGTATGTAGAATATTTTTTCTCATGTATCTTTTCATGCCCATTTCTGCTGAAATGCCACATTCCTGAGTAAGTTAATATAAAGACTTATTTGACTTGCCCTCGGTATTGTTAAAACTGACTACCCGATGGCTCTCTCGCTCTGTGCTGAGGCTGTGCGGGAGGAGGGGACCATCTGAGCTGTAGCTGTGTGTACTCAGGTGGGGTGCAGACTAATCTGACTTTTCTCCAGCACGGATGCATGGACGTTTTCCAGGGCAGCCCCCTGCTAGCGGGGGCACCCTGCAACCAGTCCTTCCCAAACACACTTGCAGGATGGCTCTGCTCATCAGGCTGAATGGAACGTCCCAGCAGATTTTCATATTCTGTGACTGAGACGGTGACAGCATCAGAACGGCAGGCCAGCCGTCTAGGGACACCTCTGCCTCCAACGACAAATGCACCCGGGCTTTTCCCTGAAGGAAAAATTATGAGTGTTCTGATCTCCCTGGGCTGAAGTGTTCCCCTTGCCTACCCAGGCCAAGGCATCAGCACTGGCTGTCTCTGGTGTCAGAGGAGTTAATCAGGGCTCTGGTCAACAACAAGGGAAGGTCTGTATCATGGGAGAAGTTCAGTTACGAGATAAACAGAAAGCTTCCCGTAGAGGTCATCCGGTTGCCCATGTTGGATATAGTCATTTATTCATTCAACAAACGCTTACGTTGGGTCAGTTATGCTCGGGGCAAGAGACACAACGCTAGATGCACACACTAACCTGGTTTCCAGAAGCCTGCAGTCCCCTGGGGAGATATATCACAAACTAGCACAAAATAATTTTTCAACGGCAGTTATGGTAAGTGCTACAGAAGACTAAACACTGTACTGCGGAATAGTTTAACAGTGTACCTGAGAGAGATTGATGGATCAAGATGTCCCGTTTGAAGAAATGTACTTGCAAGGAGGTTTGAAAGCCGTGCTCCTTTGCCCTTGCCTTTTGATTGTAACTACAGTGGGCTGATATTTTATTATCATTGTTTTATCATTTCCACCTGCCATTTGCACCCTGACCCCTACACTGGGTGCCATATGTGGATACTATTCCTATTCCAACATTAGCCAATACTGCTTTAAAATCTTGAGACAGAAACACAGTTTTCTAGAAATAACTAAATTAAAGTTTTGTAATAGTAGACAGAAAATATGTCTCAATGAAAAAAAGTAAACATTACAAGCAACTGGAATCACGAATATAAAGTGGAATGTACATACTAAATACAGTGGCAGGGCAAGTGATGAAAATTTAAAATATCCTGGGAAAAATATACTGGGAATTCCAGAGAGAGAAAGATAAAAAAAAAAAAAAACAAATGGGGAAATAAGAATACTACAAAATGCTTGATTTGACAAAAAGAAATTTTTGTTCTCTGATTAAGAAGTCATTCTAATTACAGTGAAATATGAATGAAGAACTACACCGCTTCTGATGCCCGAGAGAGAGTCCTAGACTGCACTGAGAAGGATAAAATGTCAACGTTTTCCTTATTCTTGCTTCTAATAATAATTTATTTTCAAAATAAAGATGATCCAAATATTGTACTCATTCCCTGTGCTATAGTGATAGCTAGAAATGTTTGAAATGTACGCAGTTTTTGTGAGAAAATGGGTGTTTTTCACCAATATTTTAGTAGTGGTGCCATCATCCAGTCTTCTGCTGAGAAGCAAAAGAATTTTTGACATTTTCAGATGTGCCAAAGTTCAGAAAGTGGTTCGTTCATGTTCTCTCTCTGAATAATTCTTTTCATGAAGTAGTGTGTCCAAAGGCATTGAACCAGGAGAAAAATGAAGACAGGGCCAGATTGCATGTGAAAGATATGGTAACGAGGAAACGCTTACATTGCATAAAACAGAAATCTTGATAATGAAAATACAACTGGGAACTGTAATTTCAGTGCTAAGTAGAGGTTCCTAAAAATAAAGGATAAATTCCCAGAACACTAGATTCTCAACTATCAGAAATCCAAAGGTCACATATTTGTGACTCTGGAAGACGAGTCAATCCTGATATTCTCAAGGTTTTATCTCAGGATAAAGAGTAAGCAGACAGCAGAAACACCTCAATGTCAGGGCACAGTTGTTGTTTTCATATGTTGTGAAGGAAATACCAGTTGAATGATTTATCTTAGAGAAGCATAGTATTCACTATCAGAGGAGAAAATCATAATCGGATTTCCAATTAGTGTATGGGGAGGGAAAAGAAGGAAAGGAAGAAAAACTAAAATATGCTAGAAAAAAAGGGAAAGGGAAATTGGAGAAATATTTAAGGAGAAAGAAGCGAGATAGATGTAAAGTAGGTGTTAGAAATTAAACTAGGTAAATAATAAACATCCAAGTGATATATCTTTATAGAATTATATAGATTATCATTCTGTATCTTAAAAATCCAGCTGAATTAGCAAAAATAATCAGACCTCTAACCCACAAAAGGAAGAAGAGAAAAAAAACTTGTAACTAGTTGACAAAAAAGGGTCACACAGAAGAAAATATAGCGTCAGTATTAACAACAATTAAGTCACATTTCAAAGCCAAAATCTTTGAATGAGAAAAACGGTTATACAAGTATAATACACGTTATATATTAGATGCATAATATGTGCATAAAGGATTATTAATATGTAATTATGCGGATTATTAATATATAATCATTTATGCACTACCCCGTCACATACATAAAGACAATTACAAGAAAAACAAATATAAATTGATTGAAAAAAATTATACGTGAAGAATTTAACAGATCCAAAAATCAAAAATCAAAACTATTACATATTTATTTTATTTTAATAATGATATCAATTATATACATATAATTATATAGACATAATTTAATACTAAGAAGAATATAAAAATTTAACAAACATTCTTTTAATACAAACTATGTAACTAAACTAATAACTCACCAATGAACGGGAAGTACCCTGGACTCAATAAGGACAGATCAGTACACTTGGAGATGGTTCAATAGAAAATGTTCAGAATAAATTGTAGAGATAAAAATAAATTTAAAGTGTAGAGAACAGGGGCGCCTGGGGGGCTCAGTCGGTTGAGCATTCAGCTTCAGCTCAGGTCATGATCTCACAGTTCGTGGGTTCGAGCCCCGCATCGGGCTCTCTGCTGACAGCTTGGAGCCTGGAGCCTGCTTCCGATTCTGTGTCTCCCTCTCTCTCTGCCCCTCCCCTGCTCATGCTCTGTCTCTCTCTCTCACAAAAATATATAAACATTAAAAAATTTAAAAAAAATGTAGGGAACATAAGGGGTGCCTGGGTGGCTCCGTCAGTTAAGCATCTGACTTTGGCTCAGGTCATGATCTCAAGGTTTGTGGGTTCAAGCCCAGCGTTGGGCTCTGGGCTGACAGCTAGCTCAGAGCCTGGAGCCTGCTTCAGATTCTGTGTCTCTCTCTCTCTTTGCCCCTCCTCCACTCACACACTGTTTCGTTCTCTCTCAAAAATAAATAAAAGTTAAAAATAAAAAAATAAATAGAATGTAGAGAACATAAAAGAAATGTGGGAATGAACAATAAACCCAAGAAACGTGTAGTCACGTTCCCAGAATGAGAGAAGAACGGAAAACAGGAAGCATTTGAAAACAAAGATACCCAATGTATAAAGCTGTCAAATCGCTATGCTATACACCTGAAACTAATGTAACACTGTGTGTCAACTCTACTCAATAAAAAAAAAAAGAAAGAAAACAAAGATACCTAATACTTTCTGGAGTTGTCTTGCAGATGTCACTCCACGGAGTGAAGGTCAGGGAACCCCCAGTTGAATGAGTAGAAAGGAAGTCTCATCCAGGCATGTACAACTGAGACATAAGACTCATAGCTAAAGACATAACTTGAAAGCAAGGAGAAGAAATATAATACATGTCCTTCAACAACACAGCCGTGAGATTGACCGTGGATTTGTGAACACAAGTAATGGAATCCAGAAAACAACAGAATTGCAACTTACACATAAGGAAGAAAAAGAAACAGAAAACTGCCAACCTAGGATTCTATACCCAGTAGATTCCCTTCAAAATGGAAAGTGCGATGTAAGTATCTCAGACAAACCTGCAGGCACACCCACACTACTGGACACTCTAAAACAAGGTGTTCAGACTGAATGCAAATGATCCCAGATCGAAGGGCAGAGGTGGTGGCATGGGTATCAGCAGGTAGCATATGAATCACTGGCTCAACTGGTGTGGTTGTGAACAAAAGCACATGGATAGGGATGGCGTGGCAGGAGTGG
Organism: Cryptoprocta ferox; assembly: GCA_028646485.1. NCBI lineage: Eukaryota > Metazoa > Chordata > Mammalia > Carnivora > Eupleridae > Cryptoprocta > Cryptoprocta ferox. The sequence continues at coordinate 141,330,125 of CM053572.1, forward strand.
AGAAGGATAGCGTTGTTTTCTCAAGCTTAGACATTGCTTCTATCTGCAGTGCATTTCTCATTAAAGCCAAGGACATTCTGGGTCACCTGGGTGGCTCAGTTGGTTAAGCATCTGATGCTTGGTTTGGGCTCAGGTCATGATCTCACAGTTTGTGGGTTCGAGCCCCTCATTGGGCTTCATGCTGGCAGTGCAGAACCTGCTTGGGATTCTCTCTCTCTCTCTCTCTCTCTCTCTGACCCTCCCCTGCTCTCTCTCTCTCTCTTTCTCTCAAAGTAAACAAACTAAAAAAAAGCAAGGAGATTTTAAAAGTTAACTGTTCTTTAAAAATCTCCAGATAATAAATATGAAAAGAATGACAAAAGTTAAACATATTTCAGAAATGCAAATTAAATTACTGGTTGGAGAGTTGGAGACAATTATTATGAATTGTTGATGAAATGCTTAGGTGAATGGATGATGGTAACTTGGTGCTATGGCCTGGAATCCACATGCTGGAACCCTAGCTTCCAGTGTGGCTGTACCTGGAGCTAGGTCTTTCACGGGAGTCACTGAGGTCAAGTGAGGTCATAAAGAGGGGGCCCTGGTCTGATGGGATCATTGTCATTGTAAGAAGAGACATCAGCCAGGAATTTGACCCTGGACTTCTAGAACCCAGAACTGTGATGAGGTAAATTCTGTCATGTAGGCCACCCAGTCTGTAGGGTCTGTAGTGTTTAGTTATGGCTGCCTGAGCAGACAAGGCCACTGGGCATCTGTGATGCCCCCTCTCTCAAATGAAGAGTCTACAATGGAGGGATAAGGCTGTAACCACCCTGATTTGGTGGTTAACATTAATAGTATGTGTCTCCTGATGGGATTCAACATCAAGAATTCAATATCACCTATGTTTTGTCCTACAAAAGCAATATTTAACTCTAAGCATGTAAATTTAATTTTCAGTTTATGACAATGTGTAGATAAAGAACAAATTCACTGAGCCCAGAAGGAAGCAGAAACAAATTAAAATAGTGGCTCTTTCTACAGAACTTTGGGCTAAGTTTCTTTAGCAATCAGTGTCCTACACATATAAAGACTGATGGGAAATAACAATGTAAAACGTGTCCTCAATTCTGACAAATTAGATTTAAACTCAATTAGAAAAATTTAAATATAATCTGGGTTTTAAAAGATAAAAGGCTGTCCTTGAAAAAATAAACCAAGAATTTAACAGGAGTATGCACGGTAAGCTGTAAGACCCCATTTTGATTCAAATACCTGTGTGTGTGTGTGTGTGTGTGTACGCGCACGCGCACGCATGCATGCATGTGTGTGCACCTGTGTACAGAGCCATATATGGAAAAAGGTCTGAAAGGTTAGTGGTGATCTCTGGATGGTGAGGGGATGACTTTATAATGTGTTTAACTTTTGCTTGTCTGTCCTCTGTAGTTTTCTATGATACACGTACACAACTGCTATAGTAACAAATGTTTCTTAGAAAACCAGCTCCTTTCAAGGAACATATTCTCTCACCAGCTGCCAATTATGGACCTCCCTTGATTTTATTAAAGAGCGCAATCCCTAAATCGAGAAGCTGTTTCTCTCGACCCTCACATCTGACATACTCTTCCAGGAACTCAACATGCACATGAATGAATCCAACGGGGCCTCCCCATTGGATCATGGCCTCTTTCCATCCATCAACATTAGCTGCGCCTCCAGTGGCTGCCTTCTGGTCTTTGCCATTCCCCGATACCACCTCTGAAATGTTGATCCAAATCTCCCACTCTGATTTAAGTAGCTTTGCATGTAATTTGCTCCCCACCCCAAATCCTTTCGTGAGGCCAGCCTGGAGTTTACTTTCCTCCCAGCTACATCCTCTACTCTCTTCACTAGTTTAGATTTCCTATTGTGTCATTATAACATCCTCTTAAAAACACTTTTATTCCTTGCCACTCTGTTTTCTGGTCATAGTCATCTGTAAAAAAACCTGTGCCTGGAAGACTCAAGTGGAGTCCACTCTCCATATTTAGAGAAAAACACTTAACACTGCTTACTGGTATTACCCTAAGTTCGTGATGGCAGTTCTCAAATTGACCGCCAAATCTCTTCCAATTTTGCTTCCGTTTTCATACATTTGCTCTCCTGCTCTCCTAAACAACAACTTTCCACACTCTCAACATCGTAAAACACCTCACTCTGGGTGATGACCCTCCTTATTTTTATTTACGAACACCAGTACAACCAGACTGACTTCTCTTGCTCTTCCACCGCCAAATACACCAGCCAACCTGCATCCAGGAGTCGCTCTACCTTCCAACCCTCTATGATGGATGGATGATCTCTGTGCCTGTCAAAAGCCAATCCCTCCAGTGGCTCCTTGTTGCCCTTAGAATTAAGTCCAAACCCCTCACCATGGCTTCCATATCCTACCGGCTCCCACCTGCGTCTCTCATATCTTTTTGTAGAACTGTTGCTCACCAGAACCTCCAGTCACATTCCATATGTTTTGCTCTTGCCTCTGTGTTTGCTATTATTCCAACTGGAGAGCTCTACCACACACAGGTCCTTGCAAGGTCGTGTCCTTTTAAGGTCATGTACGTCACAGCTTAAATGACACTGTCTCAGAGAGACCTTCTCTAACATCCCAACATAAAGACCTGCCCCTGGAGCTTTCTCTCACACTATGTTTCTCCCTTCCTTCCTTACCTCTCTCCTTCCTCATTTCCTCCTCCTCTCCCTTCTTTTTCTACTTCTCTTTCTTCTTAACCTTCACAGCAGTTATCCATATGAGAAATGATTTCTTGTTTATTCCTTTATTGTTTTTTCTCCCCTCTATAATTTAAGCCCTATGAGTGTTCTGTTCATTGACATGTTTTCCTTGCTTATAACATTGCCTGCCTGATACCTAATAGCTACTGGCTGAGATTCAATGAATAAGTGAATACAGGCCATACTGAATCTAAGGTGGATCCCATGATCCCCACCTCCTGGTATTCCTGCCTCTGTGTAATTCCTTCCCTTGAATATGGCAGAGCCAGGAAATTACTCCCAACTAACAGAATATGGCAAAGGTAAAGAGATATGCATGAGTACGTGCACATAATTACAGGACAAGATCACCCAATATTTTGGTGCCACCTTGCTTGAGTGTGACTGTCTCTCTCCCACGCCGTCTGTGAAGAAGAAAACTGCCACTGGGGAGGCCCCTGGCAAGGAACTGGGGGTGCCTATGAGAGCATAGGTTGACCTCCAGACAGCAAACAGATTGGAGTCCTCCGTCCTACAGATGCCTAGAAACCAAATCCTACAATAACCCGAGGGATCTGGAGTGTGGTTTCTTCCCCAGTTGAGCCTTTGATTAGACCTGAGACTTGGGTCACACCTGAACTGTGGCTTCCCAAGACCCTGAACAGGACACCCAGCTAATCTGTGCCTAGATTTCTGATCCACAGAAGCTGTAAGCTAAGAAGTGTGTTTCTTTAAGCCGTTATGGGTGTGGCATTAATGTTATGCAGCAATAGGTGACTAATACACCTATACACCTGACTTACTGGGGAAGTTTCAGAGATGTCTGTAGAAGGCTCTGGGGGCCATGTGTGGCTGTTACTGGCTCACTGTGCCACTTGCTTTCTAGCTTAATCCCGTAGACCTTCCAGACAATGAGGGCTTGCTTTATGGAGTGCAAACATAGCCCAGGAAGCTTTATCAGAGCTTAGTGTGATGAGTATGGATGGTGGGAGGGAGATTTTGATGTCTGTCTCCATAATTGCTCTCCAAAAGGACTATATCCTAATTGTTGTGTGAGGAATGGCATTTCAAGTATGTTCCTCAGAATGGAAACCAGTTTTTGATCTCATATATATATATATATATATATATATATATATATATATTTAAACAACTCTGGTTATTAAAATGTCATTTACTTACTTACTATTAATTTTTAAAAACATAAATTAGGGGTGCTTGGGTGGCTCAGTCGGTTAAGCATCGGTTAAGCTCAGGTCATGGTCTCACAGCTCGTGAGTTCGAGCCCTGCGTCGGGCTCTGTGCTGACAGTTCAGAGCCTGGAGCCTGCTTTAGATTCTGTGTCTCCTTTTCTCTCTTCCCTTCCGCTGCTCTCTCTCTCTCTCTCTCTCTCAAATAAACATTAAAAAATTTTAAAAACTAGGAAAGAGCACTGGGTGTTATATGGAAACCAACCTGACAATAAACTATAAAGTTAATAAAAAATTTTAAAAATTGAAATAAAAATTAAAAAATTATAAATACAAAGTGAATTTTTAAGAATAAATTCTAAATTCTGTCTTACAATTTTTGCAACAGAAAAAGAACGCACACTGACCCTAGTCATGGACTCTGCTATGTCTCCATGACTCTGAAGGTAATGGGAAGCCTTCTTATCCACTTCCTTCTTTGAGTCAGGAGTCTGCATTTGGTACACATTTTAGTCCATGTCTCAGAACGTACAGGGTGATTTTGGACCTGAGGTTGTTGTTGATGGGGTGGGTGGAAGTTGCCTCGTGGTGGAATGTCAGGTTTGCTACCTGATTGTCTCCCAAGTACAGGAGCAAATGGAGCATGCAGCTGCTGCAGCGACTTCTGGTCTAGTCTCTGTTCCAGCACTTTCCAGAAGAGGAAAGCAAGGAGAAGGTGAGGGATTAGAACTGCACTGCTCAGTCCATAATGACAACTTAGGCGCAGAATCAGATGTGAGAGCATACACATTTTTGAAAAGCCCCTTCATAGAACTCAAATTGACAGCTACATTTTCTACCTTTGATCTCAACTAGGTGGTTTAACCACCTGGTAATTGGAACTTTTGTTTTTAAAGCAAAAAAAAATTTTTTGTATCTTCCTATATCTGCTTAATCGCTCCTCATTGCAAGATTCTTATGTTAAGACACTCTGTCTTATTTATTTTTGTAAACTGCTCAGATCCATTTTGTGATGGATCAATAGATAAACAGAGTGGGTGCTCAAAAATATAATGGGTGCTCAGAAATGGTAAAAAAGAAGATAAAAAGGAAGGAAAAAGAAAGGAGAACAGAGAGGAGGGTGAAGGGAGTGAGGGAGTAAGGGAGAAAAAGAGAAATGTTGTTTATTCCATAATTACATATAGAAATTTTCTGGATTGTTCTTAATACTTATCAAAACTCAACTACTCCTTCTTATTAAATGAGATCTTTTAACATATTTAACCATAAGAGAGACTCTTTACAATAAAGCATTTCAAAATGTATGAAGAAATGCCAATTTAGTGAAGCGATTGACTACTAAAATAAAAACATAAATATAGGCAGTAGTAAGCAGCGACTTTTTTCTTTTTGCAAACATTGTAGAGTAGAAGGGCATTTAAAAGTGCCTACAGTAATGTTGATGGACACAATAAAACTTGTAAATACTCATTTAAGCATTATTAGGATTAGGTGCTTATTTTTAGTAGTTCTCAAGTCAGTTTAGTATATTATTAATTAATACAATTAATACTATTATTGATTACTATTTAATTCTTTTTATCTCATTTTTATTAAATCATACTCTAATTTTCGCGCAGAGATTAGGACAATATAGTATATGGTTTGATTTGCTCCCAAACACACAGAAATCTGTAATAGGGAAGGGTTCTCAGAGACCTGAAAGGCATAGCCTTTGAGGATGTGGAAATATCTAGTAAATTTAGATAGGATCTCTCACTAGGCCCAGCAATCAAGATGCTTCCGCATAATCATGCATTTCAGGGTTTGAGAAGCCAACATCACCATGAAATTGGTTAATAGCACACTACCTGATAAGCTAAGTATAAAAACGTCTGTGTAATATATAATGGTTCTCTCCCGTTGGTATACATTTGAAAACCTTTAAAAATATTCTAGAACAAAAATGGATGTTACATTCTTTACCATTTGCTTTAAAAAGGATTTTCCACTCGTTCATCTCTAGAAGGTCATCTTTGAGATGTACAAGCCAGCCCTTCATTAGGCCCCCTCTTGCATTCATACTTAACTTCCTTTCATTCGGTGGCCTTTATTAGCTGAGCTCCTGCGGCTTGTAGCACACTTTAAACAGCCACACTGGGAGGATGTAAATGCAGAATAATGTATCAGGACTCAAATTTGCATGGTCAAATGTCAAAAAAATTAGGCCTTCCCCAGAACCATGTCAAGAGAAATAACATAAGTGGGCAAACCCAACAGCAGGCACGCCATTATCATTTAGCACAAGCTGTCATCACTGCCAGCGAGTGAAAGCAGTGGTCATTAGCTGGAACTCTGCCGGGGGACGTTGCAATTCTTCCCTCCCCCGCCTTTTTTTTAAAAAAAAAAAGATTTTTATTTTTTCCCCATCGTCTGACAGTATTTCACAGAACACCGCAATGCAATGTTGCCTCCCTGACAGGAAAGTCAAGAGATGGGGGTTGGCGTCTCTGGAGCAGGGGAGCATCGGGGCGAGGGACCCAGGCTCGTCCACTGTCAGCTGGAGGGTGCAGGAACCGCATTACCTATCGGATAAATACTCATTAAGAGTAATCACTTTATTTCAGCTTTGTAATGACATTAACAAGCTTGGAATACAGGGAATTACATGAGTCAGAACAAATAATTGAATATTCTACTGCGGAGGGAACGGAGCCCGAATCTGCCTTCATGTCATGCAGGTTCTGAAGCTAGCACAAGCATGCAATTAGATAATAGGCTTAAACAGCATTAAATTGGCACTGCTCCTACCACCACGGAGAAAAAGGAAGTATTAATTGTTCAACTCTCACCTGCTTGTAGTTTCATGCCATGCAAATACTAGCAAGGCTGTGCTATTTCTATTTAAATGGACATATACACAGGATTGAAACAAACCAATAAAAATGGAATATAAAGAGAATTTGAGGAAGAATGTAAGAGGTGACGGGAGTGAAAACAGCTGCTGGTGACAAACCATGTTAAGGCGGGGCTGGGTTTTCCTCTGTGGAGAAAAATAAGAGAGGCATGAAAATTTGGCTGAATTTTTAAATGTAATGATATGAATAAGTGTCCCGGATGTTTCTCTTTTTGCAGTATCGTAGCGGCAATTTTCTTTCAAAGCTGCTATCAAGTCCCCTGAATATGTGCACCGTGGAAGGATTCCCGCCGTTTGGTTCCGTATAATTAGCTCAGCTAAGTAGAGAGGTGTGGATGATAAAATAGAGACAGATGCGGATACAAATGCAGATACAGATATAGGTACGCACACAGATACAGATGTAGACACAGATATAGGTACATATATGGATACAGATATAGATGGATTCAGATACAGCTTTAGACTAAGGCATATACATAGACACAAGCATGATTATTGTCGGTACCTCGTTAATCATAGAAAATGTGATATGTAAGTAAAGCTTCAAACAGAACATATGCTTCTGTGTTGTGGCAGACAGGAAAAGATGGTAGAAAGCTGGTAAACAGCATGAGTCCCTTTCCTAACTTGTTTAATTTATTAGCAAATCAGAGCCCTGCAAAAAGAGACAGCTGCATTTTTGACGCCCCATCCCAGTGCCACACAGAGGTATCACTGGGTGTCCTTGATGGCCTTAAGCGTGAGTTAACCCGATGGGATGCAGCGAATTACACGAGCTGTTAAAGAAAGCGGAGGGGCAATCCCAAATCGCAGCGTGCTCTGGCCTCCCCGCAGAGAGGAGGGTGGCTTCCCTTCCAGGGAGTGCTGCCGAGATCAGAGCAGCCCGAGATGAGATGTGAGAGCCGGGGTGCTCTGGGGATGACAATTTGGGAGCCATCAGTTTATAGCTGGTTCTGACCATAACTCCAAATCTGTGTGGTTATTCAGACGAGCCAATCAGCACTGGATATTTGGTAGGCAAACTCAATAATCATTTATAATCCTGACAGGTTAAGGGTCTCCAAGGCAAACCTTAATATACACAATGGGTTTGAAAATAAGAGAAAACAAATAAAGAAATCTCTATATTCCTGAGCAAATGTCTTTTCTTTCTCTGGTCCTACAATCTTCCAATCAGAGATTTGCTTTATCATCCCTGTCCTCTCAGGATACATAAAGACATTTTCAATCTATTTTTCTAAGTAGACCACCATCCAGCTTTCATCTCAGTCTCTGGCTGTGGCTCACGTGGCTGTTAGAAAGTTATCCTTTAATAAAGACAGGGGGGAGAAGGAAGCCAGAGCCAACCCGAGGACACTTTAGAATGTGTCAATAAATTTAAGATTGAGAACTACACTAGAAATTTGAGTGTTTAGCACATCTGTCCTATAAAATAACTTGAGACTGTGAGAAGAAAGATTATCCATTAGCCCAGTCTTTTGAAGGGATTAACACCTAGCATGTTGCATCGCTCACGATGGGTACCTAATTTGTCCTAAAAAACATATCCAGGAAAAGGACATTTCTCAGGTAGAGAACTGAAATTAAAATTAGCAGCAGCAGGAATTCTCCTTCCTTCCTTCCTTCCTTCCTTCCTTCCTTCCTTTCTTCCTTCCTACCTTCCTTCCTTCCTTATTTTTCTTCTCTCTCCCTCCCTTTTTCCTCACGCCCTCTTTCTCTCTCTCATTATACAATGACTCTAGTTCCAGTCCAGTAAAAATGAGAGTCAGTTATACGGGACCTTAGCTTACCTACAATGTGTACTAATCATATGAAGAACTGTGTTAATTACCAAGTAGTCAAGAAGAATGTGTGTATTTGTTGATTATTTCATAGGAGAGATCTTCAAGTATGTCCATTCCTGTTGGGTCTACAAGATGCATGGGACAAGGATAAAAACAAAATCAAGAGTTACATTACGGAAAAAAAAATCCAGAATTAATACACAGAAAGGAGTTATTTATGTAATCTGCCAATCAATATTGATTGATCACCTTCTGTGTACTAGGCCCCACACTCTGTGGTCGACATAAAACACATCAAACTTCCTCAAGGACTTTTACGCCCTTGGAGGAGCCAGGCATGCACAATGAGATGCAGAACATGGTATTCACTGTAACGTTTCTTTTTCAAAGGAATTCTTTGAAAGAAGCATACTTGTCAAGATGAAATCAAGAGAGACATGACTTTAGGCAGCACAGTCCTGCGGGAGAGGCAGCAGACAAATGACAGGAGATAATGGGACAAGAAAAATGGGACAAGAGAGAAGCGAAAGGTCAAGTGTCCTCCAAGTGACTCTTGCCCATGACCATCTCACTTAACATCCGGACTCCAGATGTTCAGTAGATTTATTATACTCCACGTGTACTGAAGAAGTGAAGGCTGAAGAGTCCTGTTGTTACTTTTTTTAAATTTTTTTATCAGCACAGAGGAAATAATAGCATTCTGTGTAGATATAGAAACTTGGGAGAGAGAGAGGGTGTCTTTGTACTGGGGATGTTCAAGAAGCTGGAGAAGGCTGGTCTGACTCTGCAGAGGAATTGCAGCTCTACTCAAGCATGGAGTGATCCTCGTTGAAAACTTTTTTTAAGCCCTGAGTCTCGGAAGGAGGTCAACTGGGATTGTTTATTTCATGCAGATAGAGTAGGTTGTGCAAAACCACGGGGACATAAGAGAATGTGGTCTTCGTTATGGTGAGTAACTGGGATGGCAACTTTTCCTGAAGGTGATGAGAATCCATGATGGGCTTAGAGTGAGGTGTGGGGGTGAAGGGCTCATCTTGGTTATATTATCATAAGGTAGAGATCACAATGGAGAGAGAATGCAGGAAGTGAGGTCAGGGCAATAGGACCAAGAAGCAAAGTATTCTAATAGCTTTTGGTGATTTGGCTCTATTCACTGAAAGAAAGCTTTTCAAGAAGAGCTGTGCTCTCTTATTAGACACTTGCCCATCTTTAAAGGAAATGTCATCAATGTTTTGCCAAAAAATGATGGTGCCTGTGTTATGGTAGACACCTGGAGAGGCTAGAATTCAGTGTGGCTCTCAGTGACAGAAGACATAGAGTAATAGTGATTTTGATAAAAGATAAGTTTAATTCTTTCACATTAGAGAGGAGTTTGGAGGTGGACATCCCAGAGATCCATGATTCTGGGGAAGTAAGGTGCACTCTCCCTCCCCTATGCCATTGTTGGTAAAACCTTCCCACATCCAGACAGCTTCTTGAGCTTTGGCCATTGCCTCTGAAAGGTGAGGAAGGTTGTGCCAGAAGCCCAGCATTTGGTTACGCGCCATTATCCAGAAAATAGACAAATGGCTACTTCTGACTATGAGAAAGGTGGGGAAATAGGATTTTTGTTCTGTGTGATCATGTGACCAGCTAAAACTTGGGCTGTCCACTGTCAAGGATAGGGGAAGACTGACATGAGAGAAAACCCAACAACCTACTTTTTCAACTCTTCCTCAGACTGAGGTTTCGTACTACCCCAGCATGCTGAGGCATATTTTCCATTAAATATCAATAAATATAACAGAAACTAGTTATTTTTAATGAAACTGGGAAGCTCTCAGATAAAATACAAATCCATGGCAATCTTTTCAAAACACTTAATAAGAAAAGTATAATAACAGCACAGTTCAGCAAAGCCTCAGAACGACCTCATGGTGTATTTTGGATGCTCTCCGTGTTGCCTCCTCAGCCAGATATGGAGCCAGAGCTGGGATTGGAAGCCAAGCCCCATATAGCTGGATCTCATCGCAGGTCATGATGTAAGCTTTGCTCAAGGAGCAAAGTCATAGCCAACATTTTCAACTGGCACACTGTGCGTTCTTTAAACATTTATGGTGGGAAATGAAAAGTAATGCTCTTAACTGAAAATGGGCCAGGGAATGATAGCTATGGTCAGTTCGAGCCTGACGGTGCACATCAGTGTCAGGTCAGAGTGCCTGGGCTGTGGCTGCTGACTCTGGTCCAATGGACTTACTCCCAATTCTGTGGAACAGAGGTTGCCTCCATGCATATTCAAACATCAGTGTATTTTCATGGCTTGCTAGCTGTGGCTTTGGGCAAAAACGGAATGGTAGGACTTAAATCCTTTGTCCACATATTTGTCCAAATGGTAAATATGTTTGCTGACATGACCACAGTATCTGTGGTCCTTAGTCCCAACCTACCAAGTGTGAAATCCAGGGAGCCTCGTGGGTTGATGGAAGTTTTTTTTCCTTTTTTCTTTTTTTCTTTTTTCACATGTATTGTGGGATTATTTTTTCTCTTGAAGTGAGTTGTATTAATCTTCTAATTTTAAATATGAGGCAAAACAATTGAAGGTAAGATATAAAACAGTGCTTTTTCTTAGATAATAGGATTGTCTTCATGGAAAATGTAGAAAAATCTGGAGGTAACTGTAGGAATTAATTGGAGAGCTCAGAAAATGGTTGGATGAAATGTTAATAAAGAAAAAAACTCAATAATTCTCTTAAATATAAGCAGCAACCAATTGTAAAATGTAATTTTAAAAATCCCACTCAAAATAGCAACAAATATACATATGAATAAATGTAACTCAAATATGTAAGAGCTTCATTTTAGAGACTATGAAACTTTATTGAAAGACGTAAAAAAAGACAAATAAATAGACATCCCAAATTAATGGATGGGGCTAGCACATCATTTTTTCTCTAATTTATTCAATACATGTAATGAAATTTACATCCAATGCTTTACATTTTCCCATAAAACTAGATAGTTTCATGCTAACTTTTAGTAATAGTCTAAAGTGGCCAAGATGATTCTGAGGAATCATAAAGGGAAGATCTCACCTTATCAAATGGCAAGAATAATGATAACGTTGTGATATTTAGTGTCAGGTAGGAACTGAGATGAACACGTGAGCTAACTGGACATAATAGAAGGTGCAGGAACAGAAACACAAACACACACTTACATATTCATGTATGAAATGAACACTTGGGGGATAGGTCCCTGCAAATCAGTGGGATAATTGGCTATCCACATGGAAAATTAAATTAATTGAATTACAGATATGTTAGAGACCTAAATGAGCAAAACAAAACTTCAAGTTGCATCAGGAGATACAGTGTGGTCTCCATGTGTGGGGGGAAAATAACTATGTCATTCACTATATTAAAATAAGATGAAAAATTTCTGTATAATAAATCTTCCCTAAACTGAGTACCCTGAAAAGTCACAGATTAGTTATGGACTAGGGAAAGGACATGCCAATGATGTAACATATGACACAAAAATAAGCTTCCTTAATAGGTAGCAATCCCCTAATGCAATGTTTATAAGAATGCAGTGGAAACACTGACAATCTGGATCCAGGAATTTATGGGAAACAAAAACTAAAAGGACTCATGGGAATGGACCCCCCCCCCCCATTAGAGTATCACTCGGAAGAGATTCACTGCTCTAAAAATCCTTTGTTCTTCACCTATTCCCCCTACCTATAACCCAAAACGGTGGCAACTTGTGCCCTTCTTAAACATCAGTTACAGTTTGCCCTTTCTAGAACTTCATATAGTCTGAATCACACAGTGTAATCTTTTCAGTACAGTTTCTTCCACTTAGCAATATGCACTTAAGGGGCCTACATGCTTTTCCCTGACTCGATAGCTCATTTCGTCTTATTGCTGAATAATATCACATTGTATGGATGCATCCAGGTTATTTCTCCTTTCACTGATTGAAGGATACCTTGGTGGCTTCCAGGTTTTGGAGATTCTGTTACTACGAAACTTTTGCTGGCGGTGTGCGTATGTGAATTTCTAACTCCACTGGGTAAATGCCTAGGAACACAATTGCTTAAACACATGGTAGGACTACATTTAGCTTTAGAAGAATCTGTAAAACTGTGTCCAAGATGGGAAACCATTTTACATTATTTTATGAACGGTGAATGAGAGTTCTTATCACTCCGCATCCTTGTTGGCAAGGTGGTATTGTCCATTTCATTTTGTCAATTTCGTTTTGTTTGTTTTAAGCCACGTTCATAGGTGTGCTTTGGCAGCTTGTCCTTGTTTTAATTTTCACTTTCTTAATGACATCTGATGTTGAAGGTCTTTTCATATGCCTGTCTGCCACATACATCGTCTTCGGCAAGATATATCTTCAGATCTTTTGCACAATTTTAATTGGATTCTTTGTCTTCTTATTGTTGAGTTGAAGAGTTCTTTGTGTATTTTGGATAGAATTTTGATCAGATATGGATTTCGCACCTCTTTTTCCCCAGCCTGTGTATTATTTTTTCAATATCTTAACAGTTGAGTTTCACAGAGCAGAACTTTTCCATTTTTCCTTTCACAGATCCATGCTTTTGATTCTGTATCTAAACACCTAGTGTCACACCAAAGGCCACCTAGATTTTCTCCTATGTTTGCTTCTGGGAGTGTTGCAGTTTTTTGTTTTACATTTGAGTCTGTGATACATCTTAAGTTAAATTTTATGAAAAGTATATGTTCTATGATGACTTTTTTTTCTTTTTCTTTTTTTGTTTTGCATATGGATGCCCAATTTTCTGCCACCATTTTTGGGAAAGGGTGTTATTTTTTTTAAGGTCATTTATTTATTTCGAGAGAGAGAGAAATCATGAACAGAGAGAGAGGGAGAGGAAGATAATCCCAAGCAGACTCCACACCAGCAGCGCAGAGCCTGATTCAGGGCTTGATCCTATGAACCATGAGATCATGACCTGAGCTGCAGTCAAGAGTCAGGCGCTTAACTGACTGAGCCACCCATATGTCCCAGAAAGACTGTTTTTTTTTTTTTAAAGACTGTTATTTTCTTGATTGAATTACCTTCATTCCTTTTAGAAAATCAGACATTGGTATAAATCTATTTCTGGGATTCATTGATCTATATATCTCAACTTTTACCAATACCAAATCACTTTGGTTACTGTAAATCTTTGGTAAGTCTGGAAGTTGGGTAAGTGTCAGTCCCTCAACTTTGTTCTTCATTATGGTGCTGGCTTTTCCGTTTTTTGTTTTTTTTTGGTTTTCCGTATAAACTTTACAATGTTTACCACGAACTAGATTGCCAGGATTGTATTTAGAATTGTGGTCTATATATCAAATTGAGAGGAATCAACCATAAAAACATGCCAAGTCTCCCTATCCATGAATATAGAATACTTTTTCATTGATTTATTTTGTTTGTATTTTGTTTTGTTTTTCAGGTATAATTAACATATAGTGTTATATCAGTTTCGGTGTAAAAGATAATGTTTCAACAATTCTATACATTTCTCAGTGCTTATCAAGGTAAGTGTTGTACCCTTAATCCCCTTCTCCTATTTTAAGTGTCTTTTTTGCATTGGTCTGTTTTCTTCGTTTGTTTTGTTTCTCAAGTTCCGCAAATGAATGAAATCATTTGATATTTGTCTTTCTGTGACTGACTTATTTCAGTTAGCATTATACCCTCTAGGTCCATTCTTGTTGTTGCAAATGGAAAGGTTTCATTCTTTGTCATGGCTGAAAAATATTCCATCAAATATATGTAAAATATCTGTGTCCAATCATCTATTGATGAAACTTGGTTTGTTTCCTTATTGGGGTTATTTTAAATAATGCTTCAATAAACATGGGGGTGCATATATCTTTTCATATTAGTGTTTTCATATTCTTTGAGTAAATACCCAGTAGTGAAATTACTGGATCAAATGATAATTCTATTTTTAATTTTGTGTGAAACCTCCATACTGTTTTTCACAGTTGGCTGCACCAATTTGCATTCCCACCAACAGTGCACAGGGTTCCCTTTTCTCCACATCCTCGCCAACACTTGTTATTTTTTGTGTTTTTGATTTTAGTCATTCTGACAAGTGTAAAGTGATATTTCATTATGGTTTTAATTTGCATTTCCCTGATGATTACTGATGTTGAGTGTCTTTTCATGTTGTTCATCTGAATGTCTTCTTTAGAAAAATATCTATTCAGATCTTCTGCCCATTTTCATTTATTTATTTATTTATTTTTAGTGTTGAGTCCTATAAATTATTTATATATTTTGGATATTAACTCCTTATTGGATGCATCATTTGCAAATATCTTCTCCCATTCAGTAGGTTGCCTTTTTGTTTTGTTGATAATATCCTTACTGTGCAATTTATTTGATTTTCTTGATTTCATTAATAAGATTTTTGTGATTTTCTAAATATAAATTCTGTAATACTTTATTAGATGTATATGCATGTGTTACATTTCTGTGGTGATAATGTAAGTTATATTGTCATTTTGGTTTTAACTTCCAATTGTTGATTGTTGGTACATAGGAAAGCAATTGAGTTTTGTATGTTAACCTAGTATCTTGCAGGTTTTATAATTACTTATTATTACTAGGAGTTTTGTTGTTGTTGCAAATGTTGATTTTCTGGGATTCTCTGCATAAACACATGGAGGACAAAAAATTTATTTCCTTTTCAATCTGTATATCTTTTATTTTCTTTTCCTTATTGAATTAGCTAGGAGTTGGGGCACCTGGGTGGCTCAGTTGGTTAAGCAGCTGACTTCAGCTCAGGTCATGATCTCGTGGTTCGTGAGTTCGAGCCCTGCGTTGGGCTCTGTGCTGACAGCTCAGAGCCTGGAGCCTTCTTCAGATTCTGTGTCTCCTTCTCTCTCTGCCCTTCCCCTGCTCACGCTCTGTCTCTCTGTCTCTCAAGAATAAATAAACATTAAAAAATTTAAAAAATGAATTAGCTAGGAGTTATAGTACAATGTTGAGTAGAAATGGTGAGAGGGAAAAATCTTGTGTTGTTCCTGATCTTAAGAGAAAATCACTTGGTTGCTTCTCATTAAGTATGACAGAAGCTTTGTTTTTGAATGTTTTTTACCATGTTGAGAAAATTTCCCTCTGTTTGTTTTTTCCTGAGAGTGTTTATCATGAACAAATCAGGAGACTATAGATGCTGGCGAGGATGTGGAAAAACAGGCACGCTCTTCCACTGTTGGTGGGAATGCAAACTGGTGCAGCCTCTCTGGAAAACAGTGTGGAAGTTTCTCACAAAATTAACAATAGGACTCCCCTATGACCCAGCAATAGCACTGCTGGGGATTTACCCAAGGGATACAGGAGTGCTGACGCATAGGGGCACATGTACCCCAATGTTCATAGAAGCACTTTCAACAATAGCCAAATCGTGGAAAGAGCCTAAATGTCCTACCTCAGACCTACTAGATAAGAAGTCAGGTTTGGGCCTAAACAAGTCCTCCTGCTGGTCTCGGTGCACTCAGTTTGAGAACCCATCTCCCGGAGGACATTTGTAACTTTATCACCCTGCCTCTACCCTACTACATTCCATTTTTTCCTCAATGATGAAGAACAGAGAAATATAACCCTATCCCCTGTGATACTGGCCCCCCTCTCAGCCAGCACATGGCCTTCTATAGAATAGTACTTAAGAACAGCATGGGCCAAGAAACAGACAGAGCCATTCCGGAATTTCCTGAAGCTGGCTGCTCCTGGCAAGTTCAGTGTATGAAACGACCAGTGGATTCTGTGCCCATGGCCCTTCTCCATAATTCCATGTTGTAAAGTAGGTTTCCTGATCAGATTCTATGTTGTGTGGGATTAGGCAATCCATATTTCCTTGGAGAACGGGGCTGATTAAGGATCAGTTGGCTGGAAAGACAAATCTTATCCCATAATAGGTAGCTATTTCTGTGAGGAAAAAAACCTTTGGCCGTTGCAGAATGGAAGACGTCCAGTGGAGTCTATTTGCAAGACCACATCATAGCTGGTTGGTCTCCTTAAGGAATAATGCCACACTGGGGGGTCAGCGTTGGTCTTTGTGTCTCCCATGTTGGACAGTCAGTAGCTAAGTCAGCTTTGGTAAGTTCTGTTTCATGCTGGGTCCATGTAACCTTCATCTCTACAATCATGAAGTCTATTCATATGCCTATTTTTCAAATTCCGTGTTGGCTAATGATCATGGCTAGTTAATGTTGACTGCTGAGTTATTTTGTCTACTTGGGTGTTCAATGTTTCTTTCATGGTAGATACCCTCCCACTGAGTATTAGTATGTCATACAAATATCTTCACATATCATGCTTCACCCTGTATATACATACATTGATTTGCCTTAATCAGAGCTCTTTGCCTGTAATATTCAAAATCTTTTTCTTTCCACGTCCCCCACCAACTGTCAGGCTATTGGCAGCTGTTCAGAATTGTTTGCATTCTCATATTGCCCTACTTTCCTCCCACGTGAAGTCACAGGTCTACTCATTGGGAAGATTTTCTTTCTCTACTGTCTATTTTGGACATCCCAGAATGTCACCGTTGTGGCTGACATTCGTTTTCAGCTTGCATTCACATCCTAAGCCATCCCATCCTTCAGCTGGTCATAGGGGACCACTGCAGAGTTATACGAAGGGGTAAGGGTGCTCCTGGTCATGCAGCCCACACATGCCTTCTGGTCCTGCTTGGCTTCATCCTGGATGTTACATTCACATTTTACAGCAAATTGTTATGGTACTTCTATAAATTTTGATGTGGTAGGGGTGACAGAACCCTACTTATAAGGCGCAGTCTGGATTCACAGTCTCTTTCCTCCCCATGGCCAAGCGGTCCATCTCCCAGAGCCCAGGAATATGCTAAGACCTCTCTTAAGAGGCATATCATTTTCTGTTGCAGGTGCTATCGCTTCAGAATCTCAGGGTCATGTGTTGTGATTTTCCTGCCAGGGCTTTCCATAAACATGACCTGCATCCTTCCCCACTGCTGCTGCCTCCAACCCATAGTGTCTTCTGTGTCACAGAGTCTAAATATAAGGGCTGCTTGGACCACAGTCTGATCTTCTAAAGATACCATTTCTGATCTGATCCACCACCACTCAAAGCAATCAACCTTGTACGTCACCTAACATATGGGTCACACTGACATTCCTGGGTGCGGAAGGCATTGTCTTCAGAACCAAAAAAGTTTATCTTGCATGGCGCTTCTTTTTTCTAATAGGAGTGTCCTGGTCATTGTCCAGTCTGTATGATATCAGCCACGCAGTGGACCCATGTGACAGTCTTTAGGTAGGCCACCGCTCTGAGGCCTGTGAAGCTGGAGATAGGTGAGTAGAGATGAGCACCGAGTCTGCAGTGGTGGCCTGTTTCCCTCTTGATCTTTCTCTTTGCAGCATCTTCTGGCTGCTCAGAGACTTTCCTTGGAGGCACCATTGGAATGAGAGGTCTCAGGTAGGAGAAAAGGGTCCATCCCATCCCTGGAAGGTTCTACCCACTCTGAGCCTTGGGGTATTCTTATCTGATTCTGTTGGAGATAGAAAGTTCCTGTTGTGGTCCACAGTCTCAGGGCTGGGTAACCCTACCTGTCCTTTAAGATTGTGCTCTATCTGAATGCACTGATGATGTGCTGACCCCCGTGCACATTTCTGACTCCTTCCCTAGAGGTTCCTGTGTGTGCTTTTATTCCCATCATTTTTCTCTCCATTTTTAATAATGTGTTCTTATACTCAGTGAAATCAAAAATGCCCATGACTGACTGGGTCTTTCATCTGTCTGAATGTCAGCTTCTGCATCTCTGGAATGGGGATAATAATAATACTGGTAAAATAATAAAATGAATTTGAACACATATTACAAGCTGTAAGCTATAAAATGCTGGTTATCATCAGTAGAATAGAAGAATAGAGATTCTTCTATAATGAAACACAAAGAACACTGGTTTGGGCACCTTGCAAACTAAACTGGTTATTTTCCCTTTATTATCCAAGTTTTATTGTGGATTTGGGAGGGGAATGGGGGAGCTTAGAAATATCTGGGTCTGTTCATGAAGCAGTGTCCACATAGGACAGTTGCATGGAGGTGGCTGAGAGAAGATGGAATGCAGGAGGTGGTTGAAGCTTCCGCTAATGAGAAGGAGTGAGCGAGCAGAGTTAGCTCCTCCATCTTGTGAGGCACCAGACACCTGGTTGACAAGGGCTGAATGGCTGGCATCAGTCTCACTGCCTTCTTCAGACTACCTGTTGAAGCCACCTCGGTGCTGGTGTAGCTCAGTGTCCACTCTTGTCCCCCCTCTCAGGAGCCCAGGGTCAGATTCTTGTTCAAAGTCTTGTCTCACCACTTTCCCTTTGCCCTCCAACCGTGTTTTGCCCTCGTTCATGCTGACCCCTTCCCTGCCCAGCTCTGGCCCTGATCTTCTCTGCCTTGTATTCCCTTCACCCTAAGGCTCATGTCTTTGGAGTCTCCAGAGCCATGTCTGAACGAAGAAACATAAAACCTCATTGTCTTGTGTGATCTCTTTGACTTTCTTCCCCAACAGTCTAATTTTTCTGGACATCAGAAGAATGTTGGACCAACTGAGGCAGGGTCAGAAATTACAAAAAAGACAGCTGAAAAAATTGCTATTATAAATGCTTAAGATGTCACAAAAACACCCACATGGTGATGGTGACCACAAAAATCACCCCACATGCCCAAATCAGGCTTAACCTGGGTGACTCAGTCCTGGTGGCTTTTTCCGTGGAATGTGCTCTCAGAGCCAAGGCCTTGACTTCTCAGAGTAAGTCTGGCCTTGACGCCCAACACACACATTGTGTTCCACGGTGAGCTTCTCGGGGAATTCTATCATCTTCGTTTTCTTTACAGTCGTGCCCCCTCTCTCTCTTATCTTCCACTTTAATAGAGACCACAGCCTAGGAGCCCACGGGCTGTATGAACAAACAATTGTATAGAAGAATAAAGGCTCACGGAGGTCTATAACGCATATCTAATTTCAACTCTTGTGGTTACTTCTGCCTCTGAATAGATCCCTCCTCTGCTAATAGATTTAAAAGGGCCAATTGAGTCATATTTTATGTGCATTAGCAGACCCTGGACCAGTGTAGTCAAACTACATTTTCTTTGCTCAAAGACCTTTATTTGACACTTACTGGCCGCTTGATGACTGACTTCATTAACGTGAATTTGGTTAGTCAGTCACATATTATCATCTTAACCCTCTCCCCCAACTCCCTCCATATTTTATAGCTATTTGAAATAAAAGGCACCGCGTGCTACCCTTTCCACATCCACCAGATACATGCAGGCCATCCCCTCACAGAGAAGCCACATCAGGTCCTGGGTGAGGGCTGGCATTTTCATGTAAATGGCAAGTTTTATATCAATGTCAGATTAGCTGCGAGGTTGTTGAAACACTGAAACCTTCCCACCAGTTGACAAGACAGGATTTCCAGGAAGAAGGCGACATTTCTGAGGCATCCGTATCTTGGCGGTTTTGATGTATTAGTTGATCTTTCCCCTGATGGCTAGCGATACAGGCAGTCTTGTTAGTATTTTAAAAGTAATTTTTTTCAAGTTATCTGTTTTCTTGCTCTCTCCTTCTCACTTCAGACTGATTCTGTTACCAAATTACCTATTTCAATATTAGCATCCACAGGCTGGGCTAATGGAAACAGAAGCCTGTGTGAGGATGCCCTCACTGCAGAGAGGCGGCCGTGCATTGTGTGCATGGAGCCCATTGTACAGCTGGAAAATTCTCTGAGGCCAACAGCAGCTCCTTTTCTCACTCATCGTCACTATCTGTGTGCTAAAAAGGTGATTCAGGAAGTTGCATACTTTTCCAGGTTATTCTTGAGAAGATGGGGGGCTCTGTGAAGAGACGCAATGATGAAGGTGGAAAGAGTAACATCCTGGTAGTTTTTTATAAAAGGCCATAGTGTCTTGGTTACTTTCTCCCCAAAAGAGGAAGAAGCGTGATTCTTCTCAGGTAGTTTGGATACAGATGTCGTGTGCAGAGCACATATACACACAGCACATACTCACAGGACGTGTGTCCAATGCCCAGCTCTGGCTTCTGACCTCTTCTCCCCTCTGGACTCCAGCCCCTACGTCCAAGGCCTGACAGGTGTGTCTCCCTGATTGACTCAGTGTCCCATGTTGTCATTTCCCTCAGAGTACAAGAAAGCCTGACTGCACTAATTTCAACATGAATAATAAAGATAGCATTGATAATATGACTGTTTCCCATGCTGCCCAAATCCTTTCTCCCCTTCACCTTTTAGCCCAGGTGATTTGTGGGTGATAAGAACCTACTGTCCACCAGATGGTTCTAAAACTCTTCTTGTGGTCATTGATGCTCTTCATGGTTACTCCTCAATGTGAGTTCCAAAAATAACACCCACTACCCCTGCTGCCTTCATTAATTCCATTTTCAGCTCAAGTCATATGTCGTTCCCTGAACATGGTCTATGGGTTCCTATGCTGTTGCACCTTCAGCTCCTTCTTGTCTAAATCCTGCACATTATACACAGCCCAGTCCAACACCCTCTTCCAGAAACACCTTAGCTCTTGTCAGAGAGTAGACACGTCTTTCCTTGTAAATGTTATAATTTCAATGTGCATGTGAACCACTTGGGCATAGAGATGATGTTTTTCTGTGCCTTTGCTCTTGTGTGAACTCCCCCCCCCCACATATGCCGTATACATGGAAAAGAGTAAATTAGGATGATTGGTATTTTTAAGAGATTGAAGGTTAAGAGAAGAATATATCTCTACTGCATGTCCAAAGCTGTACTGTTATCAAATGTAACCTGACGTCACTGAGGAGTCAGATGCCATTGTTTCATCTGTGGGTTCCTGTCCTGGCTTCGGAGGGTTAATCTGAATGTGTGTGTTTATAGTGAGTGCCTTTGAACAGCACCGGTAGGGAAAGCTGCTGAAAGGCTGCTACCAGGTGCTGTGAGGCTGACTGTCAAGGCTAGATGGGTGGGGACTATGCTTTACAACCTAAAAAGACTAAGTTTTAAATAAGATATATAATGTGTAAGCATCTAAGTGCACAACTGAAAATAACAGATACAATATGAGTTAAAATTTACATTAAAGTACCAGCATGGAGCGAGTAATCAGTGGAGAAAAAATTTGAGCTCCCCCATACTTTAGCCTGAGTGATTATTCAGGCAAATATTCTGAACCTGCATTTGAAAGCTGTTCTGAATAAATTGTGTTTTGATAAGTATTTGCCTTGAATACCAAGTTTCTTCCCTTAAACCAACATGAAGTGAGGACCGCCAAGTGACACGAGAGGAGAAAACTGATTAACAGGGACCGCCATTCCTAAGCAGTTGTTGTTTGTGATGTCTTCCCCACATTTCCATCAGTGCGGTGTGCAGAGGAAAAGCCTGCTAAGCTGACTCGTGGGTGAGTCTCGAAGAATGTCAAATGCAGCTTGTAAAATACTCAGGGACTGGAGAGTCGAATGTACTCAAAGTTCCCAGCATACACTAGATTAGGATTTTAATCTAAGAAAACGTGAAATGCACTTCAGAGTTAGTTTTGCAGATTCCGTAGGGTTTAATTTGTATCTGTGCAATATATGGTGAACCAAGGACATGCGGCATCATGACGTTGTGTCCCCTGCGTGTCGGTGCTCGCATTCCAGGGACCGTGGGTGGGAGGAAGCAGTGGAGCCCGAGAGGCACCACATGCCTTGACTCAAGTTTGTCTCCACAGATCGTTTTGTGTAACACATTGCACTTCTCAGCCATAAGCAGATGTCTTTTCTGGGATACCAGAGACGAAATGAGGCCAACGCGAGCTGATTAAATTAGGCTCTAAAACGATTCCGGGTCATGGACCAGTTCTTTAGTTTGCTGCTTCTCATTCAAGGGCCAGACCCCCTTCCTGGATATTTGGACATTGACAGCTGATGTCTCCAATTTATTATGGATTTTCAAATCAGAGGTGATATTTGTTTCTCTCAATTGAATTAAAAAGAGAAGACTTCCCCAGTGGGAATTTGTTTAATCGAACAGAGTCATAACATAATAGTTGCAGGATTGATTACCTATAATTGTGGGTAATTTTGGTCCATCCTGAGAAATCTGCAAAGCATCTTTCGCTCCATGAGCCTCCTTGTCTGTGTCACAGCTGGCCAAGTTTAACGTGGAGTGGAGAGTTTTAATTATTAAGCCTGTGGAGGCGCTGGTGTAAAACTCTTGCTAGTCAATTGTAACTCAGTTTTACTCACTTACTGATCATCTGCTACAGCCTAATGCTCTAACCTAATACACTCTAATACTGAACATCTATTACACTACTGGTCTCACTGGATGCTACGATCTGTGGGTGACCCGAGGACACACCATGTGTGAGGCAGCTGACATGCCACGCCCCATGCCAGTAGAGAACAATGACGTGGAGAACGTGCAACAAGGTCAGTGCAGGGGGAAGGTCATAGTCCGGCTGGTGAAGAAACAACAGGAAGGGATCCTTGGGGCACCTGGGTGGCTCAGTCAGTTGAGAGGCTGACTTCGGCTCAGGTCATGATGTCATAGTTCATGGGTTTGAGTCCTGCTTGGGGTCCTCTGTCCTGCTCTCTTTCTACCCCTCCCCAACCCATGTATGTGCACTCTCTCTCTCAAAAATAAATAATAATAATAATAATAATAATAATAAAGTAAATCCTTAATGTTTCAAAGCTCTTTCTTAAATGTCTACTTTTTAAAAAAATTAAGTTTATTATTTATGTTTGGGGGGGAGATTAAGCAGGGGAGGAGAAACAGAGAGAGAGAGAGAGAGAGAGAATCCCAAGCAGGCTGTGCACTTTCAGCATGGAACCCATCACAGGGCTCAAACTCACAAAACATGAGATCATGACCTGAGCTGAAATCAAGAGTCAGATGCTCAACCGACTGAGCCACCCAGGTGCCCCATTTTTAAAATGATGCTGCTTCCAAACTGCCCTTGGAGGTGCCTGTCATTGGAGCATCTATTGAAAATCTGCATGGGCAGATGTCCCCACTGTATTGTTTACGTGTATCATGAACTCTTTGATGCATAACTTTGTGTTCTTGTTTCCTATGCTCTTTACCACTGGGGCTTGTGCTCAATTATGTGACGTCACTATTTTCCACTTTGTTGACTGGTGTGACAGAGACCAGCTAGCAGCTCACTAGCCTCCTGGACCCCCATGGGTGCTTTGTTTCTCAGATGCTTTTTCAGTTGAGGGCATGGGACAGTCATTGTGCCAATGGGATGCGGATGTTTTGTGCCATCCAGGGCCTGGCCCCTAACTGTTTATGAGATCATCAGTCCCTTTAGAGATTACCCAGGGAATCTGCTCAAGATACCGAGGTTCTGAATGAGAAGCTAGTCTTAACAAAGGGTTCTCTTCTCTCTTGAGCCACGTAGTTGAGTGTTTCGACACGGACGTCCTTCATGCTGGGAGACGCAATAAAGAAACAACCTGAGAGTTTAAATGTATCAGGATTAAAAGGTGACTTGATTGAGGGGAAAAGTAATCTATGATATACAAAACCATCTTCCATTAGAGTTCAGGGGCAAAGCAATTGATATTGTAACAACATTGAGATGAAATGTTTGGATTTCTCATGCAACGCCGAACTTATTCATTGGGCATAACCCCCTGTGTTAGATATCTCCACCTTATAACGTATCGAGTTCAGTCCTATTCCCACATCCCCTTTCAAATTTATTGATAAATTCACTTAAACAGATGTAGAGTCACATTACTGTGCCAGAGCATTTCATGCTACAGATTAGCTAACTGATAATGCTGGCTGTGTTTTCTTGCTTAGGTTAATCTACATTGCAATCTCTCTTTTTCCAAAAGCACTGGTTTTAATACTTTTGTTGTCAATGATGCCATTTTACTGTAAATTCTGTCTTTAAATAAATTATTGCATGGAAGTCTGAAAAATAAACTAGATAGAAACCGAGCCGCCCCGAGGAAGCTGTATGGAGGGCTGGAAAGATTACAGCGAGGGCATTCCTGACCTGAGTTCATTCATCACCCGTTGATCATAGGGCCCCAGAGCAGGGCTGGCAGGAGGCGGACTTTCAATCAGAATTTTACTTTAATAACTTCTTGATTTCAAATTAACGTGACTGTTTCCATCCGGCGCCAGGCCTACACACAGAAGAGGTCGCTTCTAGTTTTTATACCCATCATTGTAATCACGAGTGATGTTTTAATCTGTGGGGACCGTACCATTTGGCCAGACAAGCTCCTGCTTGCGGAAATGCACTGATGTACTCTCCAGCATCGGAATTTCTCTATCTTGAACTCATGTATAATTCCCTAAATGTGTCTTGCTATCAAAAGTTAAAGATATTATCCTATCAGTCCGTGTGCTAAAATCGAGCCAAAAGCAAGTATTTGCATCTCCTGCAAGGGAGCACGCAGCCTTCACACGCGTCTCAACCCAAACAGCGTAGGTTACACGAGGTAAATGGCGCTGTCCGTGGTCCTCACTTGCATATGCGTATTGTCCAGTAACACTCATAATTGTATCAACAAAACAGTGCAGCCCCTATCACCCTTCAGACTTGCACCCTGGCGAGGCATTCACACCACGGCCCCCTGTCAATCTTCTGCTCTGCTTTCCCTAAGTGCGGTGTATCTGTATTCCATATGCAAATTCTCCAGTGAATGATTTTCCTGTTTTGTAAGCTAGGCTGCACCTGTAACATGTGGGATTGAGTTAAAAATGACAAGCAGACAAGCACAGGCACATTATCTTGACAAACTCAGCCTCCGAAAATTACCCTGGGCCTGAATTATTAAAATAACAAGGAATATTTCACTCAGCTGTGCAGAAATGATCCTAATTGTCCACTTTAGCCAAATCCTTTCAGTCTCTGAGATCGGTCAATTTACATTGGTGGCTTGCAAATTCCTCAACTCCCATTAGAGGCGAGCACAGCAGCAGCCCAATGCACCCTCATTTATTTTAATAACCTGCCAAGCAGACATGAAAATGTTAACGTTGGGAGGCTATAACATGACAGGATCCCGACTTGTCAGAGCCACATTATAATCTAGTTAAAATACTTTCTTTCTCCCTTTCATGTCTTCTCAGGTAAGTGGGGAACTAATTGTCAAATTACTAATTTTGTTGGCATTAATATCAATACCAAGACAAGAGGAGCATGAACTGTTGAGTGAGAGGTTTTTCTTCACCTTCTGCTGCTGATGGGGAAATTACCCTGGAATCAAGTAAAGAATTAAATTTGTGTGATCTGTGAGCTATTTGGCACTAACCCATTCTTGCAAGTGCTGTTTGTTAATACTGTCAGCAGAGCCATTTTACATCCTCTGGCCTGTTTGTGGTTCTCGGTGTGCAGGGCATCATGATAATGAATCAACATTAAGCATTAACTATGTTCTACATTGCGTACAAGCACTCAGTGTGGCATGGACCTGTATGTGCTCAAGGACTTGTGATTTAAAGTCTTTATAAGTAAAGAACTTGCAACCTGGTCGTAGATGTTGTGATCCTAAATTCTAGATTGTTCCTATTGTTCTGGAAACATTACTAATACCATCTTTCCCTCTGCTTTCAAAAATGAGACTGAGCGACATTGGGCATGGTGATGCCATTTTAGATACAATGCCAACAACATGAACCATGAAGGAAATAATGGATTAACTGGACTCAGTTTTAAAAAATCCGTTCTGGGAAAGTCAGTGTCAGAAGAATGAAAAACGTGCCACAGACTGGGAGAAAATATTGGTGAGAAACACATCTGATAAAGAATTGTTATCCACACTATACAAAGAACTCTTAAAACTCAACAGTAGGAAAACGAGTAACCCAATCAAACAACGGGTCAAAGATCTTAACCAAGGAAAATATACAGATGGCAAATAAGCATGTGAAAAGATGGTCCATCTCATATGTCATCAGGAAATGCACACCTATTAGCATGGCCCAAACCATACGATCCAGCAATCGCATGTCTTGGTATTTACCCAAATGATTCAAAAACTTATGTCCACACCAAATCCTGCACATTGATATTTATAGCATTTTTTTTCATAGATTCCAAAATTTGGAAGCAGCCAAGCTGTTCTTCAGTAGGTGAATGGATAAACTGTGATCCATCCAGACAATAGAATATTATTCAGCACTAAAAAGGAATGAGCCATCAAACCATGAAAAGATATGGAGGAAACTTGAATGCGTGTTACTATGTGAAAGAAGCCAGTCTGATAAGTCTACATACTGTATGATTCCAACTCCATGGTATTCTGGAAAAAGCAAAACTATGGAGACACCAAAAAGATCAGTGGTTGTGAGGGTGAGGCAGTGGGGAAGAGATGATTAGGTAGAGTAGAGGATGTTTAAGGAAGTGAAAATACTCTGCATGATACTATATGATCAATATATCTCATTATACAGTTGTCCAAGCCCATGTAACACATAACACCAAGAGTAGAGTAATGTAAGCTATGGACTGTGGGTGGTAATTATGTGTCAGTGTTGGTTCAACAGCTGTAACAAATGTGCCACTGTGGCGTGGATACTGACAATGGAGGACGCTGTGCATGTGTGGGGGCAGGAGATATAGGGGAAATCTCTGTACCTTCCTCCTAATTGTGCTGTCTACCTAAACTTGTTCTAAAAATATAAAAATAAAGTCTTTTAAAAAAGGTCCCATATCTTAACAAAAAAAGAAAACACAAAAAAAGAACATTTGGAAACCCAATGAACCACTAAATGAAATCCAATTTAATAGATGTTGAGTCCATAAGCTCTCTCTTTACACTCATCTTCTATCACCATCTCACACAAAATGTAAGATCAGGTCCCACATCCTTCCTGGGAGTTATGTTTCAGGCCTTGGTAATCCTGCACCTTTTGTTCCCTCTGCACGGAAGATCCTCATCTTCTCCATCTGGACCATCTATTGAGACCCTGCCCAAATCTCTTCTCCTGAAAGCTTTCCTGACCTGCTCTCCTCTCTGCTGCATAGTCATTAGACCAACAGCTGGGCTACATTGCTGGTATAATGCTTATGGTGACTTGATTCCCTCTGTCTGTGTATGTGCACACATTAAATCAATTCCATCAAGGTAGGGAGCATGTTTCAGTCATGCCTGTATCTCACTAGGAGCATAATAGGGACATTATCATATCACCAAAAACTGTACAAGGAACAGAACACTATGAACACAGGCACAGAAACTCAAAAGTTGTTCCTCTACCACCAAGCTTATGAAAGCACTTCCACTGCTGTGTTAGCACCAGATGTCTTAAAACTCCCTCAGGGGAGCAGCTTGTTTAGATAGCCATGTGGGCTTTGTTTGCTGTAGAATTCCATCTAAAAACTCCTTCCTTCCCACTCCAAACCATACAGGTGGGGACCACACAGCCCCTGCCTCTTCACAGCACTTTGGTCACAAAGAGGAAACTCAGGCCCCATGCGCCCAGCCAGCAGCCAGTCTTTGACTGGGGAGGCACACTATTTGTGCCTGTGTTCTCTCTGAAAGCTGAGATGTCTGCTTGTTTATTGTTTGTTGTTGTTATTGTTGTTGTTCGTATTAGGCTTTGTGGGGGATAAATTCTTTCTAAAATTCATATACAGGCAGGGACATTTTCTCAGTCAAGTAAATGAATCAATATTTAATGGCATTTTAAAAGCAGTATTTGTCCATGATCATGTTGTAGAGTCTGTCACCTGGAAATTAAAACACCATAGTTGTGAGATTTTGAAGAGCACTTAACCTTTCATGTGAGATGGGTCTGGGGAAGTAGGGAAAACTATAGACATTTTTAGAAAACAGAGAGTGGCCTTGAGGAAAAGGAGAACAGAAATGCATGTCACAGTCGGTTGATGGCGAATCTGTGCTCCCGGGTGTAAGAAGTGCGAGAGGAAGGAGATGATGGGGCATAACAACCAGTGGTTTCAAGGTCACAGCCGTCCACGGAGACAAGGTTCACCACAGAGCGGGGGAGGATTCCAGCTGCTCCTGTCCATGCATTCACACTTCATCCTCTCAAATTATTCGTGCTACTGGAGATGGGATTGAAAAGTGGCTACTTCATCTGACCCACTGCGCCTCAGCCCCTGGGTGCACACAGCCCACGGTCCATCCGACATCTTTTCAGAGGCGAGTCTAAAGATGTGCCTCCTTTGCGCCGACGTTTCCCTCCCCAACACTCTACCCAGAGAACACCACACAGGGGTTACTCCCAAGAGTGTGAAAATTCTCTACCACTGCTGCCCCCTCCATTAGCCTGACAGAGGACTGCATCTTTTAGCAGAATACAGATGACCTGAGGAGCCCATCTTACCGTTTATATCAGAAGGACAATGTACAAAGTTTTGCAAATAAAGTGTATTCGTTGGTTCAGGCTGTCATAACCACATACTGTAGGCAGGCCAAATGAAACTACAGAAATTTATTCCAACACAGTTGTGGAGGCTGGAAATGGGGACCAGAATGTCAGCAAGGTCAAGTTCTGGTGGCAGCCCTCCTCTTGGCTGGCAGTTGACCACCCACTCAAGGTGCCCTCACATGACAGAAAGAGAGGAAGCAAGATCTCTGGTGTCTCTTCTGACGGTGCTGATCCCATTATGGGGCCCCACCCTCATGACCTCAACTAACCTTAATTACCCTCCACAGACTTCACTTTCTAACAGCATCACACCGTGAGGTTAGTCTCCAACCTACGAATTTTTAGGGGACACAATTCAGTCCATGACTTTAATTAACTATAATTAACTAGTTAATTAACTAACTAACATTAATTCCAATATCAGTAGGTGCCAGGCAGGTATTTCTGACAGCTGATCTCGTTTAAAGGTAGAGTAAGTGCTGAAGCAAGGTTGTGAAATTGTGTCTCTGTAATTATTCAGCTTTTAAAAAACTACATATGTAGTAAAAGTAGTCATCTCATTATCAAGTTAGATGTATAAAACTGATTCTTTCATGGGATGACCTTCAAGAGAAATATTGGGACATTGCTAAGCCCTCTCATTTCAAATACCAAATTTATTCAGCACATCTTTCCTGAACACCACTGTTCCAAATGCTAAGTGTCTGGAACAAAACAGACAAAAATTCCTTCTCCCTCAGTATTTATTTTTAAGTTACAAGCAAAGGGGACTTTTATGTAATATCCATAGATAAAAATACATACAAACGGGGATGCATGTTTCCACCCGAGATGGAGTAACTGGATTTAACCTCTCCTAAAACCACAACAACAAATGGACAAAGTAGGTAAAGCAACCATTTAAAAATTTTTTTAAAGTTTATTTATAGTTGAGAGACAGAGACAGAGCATGAGCAGGGGAGGGACAGAGAGAGGGAGACACAGAATCCGAAGCAGGCTCCAGGCTCTGAGCTGTCAGCACAGAGCCCGACGTGGGGCTCAAACTCATGAACCATGAGATCATGACTCGAGCCAAAGTCGGATGCTCAACCAACTGAGCCACCTAGGCGTCCATGGAAAGAAATCATTTTTAAGACACTGGACAACAGGCAACACAAAACAGTGATTCCTGAGGGCTAGAAACAAACAAACCAAGTCCAGTGACTGCCATAAGAGTTTCCAGACCACAGATCAGGGAACGGGAACCCAGAGGAACATGGTGGGCCCCTGAGTTGAACAGAAGGACCTGGAAGTCTAGGAAAATCAAGACAGATAGAATTTACCTTCAGAGTCTTGAGAGGAGAGAGCGTCCAGAACTTTGGCTCTGCAAATGGCGTCCTCACATATTCAGAAGTGCTGATCCCTGCCTATGGGTGAAGAGACTACAAGAAGAGGAAAAGAACCACATGAAAGGTTTAGAAAGAAAAGTGCCAGACTCCTGAATAGGGTGAGGAATACTACCTGTTCCCATAGACAGACTGTGAAATCTTATCATTTGGAGAGCATCAGGTAGAGTAGCAAAAGGATGCTGCCTTTAAAATGGAGAAAATGTAGCTCTACACTCAATACTGCTCTGGACCATCCCAGTAAATCTTGAAAACAAGACCTGAATAAAATCCAAGGATTTACAAGAGATTTGCAAAAAGGAAATTTAAAAAATTAGAAGAATACAAGAATATTCAGGAACTAAAAAAAAAAGTAATATATGCATGTGTGATATCAGTATGCAAAGAAGCAGGAAAATACAACCCATCCAATCCATTAAAACTAACCCAGAATTAAGAAAGATTTAGAATTATCAGAAAAGAAATTTAGAAAGTTATTATAGATTTGTGGTTTCGGCCACAAAATGTAAAGAGTTTGGAAGTTGTCATATCAGCCTTTATACCAACAAAACAGTTGAACAAACAAAAATGTAGCTACTTTTCTTGGGCCCATCAGGGAACAAGGGTTTCTGGGCAAGCCAGCACTGTGAGATCTGGACAGGAGAAAAATCCGAGAGTCAGAGCTGGGATCCACTGACCTGGGGCAGCAAGTGTTGGAGTCATAAACTGGTAGGAAAGCTTAGCAGAAACGTTGACAAATGGCTGAGACGGAGTGTAAGCTACAGAGGGGACACCCCTTGCCTGGGTTTTGCATCCGGGGTCTCTTCCAGTTCCTTACAGTGAGGATCTTTCTCAGCTCATTGGCAGGGGGAAGAAAAGAATAAGCCCTGGAAGTAATCCCTGTGCTTTCTGGATGAAAAAAAGTCCTGCTTTCCATGGAAAAAGACTTAATAGAGCCTTTTTAACCTGGACGAAGCATATTTCAAAAGAAAACTTCAGGAGCTAGGTTGGTTTCAAGTGATGCAGATCTCAAATCAAGGGAAAGCACCAGGGATAAAGAGTGTTATTATGTAACGTTGAAGGGGCCAGGTTTTCAAAGCGAGACACAACCCTTGTATATGCAGAGCTAACAACAGACTCAGGATCTGTGAAACAAAAACAGATCATACTGAACAAATAGAAACTTTACTGGCATAGTTGGAGACTTCGATGTCTCCCTTTTAGTCATTGATAGATTAAGCAGACCAAAAACAAATCACACAAACCAAACAAGGAAGAAGGCAGTAAGGGCAGAGTTGACCTGAGCGACGATATCAACTACCTGGTGTAATTGACATTTCTAGACTACCTCATCCCAAACAGCAGAATGCACATTCTTCTCAAGCTTTCATGGACCCTTCACCAAAATAGACCATATTCTGTCAGCAAATTATACCTTAACAAATTTAAGACAACAGAAATCATACAAATTATGTTCCCAGAACACAATGAGATTAGGCTAGGAGTCAGTAATAGAAAGATAGCTGGAAAATTCCTGAATATTTGGAAATTAAACACACTCCCAAAGAATACAAAAATTAAAGAAAACATCCTAAAATGAATTTTAGTAGATTAGATTGAATGAATATGGAAAACAAGCAGAATTTTGGGAATGCAGTAAAAGCAGTGCTTAGAGG
This sequence comes from Cryptoprocta ferox, assembly GCA_028646485.1. Lineage (NCBI taxonomy): Eukaryota > Metazoa > Chordata > Mammalia > Carnivora > Eupleridae > Cryptoprocta > Cryptoprocta ferox. The sequence continues at coordinate 141,362,131 of CM053572.1, forward strand.
GAAATTTACAACATTAAATGCATAAATTATAAGTAGTAATGATTGAACATCAAGATTCTAAGCTTCCACTCTGAGAAACTTCAGAAAGAAGACCAATTTAATCCTAAAACAAGTGGAATAAAATAAATAATAAGAGTTAGAGAAGAAATCATTGAAATGGAAAACTGGAAAACTATAGGAAAAAATAATGAGACGAAAATTTTGTTCTTTGAAAAAAATTGGCCAAATTTATAAACCCCTGTCCAAGCCAAGTCAGCTGCAAACAATCTAAAAATGACACAATTACAAATATCAGAAATTAAACAGTAGTTGCCACATCTTCACTTTTCACTAAAATGAACTCAGAATAGGTCATAGACCTACTTGTGAAATACAAAACTGTGAAACTTCCAGGACAAAAACATTCTAGGAGAAAATGTTGTGACCTTGGTGAGGTAATGAGATTTTAGATACAACATAAAAAGCATAATCCGTGAAATAAAAAATTGATAAATTATTAATTTATTAGAATTTATTAAATGTCTCTGGCAAAAGACAGTGTAAAAATAATGAAACAACAGGCCACAGACCAATATGACACTATATGGTAATTAACTTGAATTTAAAATCCTAGGAAGGAAAAAAAAACAAGAAACAACAAGCCACAGATGTAGAAAATGTTTGTGAAATACACTTCTGGTAAAGAATTTGTGTCCAAAATATTTAGTGAACTCTCAAAAGTCAAGAAAAGGTAAAAAAATATAAAGTGGACAAAATATCTGAACAGATGCTTTACCAAAGAAGTCACTTTTGGAAAATGCACATAGGAAAAGATGCTAAACATCATTTGTTACAAGAAATCAGTAAATCAAGATAACAGAGTCACCACTCCACACCTATTAGAGTGGCAATAAATCAAAACAAAACAGGAACCTGACAGTATCAACTGCTGGCAAGAATGCAGAGCGATGGGGACTGTCATTCATGGCTGGTAGGGAACAAAACCGTATGGCCACTTTGGAAGACAGTTGGGCAGTTTCTTACAAAGTTAGGCATAGTCTTCCCATATGATCCAGTAATTCCTCTCCTAGGTATTTATTCAACTAATCTGGAATCTATATCATCACAATGACTTCCATGTGGATACTTATAGCACATTTATTCATAATCACCAAACTAGAAGCCATCAAGATGACTTTCATGTGGTAGCTAAGCAAACTATGAAGCATTATTCAACAATAAAAAGAAATGAGTTATCAAATCATGAAGATACATGGAGGCATCTTAAATGTGTGAGATAAAGAAAGAAACCAGCTTGGGGGTTCCTGGGTGACTCAGTCTGTTAAGGATCCAACTCTTGGTTTCGGCTTAGATTGTGATCTCACTGTTTGTGAGTTTGAGCCCTGCATCGGGCTCTACACTGACAGTGCAGAGCCTGCTTGAGATTCTCTCTCTCACCCTCTCTCTCTGTCCCTCCCCTGTCTCTGTCTCTGCCTCTGTCTCTCTCTCTCTCTCAAAATAAATAAATAAGCTTAAAAGAAAAAGAAAGAAACTAGTCTGAAAAGGCTATATACTGTGATTCCAATTATATATATTCTGGGAAAGGCAGACATTTCAAGATAGTAGAAAGATCAATTGTCATGAAGAGAAAGAGGGGATGAAGATTGAATAGATGAAGTACAGAGGGTATTTTAGGGCATTGAAATCTGTATGATACTGTGTTAGCACATACATGCTGCTATGCATTTGTCAAAACTGAGATCTTCAGAGCACAGAGTGAATCTCAATATATACAAATTCGTAAGAAATCATTTGGGTATAAGAATCCCAGAATAGAACACAGAACATGACAAAATAATTTGACTGTATGACAAATGTACACAAAAACTTCATTGAGTGGGATCAGGGAAATAGTGCTGACCTAGTTAATTTGAAAATGAGTGGAGCCTGAAAAAGCAAAAGCAAAAGAAAGTGTACCTAAGCACAGCACGCTGGCTGATAAAATTGTTTCCCATGGGTGAGGATTAGCAATTCTGATATTGTTGTAGATACACTGTAATTGCACACTTAGATAACTGAGTGATGGCTGGAATGCCACGATTTCCACCATAGGAGCAGGACCTCACAGGTCAGCAAGGGAAATGGCCAGAAAGGGGTAGAGCTACAGACTTCAAAAGGAACTACAATAGAGCCAACTTTTAAAGAAAGAAGAGAGAAGACACAAATTACCATTACCTGGAATGAGAGCACATCACTCTAGATTTTCCAGATAGTAAAAGCATATTTAGATAAAGATATGTAGATATTAAAAATATCTGTCACTGATAAATCAATATGATAAATATCTGTAGAGGTTATATGGTTAGCATTAACTAATTTATACCATTAAATGTCACAACTTAGAGAAAATGGAAAAATTTATTGAAAGACACAGTCTATCATACTTATTCCAGATGTAACAGATAACCTATGTAGCCCTATTAAAAATTAAATTTTACCTTAAAACTCTTTCTATGGAGAAAATTCCAGAGCCACATGGCTTCATTGGTGAACACATGACTTCCTTAAACATGTGGTATTTATAATACTTATTCAATGCAAAGTGTTCCCCAAAAATGAAGATGAGATAATATTTCCCAATTCATTCTGTGAAGTCATTATTAGTCTGATTATAAAAGTAGACAAACAGTATAAAAATGGAAAGAGAGATTAAAATCTCTCTTGAAAATTGATACATAAATCAGTGCATTATTGATAAATCAACTCAGCAGTATGCTAAATGATGATACATCATTACCATGTGGGGTTTATTGTAGGGATTCAAGGATGCTTCAACATTTAAAATCAGTGTAATTCACAATATTAAAAAGCTAAATTAGAGAAACAATATCATCTCAACAGGAACAGAAAACTCTTTGACACTATTTAATATTCATTACTGATAAATACTCCCAGCAACTAGAAAGAGAAGGCAACATCCTGAACTTGAAATTCCACCTATAGAGATCTTATAGCTAACATACTTAATGTTGGGAAAATTAATGCTTTCTTTCTATAATCAGAAATAAGGAAACAGTGCCTATTCTCACCACTTCTATTCAAAGTATGCTGGAAGTTTTAGCTAGTGCAATACTAATAAGAAAAGAATAAATAAATAAAACATATGAATTGCAAAAACAAAAGTAAATCATCTTTCTTCTCAGATATCAGGATTGTCCATGTAGAGTCTACAAAAAATAGTGCAACTGGTGTTTTATCAAGGTAATCACATACAAGGACAATATACCAAAAGCAACTGTGTTTTGACATTCTAGTCACAAGTCATCAGAAATTAAAAAATATTAAAAACAGTATTTATGTCATTGTAAAAGTGTGAAAGTCTTAGGGATAAAATTTCCAGAAGATTTGTAAGTCTTGTATACTGCAAACCATAGTGAGAGAGATCAAGGAAGGCCTAACAAGATGAAAGATATACCTTGCTCATGGACTTGGGAGCCCTATGATATTTTAATATTGCTCAAATGTCATAGGTCATATTAAAATGTTAATTCCCCCCACAAGTATATATAGATTCAGTGTGATTCCAATCAATAGCCAGCTTGCTGTTTTGTGCAAGTTGACAAATGAATTCTGAAGTTTATATACAAACAGCAACATTCAAAAGGGAAGGAGAGCTGGAGAACACATACTACCTAATCCCAATGGCTGTTATAAAATTACATGAATTGAGATAATGTTGTGTGAGTGTAATTGTGGGCTGGTAGGTCAAGGGAACAGGATACAGAATTCAGAAATAAGACTACACATATGTGGACACTGATTTTCAGGAAAGGCATACAGGGTATTCATGGAGGAAGATAGCCTTGCAACAAATACTGTTCAAGCTATTGGATACTGTTCTGGCCTAAATTGTGTCCCCTGCAAATTCTGATGCTTAACTCCTAAATGTAGGACCTCAGAATGTGACTGCATTTGGAGAGAGGGTCTTTAGGGAGGTAATTAAGGTGAAGTGAGGTCATGTGGGTGGGCCCTAAGCCTATGACCCCTGTTATTATAAGAAGAGGAGATCACAACACAGATAACGCAGACTAATGGGGGCCTTATGAGGACACAGGGAGGAGACAGCTGTTTGCACACCAAGGAGAGAAGACCAGGAAAAAACAAAACTTGCAGACATCTTGATCATGGACCTCTAGCCTCCAGAACTGTAAAAACATACACTTCTGTTGTTTAAGCCACTCACTCACTTTGCTATGGTGGCATTAGCAAATGAATACAGATATTAATAGGCAAAAAAAAAATCAAAATGAAAACCAAAGAAAAATCTCTCAACACCTCATGGAATACACACAACGTAATTCTAAATAGATCACAGATTCAAATGCAAAATGTAAAACTATAATGTGTATGGCAAAAAACAGGAGAAAAATCTTTGTGATCTTGAGAGAAGACTTTTCTTAAGAAATGTGCTACCAAACGCACTACAGGATGATATTTTTTTTAATTTAATTTTTTAAATTATTATTTATTTTTGAGAGACAGAGACAGAGTGTGAGTGGGGGAGGGGCAGAGAGGGAGGGAGACACAGAATCTGAAGCAAGCAGGCTCTGAGCTGTCACCATAAAGCCTTACATGGGGCTGGAACTCATGAACTGTGAGATCATGACCTGAGCTGAAGTCTGATGCTTAACCGGCTGAGCCACCCAGGTGCCCCAGGATGATATTCTTACACTATATTGAAGTATTCTGAATTTAGAGCTAACAGTCTGGGCAAAGAAATCAATTTTGCTTAAAAGAATAGAGTTGAAAAAGAAATCCCAAATGTATAGGCATTTTACTTGTATGCTAATGTCGAACAAGGAGTTTTCAACTAGGATTCGTTATTAGCTTAAAATAATTTTGTGGTTTCCAATTATTATAATAACTTACAGTTATTAAATTATTCAAACAATTGACACCTTTTAAAAAACATTTTCAAAGGGAGCCAATGACAGGAGTCCTGGAGGTGGCAAAGATATTCTATAATCCCAAATTCTACCGAAGAGATTCTAAGAGAATCTAAGATCATTCTGAAGGTCTATTACTTGTGGAGAATTTTAACATCAAATTGTAATGCTAAATGTGTATAGACTTATTCAAGACATGATATTTCAAAATAGGCGATCATTTCAGTAAATTATCTCGTATCAAAGGTTGCTCTGCTCTACTGTGTCTGGCCTGCGTTTTTAGCACACACGCGGTATACATGTGTATGTACTATAGCATACTGTATGTACACATTATATGGCAATAAGTAAGCAAGGACACAGTGCTAAAGAACGCGGGCTTTTAAATATTTATACTCTAAATAAATAGGAGTAATTTCCATTCATCCCAACACGCAGGAAGAGACGATTGCTACAAACACTTACATTTGAGTTACAGTTGACAGTTTGTTTTGGATGAAAATAAACATCTCTCCAAACAGCTTGGCTGTTGGTTGCAGAAAATAAAATAAGGAGGCATCAAAGTGCTTAATAGATTTTAAAAATCGTATATGGCAAAATAAATGGATCTTAATCTCTCTATAACTTGGGTAATAAATGCTGCTTTAATTCGGCTTGCCTTTGAGCCCCTCCCTTCAGTTAACATCACCTGTCAGCAGTAATGCCATGTAAATGAGCGAGGCTCAGCTTTTCTCTAGCATCTTTGCTAATCCTCTCCTATTCTTCTAATCAGGCGACACAGAAGCCAATATCTATTTTCATCAGGCAGATAGGATCTCTTAAGGAATTAAAGAGGTTTTCCACTTAGTTCTGCGGTGGGCAAGGACACGGCTGTGATCTGGGGTTTTAGGGATTTCTCATTATGCACTGGCACTTGCCGGATCGAAGAACTGAGTTCTGGCTAGTGGATTTTTAATCCTCTTGTGGTTAGGGTTAGAACTTCCAGTGACTTAAGATCTTTGATTACTCAGCACTTGGCTTTTGATTGAGTGAACTTCTGAAGACAGCACAGGACTGTGATTTCAAGTTAGCAGTTTTAAAGTAACTACTGGAAAAAATAGATAGGAAAAGCCCTGTGATTAAGCTAACACTATCCCTTTTTAATTGACTTTCTGAAGTTATCTGGTGCTTAACTCCTCGTGTGCCAAAGAAAAAGAAAATAAACTGAGTGGGTCAAGTTAATGTTTTCCCCTAAAGGGGGAATTTCAATGAAATTCATAGGACTCTTGGCAGCAGTGACATGGGGACAGACCCAGCTATGACCAGGACAGTGATTGATGCAGGGAGCATTTAATATGCAAAAGATGAGGCAGATTTCCACTGAGGGACACCAAGTCCCTTTGATGATGAGTTACGTCTTCAGAGATAAAGCAGAGCAAGGCTACTACAATACTGTCTAGAGAGAGAATTACATAAATTTTTAGTGCAAAATATATCATGAATAGAAATGTTTTGTACTGGTTAATATAGTCAGAGAAAATAGAGTTAAATGTGTTTCCATATGTAACTTGAAGATGTCATGAGTTCTGGTCTCTTTTGTCCAGTCCTTGAGGATAGTTTGTAAAGTCTGATTTCCCTCAGACTTTGGCAGGAGAGACAACCCTGAGGAACAGAATCAACGAAACTAACAGCTCTCCGCTCCTGGGCACGGATTGCTGAAGAGGGTCCTGGGAGTGCTAGCTGGTCTGAGAAGGAATCTGTGGTTCTTATCACACCCTGGGACACTCCTCTCCCCCCTCGTCTCCCAGCTCTTTCCTGGTCAGGTGTTTTGGACCAGGTGACCTGAGTGAGGTGCATGAAGACCACCCCCGCCTTGCAGCTCTCCTGCTGTGGGCCACCCATCCTGAGAAGGTGAGAAGAGAAAGGGGGACTAGGGAGCATGAGACAGTTTTATACTTTCTCTTTTGGGCACCAAATTACCAACAAAATTCTTGTTTTCATTTCTTTTCTTTTTTCTTCTCTTCTCTTCTCTTCTCTTCTCTTCTCTTCTCTTCTCTTTTCTTTCTTTCTTTCATTGCCTTTTGGAAAAACATATGGTGAATAGCGTACAGTTTTTTTAAAGTTCTTTACTGAACCAGGAGAGTGGAGACATGTCCTTCAATTCTGGATGTCAGCCCATGACAACTATCCAACAAGAAAGAAGACAGGGTGAATGCAGCCTTGGTGATGGTCAAGGAGGATGGAGATATGGAGGAAAGTGGTTCGGAAAAAAATGGAGAAACTGAGCATTAATATTCTCTAAATGGTTCGTTTTGCTTCAATTGGATATAAATTCTCTGCATTTCCAACTGATAAATTGTTTGCACCATAGAATAAATGTCGTTGTGTGCAACACAACACTTGGTCTTTCACTTCCAAAGTGATCCTCAAGAAACATATAGAATAAAGGAAGTTCAGTTGTCAGAAATGGTAGATCAGTTCATGTGAGATAAGTCTTCCACAGAGAGCCATAATCTCTAGGGAAAAAGATAAAAACAATTGTCTGAAGTCACTGGACAGTGATTACCATCAGGAAGAAAATGGACTGAAATGGCACTTGAAAAAAGTACATGATGGTGACTGAGATTCCCATCTTTTAAAAGAATAATTTTTCACCCAAGGATCCTCCCCCCATTAGTGCTACCTTATGGAAAAACTAGAAATTGGATAGAAACATGGCAATAATACTGGTTTAAAAAATCAGATGACAGATTTCAGGGCCACCATGCCCAGAGGAAAATGAAGAATGATGTGCCTGAATAGAAAGAACTACAGAGGGTGTAGTCCAGATCTGCACATAAAATGCAGCCCAAACCTGTCTCACTGCTGCACGACATAAGTGTGTGAGGTGCAATGAGAGTAGCTTAGTTAAGTTTACAAGGGAGATAACAGTCACTACTTGTGCAGCAGAGGCAGAGTTGTGAGTTTGCGTTCTGCTAAGTATACTGTCTGCTGATGGGAGAGGTTAATGCTCTCTAGAAGAATATAACAGAATCCATAGTCTCTACAGCATAATTTTACAATGTCTATGATGAAATAAAAAATTAGTAGATATGCAAAGTAAAAATACACAGACAAACATCAGTCAATGTATAAATAACTCCAAGATGACTCAGTTGTTGGGATTAGCAGACAATTTTATAGGAGCTGTTATAACTATTCTCAAAGATGTGAAAGAAAATAAGGTACAGAGACTAGAATCATAAAATTTCAAAAGAAAAATAGAAGCTGTAAGATATAACCAAGTAAAAACACATGAACTGAATAATAGATTATTTGAAATAAAAAAAATCAGTAGATGAGTCCTTCAGCAGAATAAAGATACCAGAAGAAAATCGTAAAATTGAAGTTAGGTCAGTATAAATTATCCAGTCAGAAGAGAACAGAATAAACAATTTTAAAAAATTAATAAAGCTCAGGTGTTCTTGGGGGCAATGTCGGGAGGTCTAATGCACATGCAGCAGGAATCCCAGAGAAGAAGAAAGATAGGATGGAGAAAAAAATATATATGAAGACATAATGGCCAAACATTTTCAGTTCTGAAAAAGTGTAGTAAGCCTTTATTTTTTACTGTTTGTCTGTTTGTTTATTTATTTATTTAGACAGAATGAGAAAGGGAGGGAGAAACAGAAAGAGAGAGAGAATGGGTAGGGGAGGGCCAGAGAGAGAGGGGGAGAGAGAATCCCAAGCAGGCTCTGTGCTGTCAGTGCATAGCTCAATGCAGGGCTCGAACTCACAAACCATGAGATCATAACCAGAGCCAAAATTAAGAGTCAGATGCTTAACTGACTGAACCACCCAGGCATCCCCAGTGTAGTTAGCCTTTAAAATGAGAAGTCCCCAAGTTCGGGGGAGTTGTTTTAGAACCAGAAATCAAGGGCATACCATTAGCATGCCAGGAACCTATTGTCTTTCTTGACCCCTGTTTCTGGGCCCTATCTTAGCAGAATTGGAATTTGTAAGCCTCTAGGACAGGGGCAGGTCTCTCCTGGGCTCCAGTGACTCGAGCCAGCCCCTCAGTATATATAGTGTATGTGTGTGGACGTGTGTGTGCGCGTGCGTGCACATGAGGGTGCATGAGACTGAGGTTCTGGAGCTGGGAATGCCTACAAAAGCAGGTAAGGCTATGAGGACATAAATTTGGAAAGGTCATTGGTAATTGGGGCCCTGATCATGGGGGAGCTTGAGTCCAGCCAATAGGTTTTAATGTTATCTTAATGGCGATGTGGAATATTGACACACTTTATGAAGATACTACCAATGAAGCATGGATTTTCAGCAAAACCATTTCTGGTAGTGTTTTGGAAGAAGAATTGAAGTGTGGCCAATCTCTAGGTTCATTATCAGTAGAGGAGCTTTGGATCTTCTTGATAAGACATTTGGATCAATGAAAATGAAAAAGATGAGCTGGGTTTCCAGTGCGTTTGAATTAAAATGAACTACAAAACCAGATTTCTATGGGGAGCACTAAAAGCAAAGGCATCTAGAAGTCACAGATGTCAGGTGGAGTAGGAGTAGTTTATCCAGTCAGCAGCAGGAGAGAGTGAGGGGCAAGGTTGGGGACAGTGTGATCTTCAGGAGTCTGGGAGACACGTAAAAGGAGGCTTGCACCAGAAATGTGGAATGTGGGCCTGGAGCTTGGCTGAAGTCCCAGAGGTCTGCATGAGAGGGGAAGATACTGATTTCATCTGAGTAGAAGTCACTGGTGACTCAAGAATAGGTGTGATCACTCAAACAGAGCCTGTTGCCAGAAGAACCACTGAACCCAGGTACAAGTTTCAAGAAAGGCCCTTGAAGGAATTTCAAGGGCATCTCAAGGAGAAATGGAGTAGTAGAAACCCCACAGTATGCTGAGGGAGAGATGGAGGACCCTCAGGAAAGAAAGGTTAGCTGCCCTGGCAGGGAGGTAGTGTGCTGTGCATACAAGGTCGAGCGCAGAAGTCTGTGGACTCAGTGTTTGGACGGTCATTGGCAATCAGAGGACTCTGGTGTTGCATCAAGGTCACAAACTCCTTTGAAATAATATTATCTTAACAAAATCATGGTGGTAGGAAGTGGCCGAGAGAGGGCTTACAAAGGTGTGAGGGGTGTGGGCAGCTACGCTGAGAGTGACTTCAGGGTCCTGTGTTTCAACTGTCCTATGGAATAGTTTCATGTGTGTGTTGCTGGATAGGGAGATCTTGGACCCAGATTCCAGGGTCCCTTGTAGAGCATGTCTTTGGAGGAAAGTCACCCAGTGTGGTGGCCAACCTACCAGGTGGCCCCAGGAATCCTCACCTCCTGGGGCTTCTAACCCCCGGCAGCTCACCCACAACCAATAGGATTGATCTCTGTATTCGTGGTAAACTGAAGACGTGATGGAGGGAAGCTTACGTGTCATACCAGACGCTGTGGCTTTGGACTTGCTCTCTTGAATCCATTACCTTGAGGAAAGTCAGCTGCCATGTCATGAGGGCACGCAAGGGGGCTCTCGCTCACAGTCAGTATCACGTTGCCAGCCTGGTGGGAGGGCAGCATTGCAAGCAGATCCTCAACCCCACCAGAACTACAGATGACAGAGCGCCCACCAGCATTGGGACCGTAGCCTCATGATGGACCTGAGCCGGAGCCACCAACATCGTGATATGCAGGAATTGTGTGAGAAAATAAATGGTGGCCCGTGCTCTAAGTTGGAGTAATCCCTTATGCCACAATAAGTAACTAAAACATCCAGTCCCTCTGTCATCACTCCATTATTCTCTGTCATTTCAGGGTTCTGGAATCCTAGATTAAAGATCCTACCCAATAAATTACTTTAACTTTCCAGAAATCACTGTAGCCAGGTGATTTCTGGAAATCAATCTCAAGGTACAAACCATAAAGGTAGAGAAAGGTCAGATGTGTGGTTTCATGCTTATCAGGGTCCCTCTGCTTTCTCCATGGACTTCCGCTTTTCCTCAGTGATTTAGATGTCCTCTAGCGAGGATTTCAGGCATGACCTGTGTAGTTCTTCCACACTCTGGTTTTCAAGTGATGGAAACTGCATGCAGAGAAATGCCGAATGGATTCCTTGGACTATAAACTGGCATAAAAGTGGCCAAACTCACTTTGTCTTCATCTCCATGTTTACGGTGACCCGTAAAATTGCAATTTTAGGTATGTTTTTAAAGTCATACATAACTACGATTCCTTCTAAAAATATCACTACGGGGGCGCCTGGGTGGCTCAGTCAGTTAAGCATCCAACTTCGGCTCAGGTCATGATCTCATGGTTCATGGGTTCGAGCCCCATGTCAGGCTCAGGCTCTGTGCTGACAGCTAACTCAGAGCTTGGAGACTGTCTTCAGATTCTGTGTCTCCCTCTCTCTCTGACCCTCCCCTGCTCACGCTGTCTCTCTCTGTCTCTTAAAAATAAATAAAAACATTAAAAAAATTTAAAATATCACTACGATGTTGTGTCTTGAAATTCACCATAGCGTTGGATGCAGTGGGGCTTCCTCACGCAATGTGCTCCATGCTAAAAATAGTGTTATTGTTTCTAGCAGTGTGGCAAGTGGGCACTATGATGCGGGGATTGACCGATGTGCGTAACTGATTTTCTGGGCCTTTCTCTGCTGCGGTAAGTGGATTCTACTCCCTTCTCCAACCCTGTAGAACGTCCATCTATTTTCAGGCTTTCCCAGCTGCTTTTAATCTTCGAATGGCTTCCTTTTTGTTATTCTTGAATTATTTTCTGGACACCAATCTTCTATCCCAAACGTAGCCTCATTTCTCTCTTCTCCAAACATTGTTTTGTGGGCTCTTATTCTCACACATACTTCAGTACCAGCTTCTGTTACCTGTAGACGACCCTCCTGGTCTATAGCGGCATAGTACTTCCGCACCTGCTTGTGGCGAGGGTGCTGAAAAATGAAATAAAAATTTAAAAAGCACCTAATCAAGGAAATGAATATTTATCACACATCTTCTTTAACTCATGGGCAGTTTTCTTGTTGGATGTGTGAAGAGGACAGTATATAACCAATTCCAAACCTATGACTCAAGTTGCAATTTTGACTTCAAGTATTTTATAACCTTCATCTCTGTGTGCTGCAATGAAGGTGTGGAGTTTAATAGCTATTTTGTCTTTGCTTGGCATTATGTTTGTGACAAATGACAAAATTTACTCGCTCAGAACGTTGTTTTTTTTGGAAACTGTAACCAAAATATAAGTGAAGCCAGCCATGATGGAATGGTGATGATAATATTCTTAGTTAATCTGGATAGTGTAATAAAGGCATCAGTGATCTTAGATATGCGCCCTCCTTTATAGCTTTGTAAAAAAATATTCTCCAGGAAGGGGTGATTGTTGTTGAACTTTTCTTTGGATTCTCTGCTTGAAATATTGAATCCCGTCTTCCTCATCATCACAGATTTCAAGGGCTCAACGTTCCTCAAGACACAAGCAAGGACAAAAGATCAATCATTCCTTCTGCCCTTCGTGCTACCTGGTACCCCAGCACATTTCACCCAACTCATGCAAACAGCTACACTGCACCAAGAAGTGCCCATTTATCTGCAAAAATCTAAACTGGGTGGCAAGCTGGAAAGCTTCTATCCCATGTGCCAGTCCCCACAGTGACCATGAGTCATTTCAAAACCTTGACTCATTCATTCCACACAATGCGTTATTAGAAGAACCCCATTTCAAAGTTTTTTCTGCTTTGATTCATATATGATTTGTTTCAATCAGTGAGCAAATGTCTTTTTGTGTCTTTTCAGATTTACTGGCATGTTTTCTCTAATTGTTTAATCCAACGATATCTAGGGCCAGTTTAGGAAAGAACTAGAATCTCTTCAACCCAAAGCTGAATATCTTTCATGCAGGCTGATCTAGGAATGTCAGAGTGTGGTGGATTCCTAGGTAGGTTTCCAGGAGAGGAGGTGGCTGGAATCACCTTGAGGAGAGGTTATGATCAATGGAAATGAAAAGGGAAGGACTTCATCACTTCAGCTCTGTAGGCGTAAATGGCCAATGATGGGAATGTCCTTGGGGCAGGAGAGGGGGCAGAAATCTCCTAGCTCTTTGTAACTCGAGTCCCCTGCACTCGTGGGGGTTTGGAAGATGGTAGACCACAGAGTGGGATCAGATGAGCCCCTCTTATTTTCACACCCTCTAGGATATTAACAGTGTTGGTGCAGCTTTGGTGATGTTCACTTATGCTTCGCTCAGTTGATTTGGTTATAGAGAAAGCATCTCAGAATCGCATATTAGGCCTGCTATAAATACCTTCCTCAGTAGACACCTGCTTCTGAGCTCAATGTTAGCTGATTAAGAAATAACTTTCTAAGTGCATCTGCACTTTTCTTTATTTAAAAAGGATACTGAACTGTGTTTTTTTGTGTGTGTGCCCTGTATTTTTTCCCCACAATAAATGAAGACTCAATATCTCTGTCCCAGAAAAAAAAAAATCACTAATTGGATCACCTTTGATTTACTTGCTTGTACTTTCTATTCTTTGTGTACTGAACACATTTTTGCAAAGGCTGCTCTATTCTTAGGGACAAATTGATTCACAAATAGAATTTGGTGGAAAAATGCAATGGGAGAAAATGAGCCAGAGGGAAATCAGAGTAGGAGATAAGAGGATCAGCAAATTATAAGAGAGTCAAAAATAACTCTGGTATAGATACACCTTAATTAAGGGAATCGATGTCTCCTTGGTAAGTATTCTACAGTACTTCATGAATTTGCATTATAAAAACAAAGATACATTTGGCAAAACGGGGGGTCCCTGTAATATGTAATGAGGGGCTTAGTTAGGAATTTTTCATGAAAATGTTACCACCTTTCACTGGCCACTCTGTCTTACCACCATCTTGTTTGCTACCACTTGCCCCGACTGCCAAAACCCATCTGTAACTTTCCTCACTCTCTCCCAGAGCTGCCCTCCACAACTCCCCACCCATTTCTCTCCCCACCTCATTATCAGAGTAATTTCATAAAATATTGAATTACGCCATTGGCCTGGGTTTTAAGAACTAAGTAAATTTAAATATTAACATCAGCAAGAATTCTGTGATTGAGGATGAAGTCCATAATCTCCTTTATAGCCTGGTAATTTCCCTGGAGGCAAGTGATGTGGCTTTTCTTCCCTTGCAGCACCATGCCCAGAAAATATGTATTTACTGACTGACTCCCTCCCAAGCCCCTTCACCACCTGTGCCTAATCTACTCCAACTGCCCTGCCTTCTGTCTCCCTTATAGCTTCATTCAGCCAGTCATCCTTCCTGGAGCACCTTTCTAGGTAACAGGAGTCCAGATGAAATTGACAATCAATCCTCTGACCTCCAGAAGATGCCGGTGGAGGGGCTCACCTAGACTGTCCTGGAGAGTCACCGGAGATGATGGGCTGGCCTCAGTGCAGAGAACAGAGAAGGTGGTATGTGCGAGGTGGGAGCGGACCTGAGGGCTGGGACAGATGGGCATCGAAGACTGACTTGTGAGCTAAGGATGAAGATGGATAGGGAGAGGCAGGGTCAGGTCATATTTAGGGATCCTAAATATGATCGGGGGGTAGGGAGAAGGCATAATGTTCTCTTGGATGAATCCACTAAATTCAGCAAATTGACTCAGGCGAGATTGCAAATGGCTGAAGGTTGTGAGGACTCCCGTGGGTGCTGGCAGCCTCCGGAAGCTGACCTTTCAGATAGCCCAGTTACTGGAATTCACAGTTAACTACTTGACTCAGACAACCTGTCGGCCCCATTTCCAGGAGAAATGTTGCTTAGGGGATGTTGCATCAGCCTTTCCCTTCAGCAAGTCCAGCCATCAAATGCAAGCTCCTCCACCCATTCCCCTTCATGGCAGTTCTGTCCAACTCAAGCCCCCTCCACCTCCAAGCCCACCTCCTGCCCAGTCTACTTCCTTCCCAGTCTATCCCCACCATGTCCCACCACCAATGCAGAAAGAGGAGGAGAGCACTTATAATGCATGTGTGGGAAACACAAGTCACATTCAGGTCTAAAAAGATGTGTATGTATGCCATCTTGGGAAACGGCAAAGGGATTACGGTTTTTAAAAGTCAGTGAGGAAGCTTTAAGATCAATGTGAATACTGGAGGCATACAATGCCAGGATCAGACAAAACTAGTGATGTATTGCAGTCACTTGGAGAGGTTATAAGTTCACCTTAGCTTTTATAATTGTTGTGAATAGAAATAATTTATCAGGTCATACACAGGGTGACTAACGGGAATCATTCCCTTTCTGGGTGATTTGAGATCTGACTGTGGACCGACGCCTAGGTATTACAAGATGATGGGGGTATTCTTCTGGAATCAGTTTCCCATACCAAATGATTGCTATCCCCCCCAAACAGTGTGGTGAGCCTCACACCGTGCGATTTAACAAGTATGTGCTCTGCAGCTCTGACATCCTACTTTGTGGTGTGCCTTTTGCAAAAGTCCTTTTCTGTCTGCAGGCTTTCCTTTGTTCATAAGCATTTTATGTAACAAGCAAACAAAAGCAGTCATTACAAAGTGAATGAATTAATAAACACAATAGGTTTCGTATGTTGAGTTTAATCTGATTAGTGATTAAAACCTTCCAGAAATTAATCCTGAGATTCTCTGGATTATAAAAACGTTTAGTAGGGTAAAAGGATGGATATCCATCTACCCAATCTTATGCAGTACATGACCCAAAAATGCCAGATTTAAGGGAATGATCCATTCTACTTTTGATGAGACATTAATGAGGCAATGTCTGGTTTTATTAAATATTATACATTATTCATAAACCATCCATTCTGGAAACTAAAATATAGACATTTTCATATTATAAGCATCAATACTACATGAGATTAGCCTGGGGGTCACCCAGAGGGACCTCAGGGACCAACACACATCCCAGAACAATTTGTGAACAGTTGCTCTAAATGACACCCATTGGTGGATTTGGAATAGTCTCTCTTTGGGGGAAAATATCCATTTTTAAAAGTTTAGTTTTACAATATTTCTTTGTTCTTCTGGCCTATAAAATAGAACTTTTCCTATCATGAATGTGTTAAATAAAAATGGTGATTTTAAGTTATCCAAAATAAACATGATTTTACTCAGAACCTTACAGTGAGGAGCTGTGCAAAATTACTTTGACATAAGAATAAACCTTATTCCTTCAATTCCCAATGAAAGTGAAATGCATTTCAGATAGGACTTTATTTCTTGTGTACATTGAGAATGTCACACCCAAAATATAGTCACTACCCCATGAATGAAAAGACCACGTAACACGACTCTAGAATATCGTAGGCACACTCTGAATGACAAAGGCAGATTTAAGTGCTGTTATTCTTTGATTAATTAAAAAAAGTTATTTAGATGATTTTTATCACAGCCTGTAGGAGAGAAATAATATTTAAAAGAATGTAACTATTTGAAGTTGAGCTATTCACTTAAGATAGTTTTTTGTACATAGCTTTCACATATGTTTTAAATTAAAAAGAAGAACTATTTTAAGGGGCACCTGGGTGGCTCAGTCAGTTAAGCGTCTGACTTCAGCACAGGTCATGATCTCATGACTCGTGGGTTTGAGCCCTGTGTCCGAGTCTGTGCTGACAGCTCAGAGCCTGGAGTCTGCTTTGGATTTCGCGTCTCCCCCTCTCTCTACCCCTCCCCCACTCACACTCTGTCTCTGTCTCCCTCTCTCTCAAAAATAAATAAAACATTAAAAATTAAAAAGAGAACTATTTTACTGTTCTAATTCATAGTTAATAAGTTCGCTGTTGGCATTTTCTAACAAATGTCCATTCTCACCTCATAGAGCATTCATCCTCCTCATTTTGGGGGATCTTTTCAGGTTTTTCAGAAAAACAAAAACTGAAAACAAGTAGGTGCTGAAATTGTACACCAGTGAGACCTTTCCCTCCCTCCACCCCTCAAGTTGGCCGGAGAACCACGGTTTGCGGCACCTGGTGAGTTTATTTTTACCACAAAGGAAGATATTTGACAAAAGGGACACAGATTCGTTGATGTTAATAACTGGTCTCTGCTTATTCACTCCAGGCCCATCCGTCCCAGGACGAGCCCTCAAAGGCAGCCAGCCCCTCAGGAGGGAGCTCCGACCACGCGGAGTGCCAGCTGTCAGAGCCGCTACTCTGTCCTGAGGCCCTTTCCCTGCCCTTGACTGACTCCTCCTCTTCCCACAAAGACAGTTGTCACCTGTGCTCCCCAACAGCCCTGTTTCCACATTTAGTCCTTTAGGACAAACATGGGCCCATTGAAGGGGCGATGGCCCAGGCAAGGAACGTCCCTTCTTCTGCCCAGGTCTACCTGCGAACGAGGCAGCTTTACCACGCTGCGCTGAGAACCACCAGTAAAGCATCTTGACCAATTCCTGGCAAAGGGACAGTGCTTAGTCATATAATGCTTCTACTTAGCAACCGTCCCACCATGGGCATGCCTCTGTTGGAGAACTCATCGCACTGCAGTTCAATCTTCCCTTTACTAGCCTGCCTCGTCCACTGTCCACATCTTTAGACGTGCGCAGAGCACAGCTGGCTCTACCTAAGTACTGAGTGTTCCTTACAAACATTTCAGACCATGTAATCTTCACGTTTTAATCTTTGCCAAATACCTTCGGCATTTTACTTCCCTTTATGTAGAAGAGAAAACCAGACTGCAAGAGGTTAAGAATGACCTAAGTGGCATGATGTTTGTAACGATTCACCGACATCTGCACACTTTTAATCTGCAGGTACATTAAGGGAATAACCGAGCCGAGGAAAGGCTCTGGCTGTGTAGTCAAGGCAGGCAACCATGCCGAGGTGCCCAGGACAGTGAGGGCCTCACATCTCAACTTGGAGAATCCCTTCTTACATGTCAGAGGCTCACACCAGCCGCGGGGAACAGGACTAGTAGACCCTGCTCAGCCAGTTAACCCATGGGTTACGGCAAAGGGTCAATTAGGGCATGGAACTGTCAGTGAGGCTCACCGGCTGGGTGGAGAGTCAGTCAATGTGCACCAGCACAGCATTCGGAGGATTAAATACTAAATACTCCAGTTCCCTTTGGTGATTAGGCACTGCCGGAGGCTCTTCGATACTCACTCAGTCCCTTCTATACAGCCCTCCCTTAGTCTCTAGAGCTGCCCTGATTCCACCATCTGGAGGGGGAACACCTGACCCAGCCCTGAGCTGTAGTACCTGTAACGGCCAGAGGCTCTCCCCGCTCCAATGGCACTTTCACACTGTCCAAGCCTGTGCAGAACCCATCTGAATGGTTATGGCCATTCCCTACTGACCGGTCACTAACCATCTTAAACATCGAACCTGGGGGGACCATGTTTTTTAAAATTAAAATTACAAGTGTTCGCTTCTTTTCCAATCTTTTGAAAAAAAAAAAAAAGAAATCATTTCTTTGAATATGATCTGATGTGTTGCATTTCCAAGATCTTCTTGAAATGTACACCTAAGGCTTAATGTATGATCTGTGTATGTGTTTTTTATAATGAAGTAAAACCTTGCAGACACTTTGTAATTTGAATATGGAATCCTTCCAGTTCATTTTCTTTTCTTTTCTTTCTTTCTTTCTTTCTTTCTTTCTTTCTTTCTTTCTTTCTTCCTTCCTTCCTTCCTTCCTTCCTTCCTTCCTTCCTTCCTTCCTTCCTTCCTTTCTGTTTTTGACAGAGAAAGCATGAGCAGGGGAGAGGCCAAGGGAGAAAGAGAGACAATCTTTCTTTTTTTAAATTTTTGTTGTTTTAGTTTATTTTTTGAGAAAGAAATAAAGAGTAGGGGAGGGAGAGAGGGAGAGGGAGAGAGAATACCAAGGAGGCTCCATACTATCGGCACAGAGTCTGATGCAGGGCTTGAACTCACGAACCATGAGATCATGACCCGAGCCAAAATCAAGAGTCGGATGCTTAAGGAATCGAACCACCAGGTGCCCTGAGAGACAGAGAGAGAGAGAGAGAGAGAGAGAGAGTGAGCCTTAAGCAGGCTTCATGCTCAGTGTGGAGCTTGATTCCAGGACCCTGGGATCATGACCTGAGTAGAAATCAAGAGTGAGATGCTGAGCCAGCTGAGCCAGCCAGGCTCCCCTACTTGCCTTCTAAGTGTGAGTTCCTTGAATCCTTCATGTTATAGGAATTTTGAAAGTTACATGCTTTAATCAAATTTTCCATTTGTGTGGTTATCAGTCAGATGGTTTAAAGGGGAAATGAAGAATGGGGGTTAATTTGGACAGTTTGCTAAGTCAAAAGTGGTTAAGAAAAGGGCACCTGGCTGGCTCAGTCAGTAGAGCATGTGACTCTAGAGCATGTGACTCTTGATCTCAAGGTTATGAATTCAAGCCCTGCACTGGGCATGGAGCCTACTTTAAAAAATTGGTTAAGAGAGCTATTTTACTGAAGTATGAAAAGAAATAAAACAGCTCAGAGAGGTTAAGTGGAATACACTCAAAGGTAAACAGGTGGTAAAAAGCAAAAACCTTTCCCAGCCACCACGAGCCCACCCAGCATTCAGATCTTTGTTTCTAATTTCCATTCTCCACTGAAAGGATCCAGGGCTTCTTGGAGAAATGCCTGGTTCCAGAACTGGAGCAGTATATCTACCAGACGAGCCTGGAGCATCGCAAAGTGCCAGAAATTAGGAACGTGTTCAAAAAGCAACCGCAGAAAGCAGCTATGATAAGACTATGTCAAAGGGACACAGGAGCCCACTTATAGCTGCCCGTGCCTAGCCTGGCACAGTTTACCAGCAGCATAAAGGATGTAGTGTCGGGTTCCAATGCAAAGTATAAACTAAATATCCGTGAGTCTACACCGCTATAATTAAATGACTGATAATGGAGTGTTCTTTATGTTTTTTTTCCTTCTTGAACTTATCGAATTCTTGAATTGTTCCTTTAAAGGGCTTATGATCCAGAGGAGGATTCAAACTGAAGCACTTAATGGATGAAGCAAGGCAGACTATACCTCATGGCGTTGTGCACTAAAATCTGGGTTAGAGGTTCCCAGAGAAGCTAGGATGATGCTAACTACAGGTGTCAGGGAGATGGGTATTTAGCAAGGTAAGAAGGACTTAGATGGGCAATCGAGAGCAGGTGAGATATGACAGGGAGAGTCCCATTGGGAGTATGAAGAGATGCCGAGGGTAGGTGAGGAGGGACCAGGTTAGAAGGAAGCCAGGTATGCGCCGTATGTTTATGCATTTACATAGTTGAGGGTGCTTACTGATGACAGTTGTATGTTTACACCTTAGTCTAATCGATACTAGATGAGAAGGTTCCTGTTTTAACTTGCTTTTGGATGAGCCTCTCTAACCCAGAGGACACGGTGGGAACCCAGGCCAACAGCCAGGAAGAGGAGGCTCTGCTCACACGAACAGAAAAGGGCACAGATCTGTTCACTGGAGCCCAAAGGGGTTGGTCTAATCGGCAAATGCCCTTTTATTAAATCAGCAGGAATAAAAAGAAAGGAGAGAAATCATTTAATTGCTTATTTAGCATTATTATGGCTAAAATGACCTTAAGTCCATATTCCCTGTATGTGTCCACAATTTTAATTAGTCATAATAGGTTTTAGGCATTAAAGACAACAATCTTGCTCCTTTGATTTGTGATTCACACTTGGGAAGTAAAACGAAGCTCTGTTTACCTTATTGTTGGACAATCTACAGTGAGTTGAGGATGGGGATGTGTGAGAGAAACTATATCATATTTACATGTCAGGCGAGACTCACAGTTAGGAGAACATTATCAAGATGCTTAGGAACAGCCAATAATGTGGCCACCACCACACTCCCCACTTTGTAGGCTGGGAGGACTCCTCTACTCCCTACCTATCCCTAAGATCTCCCGTATCAGGAAGAGTGATTGGAAATACAGCTGCCACATCAAAATGTTTCTCATCCTATTGCCGCAACATACTTGACTATCTCATGCCAATCAGTGTGGTTGGGTGAACTCTACCATGTTAGGGAGACCAGCTCGTTGGGTTCAGTAGATCCACATAAGGAAAGTATCACTGAAATTAATAAACAGGATGAAGATGTTCATTTCGCTCTCCTGCCTCTGTCCCAGACGCACTGCGCAGAGTGGCGCGGCTGAGTCCTTATAGCCATCGTACAAAGGCTGTAGGCAACAAATTTCTGGTTTGCTATTTAAGTCATCACACATATTTAAGGTCATAACTCTCAGTTTCTTTCCTGTAATTCTCTGAAGGCAAAGATGCAGGATGAAAATCCAGAAGGCTGTGGCTCTAAAATTCATCGGCATGAGCAAATATTTGACATCCCCAAGAAAGAGCGCAGATCCTGGAGATTACGCCATTAAGCTAAAGCTGGGCTGTTATTTGTCTGCAATTTTAAAACCTGGCCGTTAAAATTAATTACATTCAAGGAGAGTTTATCAGAATAAAAGTCTCAGACGTGATATTTTTAGTCTTTGGAATTAAAGTGGCATTGATGAGCCAATAGATCACACAGAAAACAGCCAGCCTTGCCGTTTTGAGTTCTTTAAACAGACTTATTCTGATTGTAACAAAAACACCCATAAATCTATGCACATATATATTGATCTTGGCTTCCCCTTAAAAATGACTCTGTCCTAGTAAGTTGGCATATTTCATAAACAAACCAACAAATTATTGATCTATCATATACTCTAAAAGTCCTATGAAGAATCTAGGTTGCTTTTAAGTTCATATTGCACCTGAGGGAATGAGAAACTCTGAAATGAAAAATAGATATTTAAAGAGAAGCCTGGAAGATATATAGCTGTCTTTTCCTGCTTCTTTCTGACCTTCTATTGTGATTCAATCTGTAGGTAACACGTCCCACATTGTACACATTGTATCTACTGATACGGCATTTAGTACATTAATGCCTGCTCCTACCAAGAGGCTTCAGTAATTAAATCACTGCATTTAATAATTGCTTTCTTAAAAAAGCCTGTCTAGATATTTCTTGGCTTAAACAAAAGATATGTAAATTAATATATTTGTAGGGTATATTCTATTAAAGCCTCACAGTGGAAAACAGGTAGAAAACATTGTTTCTGTTAGTCTAAAAATGATATCACTGTGTAATATTTTATTAATGGAATTAAAATGGTAACTGATACATTGATCGTGGTACTGAATGACAGAAGGGCACCTATTCATCTTTTCATCAGACATGGTTTCCATCAGAGTCAGACAGCCTCAGGCAGGCTCTGCCAGAGGCTCAGGACACTAAGACAACATTGATTATAGATTATAAAGATTGAGATTAATATGAGGAGCATCACTTGATTATAGCTAAAAACTGGAGTAATTGTGTAGAGTGTAGGCCGGTATTTCAAAATTATAGATAGGCATTTTTTTTCTTAAGGCTAAATATGGTCTTGTGTCTTCTGGAAAAGGGAGGCAGGAAGTAAACAATAGGTGATGACTATGTAGATCTCAATGTATGTCACAGCGTGGTAAGTGATGGGAAAGAAAAGAATACATACAGCCAGGTCTGGGTGCGAGGGAGCCTGAGCGGTGGTGGGCAGGTCTCAGTATCATTTTGTGTGCTCAGGGTAGAGGCATTTGGGAGGGAGACCTTTGAGCAAAGCCTCAGGCAGGTGAAAGGGCAGCCAAGCAGATAATGGGGGTGGAGAGTTTCAGGAAAAGACCTGGGGCAGGAGCATTTGAAGTCAGGTCAAGGTCATCAAGGGCCTATGTGGGTGCCGACTCCATGCAGGAAGGGAGCAGGAGAGAAGAGAGAGTGCTGGGCTGCCCTGGGGACATTTTGGTGGCACATTGAGGACCAATTCAAGGACTTCAATGTCCAGAGTGAAATGCAGAGATCTGGCCACTGAGGGTCAAGCATAGAAACAGGGAGGCTACTGGGAGCTGCCACAGACACCCGGGTGCAGATGGTCATGGCCCACACCTGGGTCACACATGAGTAAGAGCTCCGGGTGGTGACCGGTCAGATGCTGATGACAATGGGTGGTTGAGTCAAAGAGGCTCCCTCACCGATGGGTTGTAGGGTGCGAGGGAGAGAGGTGTGGGATGCTGTCAGGCTTTCTGAGCAGCCTCCAAGGCAGAACTGTCCTCTGCTGGAAGAAGGGCAGTAGGACAGGTCTGGGCATGGGGAGTAGGGCAGGGCTCAGCTCAGTTTGGGTCCTGCCTATTTTGAAGTGTCTGGCAGACATCCAGACCAGGGCGAAGAGCAGGCCTTGGGCTGTCTGGGGTTCAGGGGGAGATTTCAGGGCACAGCACTTGGTGTCCTTGGTGTTTGGCCCATTTGAAACCAACAGAAAGGGCAAGGTCACCATGGAAGGAAGTGTAGCAGTGTGTGGATATTGCAAACTGTCTTTGAAATCTTAAATTTAACCACATTCACGCAAAATCGGTTATACTTGTATGTAACAAGGAATCTAATAAGCAATACAGTTTTATTTGGGATGATGATTGCTATTTGTCACAAGTGTAAACATAAATTAACACAACATCCAGTCTGTAGGACTCCCCCTTCTGCATGGCAAACGTTAACACAAGCTCCAAGAACTCAAACATCAGAGACGTTGGGTTATTTTAGGCCAGTGTATATTTGCTGTGATAAACCAATCAAATTCCAGGATTTTCCATGCAGATATACACAGATCACAAGCATTAACTTCATTAGATAAAAGAAACTCATTTTATGACTTATAATAGCATTTAAAGGAACAGTTTCTCAGGGCGCCTGGGTGGCTCAGTTGGTTGAGCGTCTGACTTTGGCTCAGGTCATGATCTCGCAGTCTGTGAGTTTGATCCCCGTATTGGGCTCTGTGCTGACAGCTTGGATCCTGGAGCCTCCCTCAGATTCTGTGCCTCCCTTTCTCTCTGCCCCTCCCCCATTTACTCTCTCTGTCTCTCAAAAATGAATAAACATTGAAAAATTGTTTAAAAATAAGCTTGTTCTCTAAATATTGAGTATAGAACATTTTATATTCCATTATGACATAAATGTTATGTATGTTATTCAGAATTTCTATATCTACTGTTTTCTCAGTTTATTTAGTGTATCAATTCCTGAGATGTTAAATATACACTATGAGTTTGAATTTACCTATTTCTTGTAACTTTTTTTCACTGTCTACTTTCTGTAATTTCTGTTAGGTGCACACAGACCCAGGCAAGCAGTATCTTGGAAGTGGATGAATCTTCATCATGATGTAATGACATCCTTCATCTGCCAGGATGGGTCTGTGCTTACAAGTCTGTTTGGTCTCTCATAGATTCACCAACTTCCGATGGGTGTCTAGTTGCTTGATATGAGACCAGGGCTCTGGGTGGGATTGCGTTTCTGTTCAATTGATCTATTTTTAACTTTTTGGTGTTTATTGGGAAGTCTCTGTGTTTTAACAGGAAATGCAGCCCATTGAATGTACTGCTCTCACGAATTGTCTTAGGTTGGGTCCTCAGTAGCAGACCCTGGAAGGGAAGGGGGCTGACCAAGGTTGGGAATGACCCTGATGGAAGGTCAGTTTAGCTCAGTCCTTTCAGGGGCATCTGGAGAGCAGAGAAACAAAGCTCAGAGCTGTCTGACCAGGAGCCCAGAGCCGGATCACTCTATCTTCACATGCCTGGTCTTCCTTGGTGAAGGGCTGTCCTTTAATGACCGGAGGGTGGGGGAGGTAATACACAAGCACCTCCTGGTCTCTGCACAGGGGCAGCTCTGAGAGGGAGAGACAGGGCTGCGAACTACAGGGCTGGAAATCACAAAAGGATCTGTGAGGCTGTGGGTGGAGAGCCCACGTTTTCAGTCACACTGATCTGTTCTACTGTCTTATGTATCCTCTTTTTCCTATTGTTTTATTTTTCCCCTGCTTTTTTATATCTGTTGGATCTAGCTATCATCTATCTATCTATCTCTCCATCCACTTATTTACTTTTTCCAAACACAAGTTTGAAACTATAAATTATCTATAACTTAAGTAATCTTAATTGATTAACATACTCATGCGACTGTGTCTAAAGTTAATCAATATAATAAATAAGTACAGTCAACCTTCCCCTAACTGATAACAGGTAAAAGGCACATAGGAAGATGTCATTCTGAACACCCTCCTGTTTTCCATGTCATAATTGTTTAGTATTTTATTTTCACCTTTTAAAAAAATATTGAGAAATACCTTCATGTTATTATTGTGTTTTTTTCCCCCAAGATAATGGTTACTTGGATTTATTGGGGGAAGAGTCTTTGTTTACATTTGATTATCTTCTTTTCTCATATTCTTACTGTTCTATCTTTGTTTAATTTCCTCAAAATTCATCCTTTAGAAATTCCTACAGAAGAAATGTATGACCTGGATGCTTTCTTTGTTTAAACACGTCTTTATGTTGGTCAGATTCACTGGGTGCGTGGTTTTATACTGAGACAAGTTTGACATCATCTCTTTCACACCACCATTGGGGCCTGCTGCCCTCGACAATCACTGCTGTTGTTCGGTACGTGTTCAATGTGCCATAGTTTACATGTTCTACTTTATAAATTTAATGTATTTGGCTTTTTTTCAGTACTCCAGTTCCAATACTCCTCAATCTGTGGGCTTATTTTACTAACTCTTTAAAACTCATTGAATTAAAGTCATTGTATTTGATGTACCCTGCCGCACCGTGGGGACCACCGTCAAGAGAGCCCCAGGCCCCACCGGGTTCACAAGCCTTGGGATATCCATGGGGTGGACCCTTCCTGTTCTGTCAGAAGAGAACATTTTCTCCTCTTCCTAACTCCCACGGGACCTGTGTCTATGTTCACCCACAGTGGTAAATTATTGTGAGCTCCGAGAGTGGGCTCCATGATGCTGATTAGAGAATTTTTATTTATTATTTATGTATTTATTTTTTATAGTTTATTGTCAAGTTGGCTTCCATATAACACCCAGTGAGTGCTCTTCCTCACAAGTGCCCTCCTCCATGTCCATCAGCCTCCTTCCCCTTCCCCCCTCCCCCTTCAGCCCTCAGTTTGTTCTCAGTATTCAAGAGTCTCTCATGATTTGCCTCCCTCCCTCTCCCTAACTCTTTCTCCCCTTCCCCTCCCCATGGTCCTCTGTTAAGTTTCTCCTGTTCCACTTATGAGTGAAAACATACGGTATCTGTCCTTCTCTGCCTGACTTATTTCACTTAGCATGACACCCTCGAGGTCCATCCACGTTGCCACAAATGGCCAGATTTCATTCTTTATCATTGCCATGTAGTATTCCATTGCATAGATAAACCATATCTTCTTGATCCATTCATCAGTTGATGGATAGAGAATTTTTAAAAACCACTTCCACTGACTACTGAAAATCAATAAGAACAAACTTCCAGTGCACAGCCTATCGGAAAAGATAAGCACTCTTCAAGTTACTGGTCTGAGATGAAATTTGGGATAATTAAACAGGAAAATGAAACGGCACAAATAAAGACACAAAAAACCACACAGAAACAAACACACATAGTAAGCTTGGGCATGTTGGTGAAGTGCCTTGTAACAATAAGTAGTCTCCCTCTGACCCCCAGTTTAACTATAATTAAAATACATATTTCAAACACCTTAAGAGTAACTATGGGCGGCCCATTCCTAGATACAGCTACATGTATAAATAGTAGTGATCTTCGAAGATGGGTGTGGATCTCACTTATGTGTTAGGATCTCATATATATTCTTTTCTTGCCTTTTTACAAACAGAGCTCAACTATCTAAACTCCTGGAACTCCTAAGTGTCTTTCTGATAGGATCCTATAAATATTTACTCTTACGAGATCTTTGTTTAAAGGCTGACTCTGAGTAAAATTCTCAGACAAGACCTATCAGCTATCAGAATTATTTCAGTCTGCTCCAAAAGTGATTTATTAGGATGATTAACTTACATGCTTATTGCTCCTATTACCACTGATAGTATGATCACAATGGCATGGTCTTGGTTTTTATTCAATTTCATTGAGAGAAAAAAAGAAAGAAAGACAAAACCCTGACCTTTCTTGTTGTCAAGCCTACCAACTTGTTAAATAATAATGTATTTAAGCTTTCTGGAATTTTTCTCCATGGCAACTACAAATACGAGTTTCCTATGTGATTATTTTGCATGAGATATCCGTGAATTTCAAACACAGATATTCTATTATTCAGTACATGCACATTTTTTGGTTACATTTGGAGAAATATGATAGCAATTTGGCAACCATTTAAGCTTTTTTCAGTTTTTGAATTTTTGAATGAAAGCTCACAGGCTTCTCCAGTAGACGTGACTGTGGGTGTTCAAACTACCTGGGAGCGCCTCACGTCACTCTGAGCGCGTGTGTCTGTCTCCCACACGCACTTGGCCACAATCAGCTTCCTTTACTTAGAAACCTCGCTATGAGCTAGTCAGGAGAATGGGAACCCATGGTTATTGAGTCTCATCAGGTGCAGTGGGTTTGGAGACCTAGAAAACTGAAGGAAAGTGGATCGTTTCAGTAATCTGAACTCGAATATTGACTATTGGAGGAAATACAAGGCAAATACACAGTGAGCGGGACTGGTGCATTTGGAAAAGGAAAGGCTATCTTTATGAGTAGGCGCATGGAACAATAGAATTCACTGATTTCCCTTCTATTAACATTGGATGAAACAGTTCAAGAGCCTCTGCAGAATTCTTGTGTTTCCTGTGGCTGCAAACCCTGAGAATCTTGAACCTCTGACATTGTGTGGCAACTGCACATTTGATACATTGAAGGTCATCATGTGTCCAAAGCAGGGATGCAGACAATGGCTACAGACGCCAGCAAACATTTCCCTTCCAGTTTTTATTGTGAAAGGTCAGTACCAAGACTCACATGTATCTTTATTTTACATTTGTTTCTGCCAGTTTCCTGAGGATGTGGGAGTATTACAAACGTGTTTATGTTTTCATTTGTGATTGCTAATGAGAACTTGCATTTTTTTTTTAAATGTTGCTATTTATTCTCGCATTTCCTACTGCACACACTCTTGCATCCTTCACTTCTGGGCACTTGTCCAGGGGAATTTTTATCTTTCATTTTCTAATTTTTTTTTTCAGTACTATTTGCTCTGTTGCTTTCCTTTTTGTACTTGGGTTTTTAAAATTAATTAATTTATTTTTCTTGTAGTGTGATTGACATGCGATATTAGTTTCAGGAGTACAACATCCTGTTTCCGCAGTTGTATGTGGAATATTTTGGAATGCTCACCATGATGATGTGTCCTTTAACCCATGCCCCTAGTGGTCAAAGTCCAGGGAAAAATACGTCGTCTGAGACATTGGGGAGTTCCGAGGACTTAAGGCCAGCGGTGTTTGAAATTGTCAAGTTGTTATTCACTTCCTACACCAGGCTAGTGTTGAATTTGCCGGACATCACTCTCTTTGGTAAGTTCTCCTAAGTAAGAAACATCTCACCCAGCCCTGTGGATCGGCTGTGAATGCTCTTTCAGTCACTATAATTTACGTTCCCTGATCTCATTCTACCTATTTTCCTCTGTAACACGTTGCAAGGTCTTGCTGTATTAGCTGAGGTTTCAAAGCCAAAAAGGAAGGTTTAATCTTGCAATTTGTGTGTCGTATCCTCTAAGGAAAAAGTTTCTCACAGCAAGAAAGAATGAGACTCTTTAAGATCTCTCTTTACTTCTGGACAAGGACAGATTAATTGGGTATAATGTTGAGTTAGAGGGAGAAATATTAAGCCTGAAATAATCTCAGAAATCCCTCAAGACTGACCTAAATGTGTAATTTTTGTTTTCCCTGCTGAGCGCGGCCTTAAAAGAAACTCATTTTTTTCTGTGATGAATATCATCCCATTTCTGCTTCGTTCTCGCCTCTGAGTCCTCTGTACTTGGAGTCAGGTACGTAAAAAACACACATTCTCTCCTTTCTGTTCTTTAACACATTTTTATCACTAGTATTTGTACCCGTTTTCTTTATATTTTTAAATAGGTTCTTTATATATGTTTTTTTTTTCTCAGTATTCACTGAATGGCTTCTTTGTATAGCTCAGGAGTAGGACTGATGTCTGATGATGCAGAGGGAAAAGATTGCTGGCATCTTCAGTCCTGAGTGTGGATTTTAAGCTAAAAAGAACCAAGGGAGGACAAAATGAGTATGTGGGAAGAGACAACCACAATGACCTTCCTCTGTTACGGTCTGCCCATTTTTTTTTTTTTTGCACGGGGCGGGGTGATGGTCTGTCCACCATGTGTTGCAAACGCATAGGGAAAGCCCCGCCCACAATAAGAATGTTAAACGTAGGTTCTTAAACAGTTGGTCTCACTGTGCAGTGCTTGGAACAGTAATTACTTAGTGAGTGCATCGGTTTATTAAACAGCAGTCCCAAGCTTCACTATACACGGGATGGTGCATATAAATTAGAAGAGCATTTTTCACTGAATCTTGCTTCCCAGGATCCAGCATACGCAGTGCTTCACATCAAGATTCTCACTAATTGAACATTCACTCTAAATTCCTGTGGGTCGGATACCTTTTTTCAACAATCTGTAAAGAGGACCTTTGGACTTTGTTCTTTGTAGAAATAACAACACAAATCACTAAAGAGAACTGAGATCAGATTTTGCAATAAGCTATGATAAGCTTATTATATAGACGTATGTTTAGAAACTATGGGAAGATACAGGATGTTTCTATTCTCAATTCACTCGAACGGTATTATTTTGAGTCCTTAAGTGAAATAATGTAACTATATAAATCAGGTCTCCTTTTTCTTGATAAAATGTGATGCAGTCTTGCTGAATAAAAGAACTAAAAAATTTTGTGCAAAAAAACAACCCCCAAATGAAATTTACTTCTGCATAAAGTTATATCCAAATAAATAAACATAATGCTGATGTCAGGATTAAATAAGAGATTAAAATTTTGGAGATGCTTTAGAAAAATCTCTGGGCATTCTCTTTGTTACCCAACCAGTTTCAGAGTTTCTTTTTGATGCTCACAAATAAGTAAATTCCTAAAGTCATATTTTATGAAATTATAAACATTGTAAGTTTCTTGGCCAGAGAGTGCTAGACTAATTTAAGAAATATCGGAATTTTCTAAGACTCTGGAGTAAGTCATGTCATCTTACTTCCTTTGGCCTCAACCCCATTTGTTTACCTTTGATGATGATGTTGGCCTTTAATGCAGATTCACATTTTAATCAAAAACAAATCTTCTATAAGAAGACAAATTTAGAAAATAATTCTCCATAGTTTCAAAGAGGCTAAGGATTTCCACCACCAGCAAAATGATCAAATCTTTCCTGTTTCAAGCAGCATTGCCCTGAGCCCTGAAGAGTTCACATGATTATCTGCCTCCAAACTTTTCCAAATTTTCCTAATTGTTTCTAGGCCAACGTTTATACATGATTTTACTGTAAAGCCTTTGGGTCTAAGTGTTTGTTTACCTTGTTCCTACATCCAGAATACTTCAAGAAGCTCAGCTTGTGAATGGCCTCTTGGCTGTTCCATTGTTTATAAAATCAGTTTTATTCTGTTCGTATTTCTTAGAATTTTAGTCAAATACTCGAACACATTCTCTGGGATGTTCCATTCTCTCAGTAAATGTTTTCAAAAAGTGGTAGTTAAAAGTCCCAGCTTTGATGAAGTTAACCATTAAAAACATTTTTTTTAAAAAAGTTTAATTTTGAGAGAGAGAGAGAGAGAGAGAGAGAGAGTGAGCCATGGAGGGGCAGAGAGAGAGAGGGAGACACAGAATCTGAGGCAGGCTCCAGGCTCCAAGCTGTCAGCACAGAGCCTAATGTGGGACTCAAACTCACAAACAGCGAGATCATGACCTGAGCCAAAGTCAGATGCTCAACCAACTGAGCCACCCAGGTGCTCCATAAGTCAACTATTTTTATACAAGATTAAAGGCACTGCTTTGCAGCTTGGTGGTTCAGTCCTTGTCAACAGCCTGTGTGGATGTAGCAGGCGAAGGCTGGCTGTGGGATGCCCGGCGTGTTTCCTCACCAAAGTGACAGAACGAGGTGTCTGTTACAGACCCCACTGGCTTTCCATCCAGGCTTTGAGCAGCTTCCCTCTTCGCTGACTTGGGATCTCACCTGGCAAAAGAACTTTTCTTAGTTTATAAGATAGTACAGATGTGAACTTTACAAAATGTAAGTATTTGTCTTCGATGGCACATGAGTTTCTTTAATAAATGAAAAGCAGGAATTGGTCCACTAAACTCAACAGCCTTTTCTCAGTTATAACCTGGAGGCAAGTGGTGTGGCCATCACTTGTTTTGTGACCTGCCACAAGGAATTAGTAGAGATGGCGATGGTATCAGAACTCATTTCATCATTTGGCAGTGGCTTTGTTTTCTTGGCTCACTCATTTATTTATTTAAGAAACATTTGCTGAGTGTCTAAGAGGCTATATAATATATATGTATTATATATTTTTAATGTTTATTTGTTTTTGAGAGAGAGACAGAGAGACAGAGCATGAGAGGGAGAAGGGCAGAGAGAGAGGGAGGCACAGAATCTGAAGCAGGCTCCAGCACAGAGCTTTCAGCACAGAGCCCCACGCAGGGCTCGAATCTATGGACCACGAGATCACGACCTGAGCCTAAGCTGGATGCTTAAGCGACTGAGCCACCCAAGTGCCCCATAAGAGGTTTTATGTACTGAAGGCATAATGCTGAAAAAGAAAATGCATGTTTTGAAAAGCCTCATGGAGCATATATTCTTATAAGGGAAGAAAGAATGGAAAACCAAAACTTAACATGATTTCAGGTGGTGAAAAACTCAACAAAGAAGCATTTTGTGGATAAAAAGATAGGAAGTGAAAGGGAAAGGCTAGGGCTGGCCAGTTTTGGTGCCTCCATCTCCCTTCTTCACTCTCAGACAGAAAACAGGGCAATTCTACAGCATATGGCTAAGCAATCAATTCTCTCACTGTGTGTGGTTTGTTTTGTTTGGCTATGGAAGGAAGAACTTTAAAAATAATTTGGGATTGGAGAAATTTTGGGTTTTGGTAGCAAATCAATCATTTCAACCTGATCGTGTTCCTCACAAAAGTCTGCAAGCCATTCCATCTACTATGCAGGGTGGTGGCAAAACATTGCCACCCCGAGACACTGATTTTCCCGTACCCCATTACAAAGGAGAACAATGATAATGTGAAATGATCCATCAACATGATTGCATGTTCTTTGGTGCCTTAAACATGGTCTTACCTCAAGTAATAAGCATAATTACGATGACAACAAATCTCCCAATGTAAGGACAAGATGATCAGTGTGTGGTCAGTGGCCAGTGAGGCCGGATTAGTTTGTGATTCTCATTGTGGTTCCTTATTCGGGTTATGCCTTTCTACTTTTCATCCAGGGAAGGAGTTGATGGTCTCTTTCTTTTACTGGAGTCATGAGCTTCTTCCAGAGGGGCTTATCCACGTGGCTGGCCCTTACTTTTCGGTTTGGTCCATCCGTGTCATACAGAGTTCATTTTGGGGGTCATAGAGTATCTGTGACCCCACTAGCACAAATTAATTCCACCAACCATATTTCTATCATTCTTATTGTGGGTTTATTGCTGCCATTTCAGAAATCTCTACAATTGCAAATATCAGACTTGTATTTCTTTTACCAACTGTGCTTGCTCGAACAATGTTTTCAGTAAAAGGACTCTCAGGATTTGTGACTCTATAAATATACAATTATATAGTAAAGGCTAGCACTACACTAGACAACGCAAGAATAATGAAAGTAAAACATAAAGTGGTTTTACAAAATGGACAAAGACACAAAAAGATGTCTCCCGGTCTGTGTAAGTGTTACATCGAGTGTGTTTGCATGCATTATGCAAGCATGCAGGACAGGAAGGAAGAAAGTGATTAGTTGGCAGGTTATATGCCTTCTGGCCTCGCCCGCCACACCATGGTTTTGTGGAGGGCCCGCGAAAATGGTGCTTCCTGGAATTTTAAAATCAGAATTGCATCTGTATTAATGGCCTTTGAGACGTTGTTCAGGAAAGAAGGTAAACCGTGGAGAAATCTAAGCCGTAAGACTTCAGTTAAAAGAAAATGAAAGACTAAACTGGAATAATGAATCTCCCTCAAATTGTCCCTGAAGCAGTGACATTACAACTGTTTATTGCTCTCACGGATTCGCAGAGTGGGAATTTAGATGTTGCAGAGCTGCCGTCTCATCTCTGCTCCATGACGACTGGAGGCAGCTGGACGTGCGGAGGCTGGAGCCTCGGATCATCTAACGCTCATCTGTTCACCTGCCTGGA
Source organism: Cryptoprocta ferox (assembly GCA_028646485.1). Lineage (NCBI taxonomy): Eukaryota > Metazoa > Chordata > Mammalia > Carnivora > Eupleridae > Cryptoprocta > Cryptoprocta ferox. Next base: position 141,395,249 of record CM053572.1, read on the forward strand.
GGTTCATGTTGGCTTCTGGCTATTGACTGGGGACTCACTTTTCACTTGTTCTGTATGTGGATGTGTTCCAAAGGCAGAGGAGAGAGAGAGAGAGAGAAAGAGAGACAGAGAGATGGGGAAGGAGGGAGAGAAGGAGAGAGGGAGAGAGAACTATGTGGAACTCATATTGCCCCATGACCTAAACCTGGAAGTCAAGTTACTTTCCTTCTACCACATATATATATATGGTTCATTTATTTATTTTGGGAGAGAGAGAAAGAATGAACAAGCAAGAGGTGGGGAGACGCAGAGAGAGAGAGGGAAAGAGAGAGAATCTCAAGAAGGCCCCATGCTGTCGGCACAGAGCCTGACACGGGACTTGATCTCACAAAGCGTGAGATCATGACCTGAGCTGAAATCGAGAATTGGATGCTCAACCGACTGAGCCCCCCAGGTGCCCCCACATTCTATTAATTGAAGCAACCAGAAACACCTGCCAAATTAAAAAAAAAAGGAGTAAAATGGAAGCCACTCTTATTGATATCAGCATGATTCTGGAAGGGCATATAGGACCAGATATATTGCTGTAGTCGAGGGAAAAATACAATCTATGACAGGTTATTAACTGATTTCCCTTACATGGGGATAAAGAACATCAGTTTTTTCTTTATACTTATTTGTATTATCTCATCTGTACAAGCATGTATTATTTATTAAATTAAAAAATTCAAAAGAAGAATTTTGTTGAGAAAAAAAGAGACACAGTTAGAAATATCAAGAATTCGAATAGATTTAGAAACATTGCCAACAAATAACAAAGTACAGCACTAAAAGTAAAGTAACCCAGCTGAAAAGGATGCATGGGTCACTGAGGAAATGGGTGAAAGGTAAGAGTCTGAAAGAGATTAACACTCACGGATGAAATTAAAAGAACTTAACAGGTGTAGGGCAGATTAGAATCTACATTAGGGAACATGGAGACACACACTTTAGGGAGTAGATTTCAGAAAACGATGGCAAAGGAGAGGTTTCGGGTTGGACGGTAGGGGTATAGATCCATGAATGAGACACTGGTTTCTTTCTGGACGATATGCCAATAAAGTAAAAATATAAAGCCACACACACTGGTTTCTCCATTTGAAGACAGAGCTATCCAGAAGATGAAAAGTCCTTGCCAAATACCCTGAACAAGGAAGATTTTAAAAAGCCAAATATATATGGATATGTTGCAGTGGTAGTTTATGTTGTAATTTCAAGGATAACAAGAAGTGGTCTCAGAAGTACATGTTGAGTTAATATAGACCGGACAGAAAATCTATTCTATGATGGGCGGGAAAGACATCAAATAAGTTGTTCAATTCATGAGATACAGTTGTGGAATCAGAGAGATGGAAAATAAAGCAAGATTGTAAAAGGATTTGTATTATTTCAACCATAAATAGAAGGGAATCCCCAAATTCTACAGGCAAAGTAAAAATAAGTGTAAGAGAAATGGTAATATAGTCCTCTCGGAATAAAGCACTCTTCTAAAAATTTGAGCTCATCAAATCCTGACCCGTAGTTAAATGGATGGCAGGAGAAAATGTTGTAGGCCACTTGAGAATGTATGATACTTTTCACTCTTTTCTAGTCTTACCACTGGCCTGTTCCACCCTAAGAAACCAGAAAAGGGAGTGTAAATTAAAGCCAAAACCAGCTACAGGGAAGAAATAATAAAGATGAGAACGGAACTCAATTAAATTGCAGAAAGAAAAGCAATAGAGACAATCAATGAAGCAAAAGCCTGGTTCTTTGACATCTCTCTAGGTAGATTGATTAGGGAAACAAGAAAAAGCCATAAACCACCAGTATCAGGAATAAAGAAAAGTCGTCATAGACAGGACAGGCACCAAGATGATAGCAAGGAAATAGTACAGCAACTTTATGCCTAAGCATTAGGCCAGTTTAGATTAAATAACACAAATTATCTTAAAGAAATAAATTATCATGCTCATTAAAAAGAAATAAATAGTCACCAAATTTTGAAAAAAATTGAATTTTCAATTTAAAAGCCTTCAACAAGAGAACTCTAGGGCCAGACAGCTTCATTGGAAAAGTCTACAATTTAATGAAAATATAATATCAATGCTAACACAAACTTTCTCTCTCTCTCTTTCTCTCTCTCTCTCTCTCTCTCTCTCTCTCTCTCTCACACACACACACAATAGAAGAGGAACAGAAATTTCCTAAATGATTTATGGGGAGAATATCATCTTAATATGTAAACAGACAAAGACACTGCAAAAACTAAAACTACAAACCAATATCTCTCATGAACAGAGGTGCAAAAATCTTCAACAAAATACTGACAACTCAAAGCCAGCAATATATAAAAAGGATAATATAACAACACACACACAGATTGCTTTACAATAAGAATGCAAATGCTATTCAACATTTCAAAATCAGTCTCTGTAGTTTACCATAGTATGAAAGTAAAGAATTCAAACAATATAAACATCTTGCTATATGCAAAAATCCAAACTGACCAAATTAAAATCTCTTCATATTAAAGTCTCTTAGAAAACTGGGACTATAAAGGTATATCCTCAAAGTGATAAAAAGCATTTATATAAAACCTACAATTAAAATTTTCTTTAAAGTAAAAGACCAAATGCTTTCCCTTAATTGGACAAAAACAACGGTGTCTAGTCTCACCCTCTTCTTCAGTGTCCTAATTAAGGTCCAAGCCAGCACAGTGAAGTAAAGGAGACAAAGGCACAAATTTTGTAAAATATGTAATTAACCTGCCTCTATGTGCAGGTGGTATTATCATCTATGTAGACAATGTCAAAGAATATAGAAACGAATGAAATCAATAATTGGGTTTAGTAAGGTCAAAGAACAGAAGATCAATATACCAAAAACCACAATTTGAAATTTAAATTTAAAAGTGACCTTTATACCATTCACAAAAAAATTTAAATATGTAGATATAGGTCTAACAAATTATGCGCAAAATCTTTAGTTCAAAGTGAATATAGGTTTGAAATAAATCAAGAAGACATAAAAGGAGAGATACGTTATAGTGATGTATTGAGTAACTTATTGTTAGGCTTTCCATTCTTATCAAATTGATAAGCTGATTCTAAAATTTATATAGGAATGTGAAAGATTAGAAAAGCCTAATCTAATTTCAAAATTAGAAACAATTTTGAAAAAGAAATATGAAATTGGATGACTCGTACAACTTGATTTCAAGATCTACTATCAAGCTGCAATAATTAACACCGTGTGAAACCGATAAGAAGACAGATTACGGATCAGCTGATGAATCTCTAAATAATTACACTGAGTGAAAGAATCCAGTCCCCCAAAACTATATATCATATGAACTCACTAATAGAAAAATTTTAGAAAGTGCAAACCAATCTATAATGACATAAAGAAGATCGATGTTCCTAGGTGGTGGTGAAGGAAGGTGAAAATCTGGAGATTAATATTCTTGGTTGTGATTACACCTTCATCATTGTATTCACATACCACAGCTCATTAAACCCTTTAAATGCAGTTTGTTATGTATCAAATATGCTGAGAAATATGTATACTGTAAACTGAGGAGGTGTGGAAAAAACTGTGACACTTATGTGTACATGATTGGATTAATAATAATTTTGGTCTTTAACTGGCTTTTCCATTTTTCTTCCCAAAGCAGAGCCTAGAAGAAGAAGTTGTATGCCGGGGCACCAAGAAGCAAGAAGTAGGGAGGGAAGGGAAGTTAGATCAAGGGTGTGTTAGGGAACTGACCGGCACTGAAGGGATAGGAGGAGCTCAATCCCAACGTGAAGTGAGAACCAGTGAACTGGAGACATCGGGAGTTGAACATTTGGGAGCTCACTGGCTCCCATCCTCTTTTGGTCCCGAGAGGCTCCGTAATGTGCCCACTCCCTTGCTCTTTGAAGTTGTGCATGGGTTAGAATGGAGCCGATGGAGTAAGCCGACGGAGTCCCATGGAGGGACAGCTATGATGCACCAGCAGAAAGGGATGGGTGAGTGTGAGCAGTTGGCTGTTGTAGGAACAGTTGCAGTGAAAATTTGGATGGAGAGTATGCAATAAGGTGGCACCGAGTCTTCCTTGGCCCATGATTCATGCCTCTGTTCGAATTTAATTCAGTAATCAGTTGACTTTCTAGTATCATGAGCCCACTGCTCAACTCAACCACTAGAACAAAACCAATAATATAGCAGCTCTGAAGGTGTTCCTCAGTCACCCTACTCCAGCCCTCAACTAGTCAGATCAACCTCTGTCCTGATCACTGTGTTCATCATTCCCTTACCTTAAAATAAGCTTGATTATGTATTACTCTACGCCTCAATATTTTTGGATATGATAAAAATATATATTAGAAATCATGGCATGGGACTTGTTTTTCACTCAAATTACATTCTTAAGATCCATGTGTATTTCTTCATGTAATTGTAATTCCTTCACCTATGCTGTTATTTGATTTTCCATCATAAGAACACGCTGTTACCCATTTTTAAAAATTTTTAAACGTTTATTCATTTTTGAGAGACAGAGGGAGACAGAGTGTAAATGGGGCAGGGGCAGACAGAGAAGGGAGACACAGAATCCAAAGCAGGCTCCAGGCTCTGAGCTGTCAGCACAGAGCCCGATGCAGGGCTCGAACTCACGGACCGCGAGATCATGCCCTGAGCCGAAGTTGGACACTTAACCAACTGAGCCACCCAGGCACCCCATCCATTCTTCTGAATTGGCCATTTAAGTTGTTCCTGGCTGTAGCTGTCGTATATTGCTCCCATAAACATCTTTGTGCGTATTTCCTGGTCCTCATGTGAAACACTTCTCTAGAAAGAAGAAGTGATATTGTACTGTGATAGGGAGAGTAAATATACAAGGCAGTCCCAAATCCTTTTCCTGATGAGTCTGACCTCAGCCAACATCACGTAGAGCAGAAAAGCATCCAGTTGAGCTCAGTCACCTCAGAGAACAAGCCTATTGTTGTGATTAAGTCACTAACTTTGTTACGCAGCATCGAAGACCCAAATGCAAATAATTTTATTGCTGGGGTTCTTTTGTAAAGCAAATGTTGGAATCACCTGAACTATCCATTTCTAAAGCGTGTGTAACATCTATTAATTACATTTAAAACAGGAAAACTTCTATCTACAAAAGGTCTTTATGGGTTGTGATTAATGAAGTACTCAGAGGCAAAATTTTATCCATGCACCAATGTCTTACAAAAACTCATATCTGTTGTTGTATGTGAGGCAAACTTAAAAGATTTTGTTAGTTTCATAGTTGAACAAGAAACGATTCAAAGAAATGTACTAAAAAATTTTTATTGAAGAAGACAAACCCAAAGAAATAGTGAGATAAATTTAATGATGCCAGCTTTAGGAAAAAGTGAAGTAAGATATAAATAATAATGGGTTTGCAGTATTGCTAGAAAATGCTTATAAAGTCAACTGATTAAAACATATGTACAAAAATAGACGAAAGAAAGGTGTTCTGACCATGCAGACGCAGAACCAGCCAGCAGATGAGTCAATAGTTGGAATGACTCTCACTGTGACCCACATGTCCACATGTGACAGTCTCAACAGAGCGCAGGAATACATTTGATCACATCCAATATTTCTTTGTGATTAAAACAAGCAAACAAACAAATGAAAATCACTTAGCAAAGGATTTTGCTAAGGAAGTAGAAATTCCTTAAAATTATAAACCACCTCTATTTATGCAAAGAACCAACATCTTACTTAAGAATTCAGTTAATTTCTATTAAAGCAAAAAATAAGAAAGAATGTCGAGTGTCCTGCTTATTATTGATCACTTTTCTAATTTTTTAGAATATTTAGAGAATCATATACAATAAGAAAAGCAACTAAAGCACAACTTTCCATAAAGACGAAAATAGCACATCAGTCCATGCAGGTGGTAGGAGATTCTGAAAATCTGCCAAAAAATGACAAAGCATAATTTAAAATGACATAAAATTCAATCAGGTGATCTATTATGCAAAATTATTTGACAAAATTGAGCATTCTTTAATACTGTACATTTATATTATAATTTATGCAAAAATAAGAGTGTCCATAATCCCATTTATAATAGCTACAAAGGTAGAAAATACCTATAAATATATTTAACAAAAAATACATAAGGTCCACATGAGGAGAATTTTAAATCTTATCTGAGGGCTAAGTATGGTTTAAATAGATAGACATGACATGCTTTAAAATATTAAAAATATGCCTCGACTGTTATACAGGTTTGTATGCAGGTACAATTTTTAAATTTTTAAAGTTTATTTTCCATCAAAACCTTTTTTTAAATTGAGGTCCATTAAAATGTGACTGTATAAGTCATCTGTAAAATAAACTGTCATGAAGTAACATTTTAAAAATAACAATCAGCTATGTTTTATACCTGAAACTAATGTGACCTTGTGTGTCAACTATACTCAAATAAAAAAATTATAAAATAAATATAAATATCAAGAGCTCTTGGCAGGATGGTAGTTATCAGATAGTATATAAAGGATATGAGATATGATAGTGAATAGGACAGAAGAAATTAGTGGAACAAAACAAAAAATATGTTTTCTTAACAATTTAATACTTTTATATTGATTTTTGTGTTTGTGATTTCCTAACAATGTGCATTGAAAAAAAAACAGGTTAACTACTCAGAAAAAATTAATTTTAGATAATTTTTTATAGTATTCAAAAATAAACTTCAGTGAATATATTTAATACATTTAAACAGCTATCTATTTAACACAACTATTAATGAACCACAAAGACCGATGAATGAGCATACACAGTTACCAGGGTCGGGAGGAATGTGTTAATCTAAAAAGCCAAAGAGAAAAATGTGAAAATATTTTGATAGCCCTGTTTATGCAAATTTTAATTTCTGAATCTCAAAACACCCCCACCATACTCAAAAGAAGAAAGTCAGTATCAATTTTCACAATAATCACAATAAATCAATGATTGAGAAAATCAGTATTTTATAAAACATTATGCAATCTAAAAAGTAAGATACAAAGAGCCTATTGTTGAAGACTTCAGTCAATCCCGACTCCTGGGTTCTGAGACCCCCTAATACACACTTGCACACATGCATGCACACGTATACACACACACACACACACACACTTGTGCACACACACTGTTCCCGTAAAGGTTTCTCTCGCTCTTGAGCATAGTGATTCCCCATGAAAAGACCCTGAGAATCCCCACTCCATTCAGATCCAGTCTGTGCCTGACCAGGAAATGTGTGAACTGTCCCCCCTCACAGCCCTTTTGTTTGGAAATTGTGTCTATTTGCTTTTGATGGTCCTATGTTAAGGTAGGAAAGACTGAAATAAGAAGGTTTTCTGGAGCCATCACCGTAAGCTTATCATATTTACGATCAGAAAAACAGTACGGGCAATATGGAGATGGAGGTAGCTGCCTATCTATCATCTATCTATCATCTATCTCTCTGTGTATGCATGAATCTGTCATCTATCTGTCCATGTATGTATGCACGTACGCATCCATCATCTGTCTATGTGTGTCTCTCATATATCACATCTGTCCACGTATGTATGCATGTATGTGTGTATCCATCTCTCCATGTCTCATGTATCTAGACACAGAAAGAAGTACTCCAAAACTGGAATTTCGGTCTGCTTGGATATGCTCAGTCACAATTACAGATCGCTTTTATTACAGTTTTTACGCTTTTCAGGATTTTTGTCTACTAAAAAAAATCACAGTGAACAAATATTGCTATCATCACGAGGACAGGAATCGATTAATGGTTTGTCTCCATGCTCTTTATTCTAGTGTCCCGTGGTTATCTGTGATTCCTTTTGTGAACAATAGTGCCAAGCCTCGAAGTGCCAGGGCTTAGAAAACTGTCAGCCAGAGCCCAGAAGTCCGTGGCATCTTAAAAGATTTTAGAACAATGTCACTTGTCCAGTGATATAAACAGAAGGACCACCATCAGTCTGGAACTGAAATTTATAACCCAAGCTATTTTACTTGCCTTTGATTTCATCAGGGGATTAATTTTCTCCAAAAATCATAAAGATCATATTTACTTTGTATAAATTATAACATGTGCGTGCAAAGCGAGCACAAAAATATTGATATGTGTTTCAGAGAGTTTGGTGAAGGGGAAAGACGACTGGAGCAGGCGCCGCCGCGCAGCGCAGTGTCACGTGTGGGTGTGGGGTCGCTCCTCGGCGCCGCCGCGTTCCTGGCCGGGGACTAGGGGGCGCCAGGGCCTCCCGGGCGCCTGTTTCGTGATGGGACACACGGGAGCGAGATACGCTGAAGCTGGAGTGTTTTGCCAGTGCGGGTGGCGAGGCAGCTGAGTCACAGAGCAGTCCCCTTTCTTCGGTTCGCGGCTTCCGCCAGAGTGTCCCCCTCCCCGGCCGCTGGGCAGGGAAATGAGACTGCGCTTAAACCGCAGCGTGAAAGACTTTGCGTGGTTCGCTGCGTGGTAATTGCAACATTGTCCACGGCCTATTAAAGAGCAATTTCTTTGGTTTCATTAGGTGTTTCAGAATATTTTGAAGGGTTTTTTTTTTCCCCCTAGTGTATCTTTTCTTTTTTAATTTTCCTTTGAGTGGCATGATATCCCTCTATTTCAATGGAGAAAGTGGAACTAACACGATAAAATGACAATTTCCAACGCGGCTCCTTTACCGCTTATTTCACTCGCTGTGATGGAAGAAGAACGAACGCTCCCACATTCCTGCGATTTACTATTTCCCCGAAACATATTGGTTAACATTGAACTTTTATTGATGCGTAGATTTCTAAATTGCTGGACAGCTCATCCCCGCCGAGGGGTTCAATTAACACCCGCCTTCTGAAACGAATGTGTCTGATAAGGGCCCACCCACAAACACAGAGAACATGCCATTTTCTTCCCTCACCGGCTTCCCCCTTGTAAATCTCACTTGGCTCTGGGCCAAAGACTTCCAGAACCGTCACGTCTCGTAAAGGAATCACTTCCCCGCCTCCGTGAGCTGCGCGGACTTCACAGTCCGCACGAGGGGACGAAAGCGGTTGGGCGGTGACGGGGCGGGCGGCCCCCCGCCCGCCCCTCAGCGCGCCGCTTCCCAGGACCAGCCAGCGGGTGGCGCTCTAGGACAACGTTTGCTCCACCGAGCGCTGGGGGCGCTGCCTGTGCGCGACTCAAATCCTCCTTAACAATCGCAACCGATAAAAATCAGCTTTTCCTCTTAATTACTGCTAAGTGAATGCCTTCTGATCTGGCAGTCAGATGGGAAGGCTGACGACTGAGCAAGCAGCTCGACTGCTGCAGAGCCAGAGATTCCCTGCGCGCCGCACGGAGTATTTTCAGCCCCCAGGAGCTCAGTCCTAAGACTGCAGCCAACCCCGTGCTACAAATAGACACCCACGACTCTCCACATGTGGACGCTGCACCTCAGAGTGCTTCCGCAGCCCCTCACGGACGGTGCGCTGCAACCCTCGACTCGGTCTTCCGCTGGCGGCGGGGGTGAAAACCCACCGAGACCCAGCTCATCTGCCCCCGCACCCCCTGTGCCCACCGGGCCCTCACCGTGCGGTGGGACGACAAGGAGCCCACGTTCCCGGGCGAGGAAGCTCCAGGGGCTGCAGTGCTGTCCCGAGCGAGCGCAATCAGCTGGGCTGCAGGGGGCGGGGGGCAAGGCCCAGGGGTGGGAGATGGGATCCTGCAGCGGGCGGCCCACCCTCACTCAGTGAAGAGATGCCAAGGTGCTTTCCAAATTAGAAACATGTGGAAAATCTGGAGCTGACCTGTGTTTAAAAGGCACTCAAATGAGTGCAAAGAATAACCCCGATGGAAGTATTTTCTGTCCTTTTCTTTTTTTGTATTTCTGAAGTGAACGGGCTTTGTAACCACACGTCCACTCTGAGACGCTGCCCAAGGTTCCTTGCGGAGAATGAAAGCACGGTGGTGTTACCAGCCTCCTTCCCTTTGTTCACCTCAGGCACACACACACACATGCGTGCACACACAGGCACACACGCAACATGCACACACAGGCGTGCGCACACACGCGCACACACATGCGTGCACGCACAGGCACACACGCACACACGCAACACGCACACACACATGCGTGCACGCACAGGCACACACGCAACATGCACACACAGGCGTGCGCACACACGCACACACACATGCGTGCACGCACAGGCACACACGCAACATGCACACACAGGCGTGCGCACACACGCACACACATGCGTGCACGCACAGGCACACACGCAACACGCACACACAGGCGTGCGCACACACGCACACACACATGCGTGCACGCACAGGCACACATGCAACATGCACACACAGGCGTGCGCGCACAGGCACACACGCAACATTCACACACAGGCGTGCGCACACACGCGCCCACAGGGACACACGCTCGCGCGTAGGCGCGCACTCACACAGTTATAAATAACATGCACATTGCTCGGAAACCTGTCCACATAAAATACATCCTCCCATCAGGGGAAGCTGTCAACAGTGTCCCCCGGGCCCTGGAAATACTCCTCGGGGGTGGCTTCCCCGCGCCAGCAGGAAAGAAAGAACACAGTCAAGTCAAAACTACTGACTCAGTTGCCCCTGCAGACTTGCATGCTGGAGAGAATTAGAGGAAAAATCTGGGCTCCATATATAATATGGAAACTGAAATGGACGGTCAGCTCATTAATATGACGGTCTTTTTTTTTTTTTTTTAATTTCAATGTTATTTATTTTTGAGAGAGAACGAAAAAGAGACAGAGCACGAGCAGGGGAGGGGCACAGAGAGAGAGGGAGACACAGAATCCGAAGCAGCTCCAGGCTCCCAGCTGTCAGCACAGAGCCCGACGTGGGGCTCGAACCCCGGGGGGCGAACTCATGACCTGAGCTGAAGTCAGATGCTTAACGGAGGGAACCTCCCGGGGCCCCTAAACAGTTTGTTATTTTTATTGCTGAGTAGTATTCTGTTGTGTGGATGTACCAGAGTTTGTTCTTAAAGTCACCGCTTGTGAAGCTTTGAGTTAATTGTTGGCTAATTAAGGCTGTTACAAGCATACGTTGGGGGGGGGGGTATGGGCATATGCCTTCATTTCCGCAGGATGAATATCTAGGAATGGGAGTTTCAAACTCACGTCTGAAGAAACCTACGCTATTTTCCAAAGTCATTGTGACATTGCACCTTCCTACCCGAAGCCTGTGAATACTTGACCTCCCCCAAATCTTCGCTGAGCCTCTGTAAGTTCCTAAGGCTGGTCTTCCTTCTCTTTCGTTCTTTCTCTCTTTTTTAAATACGTTAATCATTCTACCCGGGGCTGAGGTGGTGTCTCACTGTGGCTTCATTTTGCATTTCCCTAAGGACAAATGATGTTGAATACCTTTTAATGAGCTTATTTGCCGTCCTATGTTTTCTTTGGTGATGTGCTTGTTCATATCATTTGCTCATTTTTTAAACCGGGCTTTTTGTTTTCTTGTTATTGTATTGCTGGTGTATTATATTCTTGGTGAAAATTCTTATTGACATAGTATTTGCAAACATTTTATGTCACTCAGCCTGTCGTTGAGTTGTCATTGTCTTTAAAAGCATCTTTTGAAGAACAGAAGGTTTGGAGCTTTCTGAAGTACAATTTGCTGTTATTTTTAAATTTTATTTTCGGGATGAGACTTTGTCATGTCTAAAACATGCTTATCTAAAGAAGATTTTATATTTATTACCACAAACAAAGCTGCAATGAATATTCTTCTACATGTGACCGCGTGAGCATATTTCTCATGCATTTGATCATTTTCTCCAGATTTATTGAGATATAATCGACGTCTAACATCGCGTAAGTTGACCATGTCTGACCTGTTGATTTGATACATCTGTATACTTCTGTTAGCTCACACCTCCGTCACATCACATAATTACCATTTCCTTTGTGTGATGAGAACAGCTAAGATCTATTCTGCCGGCAACTTTCAACTATATAGTACAGTATTTTTGTCTTTAATCCCAAGGCTGTTCCTTATGTTCCCCGAATGCGTTCATCTTATCACAAGAAGTTTGTATTCTTTGACCGACATCTCCCCATTTCCTCCACCTCCCAGCCCCTGGCACGCACCTCTCTACCTTGTTTCTATGAGTTTGGCCTGCTTTGATTCCGCATGTGAGGCCATGCAGTGTTTGTCTTTCTCCGTCTGACATAGAATCTGAATTTAGAATAGAGCTGTAGTCACACTTACGAGGTTTGGCCCAGGTGTCTTCCAAAGTGGTTGGGTCCACATGGAGTCCCACACACCATATGGATCTCCCATAACCCCATCCCCCCATATGCGCGCATCTGACTCCTTAATTTTTGCCGACGCTGTCTCATTGTAGTTCCAATTTACGGTTCTGTTTTAAGACAGACTTGAGCATGATTCTGTGTTTACTGAAGACTCAAGTTTATTCTTTTGTGAATTATCTGCTCTTGTCTGCAGGAAGGGACTGTAGCAATCCTGGGGTCCGGGGTGTCCTGGGCTGTTATGGTAGAGGTGATCCATCATTTATCTCTTCTTTGGGAAACCTGTATGAACACACTGCAATTGTTTTTTTGTTTTGTTTTGTTTTGTTTTGTTTTTGTTTTTCCAGTTGCTTACACCCAGGAGCCAGTAGACGTGTGGCCAAGATTTCCAAAGCACTTGGGGAGAGGCTGATGAGTGGGACAGTACACAGTTCTCCGTGAGGACGGCAAGTCGAGCTTCTGAAACTGGCTGAACCATCCTAAGGTTCCAGGTACATAATCAACGGTTGTGTGTCCCTCGAGGAAGCTAGGCTTTCTTGGCTACAAGCGCACTGCCTTTCCTCCTTCTGCCTGACTCCAAATGGTTGCTGCTAGTCCTTTCCTAATGAGGCATCACACCCTCTGTTTCTGATGTATTATATTTACATCAATCATATGACAATCAAGCCATACCTCTTCCGATTTCTCTAGAGTTTCAATTTTTAAATTTTCTTTAAAATTTGTTGGGATTTTAATATATTCTGGAAACTATTCTCTTGGTTTGCTTGTTATGCTTTTCTTCTCTGTTCATTTAAATAACAGTTCCAAGTCTTTGGTTCACTTCTGATGTTACTAGCTATCCGATCAGGCATAGACTAGCCACGTGCTATGGCTCAATACTGTCATTGGAAAATTTATGATGACAATATTGTCTACCTAATAGATATTTTGAGGATTAAGTGGGTTAATATACACATGGTGATGAGAACAAGGGCAGACACGTAATAAGCACTATATAAATATTTGTTATCATTATTATTAATGGAGTCTTTTGTAACAAAGACATTTTGGTGTTAATGTAGTAAAAATGAACAATGACTTGAGGGGATGGTGTTGGTCTTTTAAGATCTACCTAAGAAGCACCACCTATATTGATGGTGGAGAGATGTTTCCTGTGTTGTTTTCTGCAAGTTTTAAACGTTTGCATTTTAATTATATCCTTAATACCTCTGGGGCTTAGTTACCACTTGCTGGGGTCTAAGGATTAATTTTTATGTCGTTACATATAGAAAGTTGGTATTTTTATTTATTGTTATTTTTTTAAATTTTATTTTATTTTTGAGAGTGCGAGTGGGGGAGGGCTGAAGAGAAAGCGAGGGAGAGAGAGACTCTTAAGCAGTCTCCAGGCCCAGCAGTGCAGAGCCTGACGTGGGGCTCGATCTCAGGACCATGAGATCATGACCTGAGCCCAAATCAAGAGTCAGACACCTAACTGACTGAGCCACCCAGGGACCCCCTAAAACTGTTATGGTTAAAAAATATTCTGCTCTTCTCACTCATTTTTATTTCATCTTTCACACAAAATGTTCACATATGCATGAACTGTTGAGCATTATCATTTTGTCACACACTCTATTTCTGTACACACACACACACACACACACACACACACACACAAATGTATATCTCTGGAATAACTACAGTTTTACCCTTTAGTTCTGACTAGATGAGAATGCTTCTCTTGGCCGATTTTGTTGCTTTGTTTTTCTACGGTAATAACCCATTTGGCAATTTCCATGCAATTTTATTGACTTGCATCAAATGTATAGATTAAAGATTTATTGTATTTGTAGACTAATTAGGGAAGAATTAACAGCTTTTCTTTTTATACATGAGCATGGCAGGGTTCTCATTTTATTTGAGCCTTCTTTTATGTCTTTTATTAACATACTTTGTTGGCCATTTTCCTAGGTGACTCAATAGTTTTTATTTCTACCGTAAATGAGATCTCACTTTTTTAAAATCACATTTCACAATCATTAGTAATGGACAGCAATACTACTAATGTTTATAATATAATATATAATAGAATATTCTATGTGTCATATATAGCGTAATGTATGTGGATGTACACTCACATATGTGCGTGTGTTATATGCATAGTCTTATATATGGACAGCTGTGTTTCTTTCTCTGTATTTCCCACAGATTATTTCCTGACTTTCTGCTTGGTTAGGACCTCCAGCTCAAAGCAGACCAGGACCAGTTCCTGCATTTTTCCTGACATCAAAGCGAATGCTTTTGATGTTTTGTCACAAAGTATGAGTTTATACTACACTTTTAAAGAGAAATGTTTTATGATTCAAGGAAAATCCTTTTGATTCCAAATTTGAGTCGCCATATAATTCTTTATGAGGATGATGGTTGGTTGAAATGTATGCAATAGTTTATCTGAATCAATTGAGACATTGTATTTTCTTAATCTTCATTCACTAAATTCTACAATTATTGTCAGTGTATATAGTATAGTTTAGTAATGATGATTTTTGTACATTGAGGGATTTGCTTTGCTATTATTTCATTCAGTAGCCTTTCATCTATCCTGACAAGTGACGTTGTTCTGGAAGTTTTCTTCTCAATATTTCTTCTCAATTTCTTCTCTAGGCTCTGTTAAGCTTATGAACAGGTTATGGAGCCCTGCTTCACATTTTGTTCTCTGATAGAGTATGTAACATGAAGCTAATAGTAGTCTTTGATATTTTGTAATCCCATTGATAAACCAGTCTGTATCTCTTTTCTGTTGTGGAAAGGAAGAGAATAGAAATTTACTAACGACTTGATTTATTAATGGTTTTAGGCTTTCTTGACTTAATTTTCATATTTGGTAGTTTTACAGGAATTGTATATTTGTCTAAGTTTTCAAATTTGTCAGCATAAAACATTTTGTGATGCCATAATTTTTACATGTTGTTTGTATTATTTGATATGCCATGAGTTTCAGATCTAATATTGCTATATTTTTGCCTTTCCTATTTTCTTGATACATTTTGGCAGAGATTATTTAACTTCTTTTAAAAATCAGGTTTGAGTTTTATTGATTCTTTGATTTTCCTACTTCAATTTTTATTATTTATTTATGTATGTCTTAATATATGAATTGGGTTTACTATTTTTTACCGGCTGATATAGTTGCCTTCAGACTATAATTCTAACTATAGATCCTTTACAGACAAGCTCTTGATTATGGAATGCAACTGTTCCACGAGGTTATGTTTGGCATGGATTTCATTTGATCTACACTTTTGTGACAGATTTTGTGTTTATTGTCCATTATCAGTTCTGCAAAAATGTTTGTCCATTGCCTTTTTAAAATGTTTATTTATTTTTCTTTTTTATTAAATATTTTTTAATGTTTTATTTATTTTTCTTGAGAGAGAGAGAGACAGCGTGAGCAGGGGAGGGTCAGAGAGAGAGGGAGACACAGAATCTGAAGACAGGCTCCAGGCTCTGAGCTAGCTGTCAGCACAGAGCCTGATGCTGGGCTTGAACCCACAAACTGCAAGATCATGACCTGAGCCGAAGCCGGATGCTCAACCGACTGAGCCACCCAGGCACCCCTAAATGTTTATTTATTTTTCGAGAGAGAGAGAGAGAGAGAGAGAGAGAGAGAGATAGAGAACATGAGCAGGGGAGGGGTGGGAGGGGCAGATCAGCATTACCGTTTTAATGTTGCCTTTTTCTGTTCTGTTTCCTTCATTTTAGATGAGTTGCGCCTTTCATGTGATTCTCCCTTATTCTCCTCCTGTCTCATTCCTCTTGTCCATCGTGATCTCTTCACCCTGTGCTGGTGATTTCCTGAATCCTGTCCTCCTCTTTACTAATTTTCTCTTCCTTAATCAAAATTTTGGTTATTGACTCACCTACTGTGTTTTCCATTATCCAACATTACAGTATTTTTACTATTTTAACATATTTTTATTTTTATGATATTTTGTTTCCTTTATTTGATTTGTTAACTTGTTAATTATTTAAAGGCTCTCCCTGATTACTCTGTTCTTTCGAATGCTTGTGATTCTAAATTGGGAAATGTGTCTGCGTGTAGGTATGTAAGTCCAAGGGCAGGCCAGAAAGGAATAATGTGTCAAAATAAGGTACCATGTATAAATATGAAATGAATAGGAAAACTTTATAACCACAGCTCCACTTAAGTATTTAAATTAATTTTATAAATCTTACTGTTCTGTTTATCAACCTAGCAAATTTTTGTCCTTTTAAAATTAATATTTAATAGTTGAATATGTTATTAAACTGACTGATAAAAACTCAGTTTAAAACAACCAGGGCCATCAAAATACTTATTGAGTAAATTACCTTAAACACTCAATCTTTATTTTGAATTTACTATATTATATGTCTTCCAGTTCTCACATTCCTTCCTGGGCAAACATACAATCCAAGAATGAAATAGTCCTAAACAATAAGACCTTGTAAATCTTTTTTTTTAATGTTTATTTTTATTTTTGAGAGAGAGAGAGAGAGAGAGACAGAGAGAGAGCAAGAGCATGCGCATTAGTGGGGGCAGGGCAGATAGAGAGGGAGACTGAGAATCCAGAGTGGGCTCTGTGCTGACAGCAGAGAGCTCGATGGGGGGGCTCGAACTCAGGTAACATCATGAGCTGAGCCAAAGTCAGGCACCTAATCGACTGAGCCACCCAGGTGGCCCAAGATCTTGTAAATCTTAAAAATTAAACTCATGGACTGGTACATTGAGTTCTCAAACAATATTTTAATATTTAATAATTTAATACAAAAATATTTTTAAATATTTTAATTTAAATAATTTTAAATATTTTAATACTGTTTTAATAAAAACAGACCACAAATATATTAGCATCCTTCCTGAAACTCGTGCTGGAAGGCCTTCACCAGGACTCTCTGGAGAGAAACCCCAGAATGACGCAGGACAGCTGGTCATGTTGCCCCGCCGCACTGGCTTGGGAGGCAGGGACACGTGTTTCTCGGTGTCCCCAGCCTCCACTGTTCTGAGCGGGTCCTCCTGGGGGGCCCTGCCTGGTCAGGACCCCGTGTGATGACACAGAAAGTCCCACGATGCATTTCTGCGACACACTGAAGCAAGACGAACGTCCCCGGTAAAGTCCTTCCCTGGCTGGCTTGGGAGGAACTCGCCGTGTTCCTTGTCGTTCACTGTGTTTAATTGAAACAACGGCTGAGAGATGAACCGTAAGTTTTCAGCCCTTGGTTGACACTTTGTAGACCTTTCCTTGAAAACAAATCAAGTGAGCCTGGCGCTTCAAGATAGCAACTGACAGTATTTGTTGCGAAGGGGGAAATTTGGGTTTTTAAGCATGAGCTTGACAGCTTCTCAATACGTAAAGACTTTTCTGACGAGATTGGCCAAGTTAGTAAAAAAGACACATTTTTTGATATTTTAAAATGAACCGTATCAAGATTCCGAAGATCTGCCCACTTCAGTGAACCACTGCTTTCCAAACAACCAATTAGGGATATGACAGCGTCACAAATGGGCCAAGGATCCAGTCATTCTAGGTGCGCGATAGACCAGTGGACTTTAGTGTAAAAGAACATAAAAAATCGATGTGTTAGTTTCGGTCCCACATTTCAAGAATCTATCTCTTGCTTCGTTTCGTTATTATCACAGAAGAGTATCCACTAGGACACAGAAAGGTTATTAAAATATTTATTTTTTCCTCCCACTTATTTCTGTGAGGCCACGATTCCTTCCTACAGTCACAACAATACAACTCATCGCAAGGGATTAAATGAAGAAGCAGATATCAGGATCCAGCTGTCTTACAGGAGCTTGACATTCAACAGATTGAGAGGTAAAAGCAAAGCAACTCGTCTCACAGCCTTTCTGAAAAAATAATTGTATTTTAATAAAAAATACATTATGTACATAACCATGCATTGGGCTGGTTCAATGTTAAGAAATAAATCGTATTAGATGTATCAGTTTTTATTTCCAGTATGGTAAATATAAATATCTGTAACTCATACAAATTAGTCTTTGATTTTCAACAATTTTTAAGAGAATAGGATTCTGGAACTAAAATATTTGAGATCTGAAGTCTTAATGCAAAATCTGATATCCATTGCTGCCTCTAAGACTTTTGACTCATCCCATTTGTTATACTGTAGGGGACCTATTTTTTTCTGGTCCTTCTGGTATTTCCTCTCTTGCCCAAAGGTCCTAGGATGCTGTGACAGTCTGCCTTGGTTTGTCTGGCTCTGTACGTCCTCTGTTCTGACCACTCCTGATGAAGCTTTTCTTTCACGTTTTAATATTTTTCTTTCTACCATTGTTTTGTAGTTTCTTTCCAAATGCCCTCTTCATTTGATTTTAGACTGTTGATCCCACTTTTATAATGTTCTTACCTGTTTTTCATGTTCTATTTCATTGTCTTTCACTTCCACTTTGTGACAGATTTCCTTGATGTTTTCTTTAATGCTCTGTATTTTAAATTTCGCCTTTTATATCTTTAACTTTAATGAATGATTTCCTTTCCTCAGACTGGCACTTTTCTGTTTCATGAACACAGTATCTTTCTTATCATAATTGAATATTAATTCTTTTTTGTTCTCAAGTGACCTCAGTTTTTGTGTTTTGTTGTTGTTGTTGTTTGTTTTGTTTTTTGTTTTATTTTACATTTCTCTGGTTTCCTCCTGGTTCAGTTTTTGTCTCATTTTGGTCTCTCTTATGGGCGAGGCTTCCCTCAGGTACCTGGTGGTGTTTGGTTGTCTATGTACTGATTGTAGGGTGAAGTGCCCGTCCTTCATGAAACTTAATTAAACTACAGGAAGGGAATATGAATGCATCAGTCCCATAAGAACACAGGGAATCAGGCATTGCTGGACATGAACTGGTGACATGTCTGTGAACGTTGCTCGGAAGGGTGTGTTGGCAGCAGGAAGTACATGGCGGCTCAGAAGAAAGAGAGGACATTCTGAAGTCTTCAGACTTCAGGGCGCCCCCCTGGTCCATCCATTAACTGACCTCCTGCTTCTGTTCCAGGTCCCATGGGCTTATTCCAGAGATCAACTGAATAGTTGGGCTCCAGGTTTGTCAGTGATAAACCCAGTGGATGGTGAGAATAAAGTCTGGTGGAGAAAAGGGGAAATAAGCAAAAATCTACCTGTCCACCATACTCCTAATATGCAGGTATATCCCTTCCTAGGCAGGGGTTTGGAAAATGCCTCTAGAAAAACATACACCAATGAATAAATCAATAAGTAAATAAATAGGTAAATAATCCTGGATAAATCCCTCCACATCTCTTTGTATTTCTATCTATATCAGTGTTTTTATTAACTGCTTTTCCCCATTGCATACCACTTTATCTCATGTTCGTTAAATGCTGAGCACATATTTCGACAGGAAACTGAGAAAAAAAAGGGTGGAGAATATTTGGAGATGGAAACTGAGAACATAGGATGCATGTCTCCCTTTTGGAAAGGGGGTGAGCATGTCTTCAATTGTACGTATAATAGGAAGTGTTCTTCACGTTATATTTTGGACGTTAAATAGGGGTAAAATGGGTGTACGGATGCCGACTTGACAAAATGGCAAATTCTGCATGATCACCCGTTTTCAACTGAGCATCGCCCCTGTCCCTTCTAAGGGCTGTGCTGCAGGGCAGGGACAGTCTCTCTCGGCATGACTTTCCAGTGGAAAACACAACCATGAAGTTTGCAAGGTGGTGGAGCAGGATATGCTTGGTCTCTGCTGGCGGTGGCTGCCGGACAAGTGGGCCAACGCATGCTCACTGTGGCTCTCCAGGGCATCTGCAGCATCGGCATCACGGCTGCAGTGACAGAGCTTGCCAGAGACTCTTCCAGACCATACCAGTCTCCATCTTCCTCCTGAGGACCAGTCTTTGGTTCTTCAGGCTGAGATCCTAAGCACTGAGATGAATTTCCCGGGCTCTATTCCCCAGGTCCCCCAAAGGTTGTGTCAACCCTGAATTGCTATGCTGAACGATATCAAGAAGAAGGGACTTTTATTTCCCTGCGCCCTAGCCCACAGGACCCCAACCCTTCTTGTCCTCATGCGCCATGATCATTTGTTTCCAGTGTTGGCGCTCAGGCTTAGCAGACACGGAACGCTCGCCTCCCCAGTGCTTCCTGGATCTTGGTCTTAGGTCTCTACCGAACTCCATGGGCCTTCTTGACTCGTGATCGGCAGTGTGCCATTCCTGCGTCATGCACTCGCAGGCCAGGCCCTGGCAGGTCAGCAGTAGGGAGAGCAAATGAGAGACAGGCACATTACCTTTCATTAAATAGGACTCTACACATTCTAAGTGTGGTCCATGCTACACGTGGTTCCAGTCATCAGTGGAATAGCTGAGGCAGAGGAGACTCTGGGGCCTGTGACGTATCGGCAGCTGGCCTGGTTGGCATTCATTTGGTCTTCTTTGTACGCTTCAACATTTAGTCTGTCACCACTGTGCCCTGGTCCTGTAATCATATCTAACATTGCTAGACTGGCTGTGATTCTAATGTCATCAAGAGATAGAATCCTGTTGGAAAAAGTAACTGTCGTCTCTTTAGACATGATTCCAGTCATTCAGTCCGTCTCTAGAGCTCATGGTTTAACATTTGAGTTTTCGTTTTATTCCTTTCCAGAAAATTACACGTGCACATGGCTATACATGTATGCACACA
The DNA here is from genome assembly GCA_028646485.1 of Cryptoprocta ferox. Classification (NCBI taxonomy): domain Eukaryota; kingdom Metazoa; phylum Chordata; class Mammalia; order Carnivora; family Eupleridae; genus Cryptoprocta; species Cryptoprocta ferox. The sequence continues at coordinate 141,416,210 of CM053572.1, forward strand.
TGAAGGTGTTTGCTGAACGAATGGGAACAAGTTCAAAAAAGTTCAGAACGTGGGGCGCCTGGGTGGCTCAGTTGGTTGAATATCTGACTCTTGCCTTCAGCTCAGGTCATGATCCCAGGGTTGTGGGATTGGGCCCTGAGTCAGGTTCCATGCTCAACGAGGAGCCTTCTTAAGATTCTCTCTCTCTCTCTCTCTCTCTTTCTCTCTCTCACCACCCTACCCCCTGCTCACACTCACTCTCTCTCTCACAAAACAAAAAACAAAAACCAAGTTTAGAATGTAATGACACGCCACCACTGAGCCCTTCAGCCTGATTTGCCCAAGCACTGGTATGATACAGAACCAAAATAGTGAATAGTCCCAACTAAGACATTTAGCGATAGGTCACTACAAACGTCTGGTATCTACCTGATACCCCAATCTCGTTACGATTTCCCCACTTGCCCACTTGTTCCAGCAGTGATGAGTTTTTGTTTTGTTCTGGTTTGCTTTGGTTTGCTTTGTGTTAAACTGGGATGGCATGGTTGTTATGTCTCTTCATAATCCTAAACAGCACTAAATTTTTTATTTTTCCTTAGTGACTTTAGAGATGAGAACTTGCAATTGTCCTTGCACTGACCCAGCCAACCAATCTCCACTTTTTACCCTCAGCCTGAGTGTACGTGTGGAAAAACACTCCTTGGACCTTCCCCCAAATTTCACCTGGGTCAGTTGTCTTGATTTAATATACCACATTTTGGGTTTGTGTGGTTATTTCTTTGTATCAGTCGTTCTTGTTTTTTTATCCTTCTATATCATGCAAACTAGAGTTTGGGTCTAGAGTTTGAGCTAGCTCTTTTTAAAATTTTTTTATGTTTATTTATTTTTGAGAGAGAGAGAGAGAGAGAGAGAGACAGAGCATGAGCAGGGAAGAAGCAGAGAGAGAGGGGGACACAGAATCCGAAGCAGGCTCCAGGCTCGGAGCTGTCAGCACAGAGCCCAACATGGGGCTTGAACTCACAAACCATGAGATAATCAACTGAGCCAAAGTCGGACACTTAATTGACTGAGCCACCCAGGTGCCCTGACTTTGATCCAGTTCGGATTAAACCAGTATTGGCAAACATGGTTTATTAGTATTTATGTAAGTCCAAATTATAGCTTTTCTATTATGGAAAAAAATAATAGTTACAAGGTTCAGCATTTTGGCTCTCATCGTTTAAAGCAATATGTTTTTAAATGAGGAAAAAATTGTTCTGGTTCTTAACTGTGAAGAAAATGTTCTCACTGCCTAGTTGATACAGAATAACAGAGATAATACAATTCATAACAATATGTAAAAATTGTGTTTATATATACATCAGTTTCATACAGTGACAAATGATTTATGAAAAATACATACTTTTCAGCTACAATTCTCTAAAGACTTTCCAAGAGGGTATAAAACAATTTAAAAATTTATTTAGTAGGTGAATCCTCCCTTTCAATATGGTAAAAAGGAAATTAATTATAGATTTTGTCTTTGTGGCCTCCCATACAGACTTCATATAATTTTTTTTATTTATAGTTTATTGTCAAGTTGGTTTCCATATAACACCCAGTGCTCTTCCCCACAAGTGCCCTCCTCCATGCCCATCACTCCCTTCCCCTTTTCCCCTCCCCCTTTAGCCCTCAGTTTGTTTTTAGTATTCAAGAGTCTCTTGTGATTTGCCTCCCTCCCTCTCCCTAACTCTTTTCCCCCCTTCCTCTCCCCATGGTCCTCTGTTAGGTTTCTCCTGTTAGTCCTATGAGTGAAAACATATGGTATCTGTCCCTCTCCGCCTGACTTATTTCGCTTAGCAGGACACCCTCGAGGTCCATCCACTTTGCTACGAATGGCCAGAGTTCATTCTTTCTCATGGCCATGTAGTATTCCATTGTATAGATGAACCACATCTTCTTGATCCATTCGTCAGTTGATGGACATTTAGGCTCTTTCCATGATTTGTCTATTGTTGAAA